>RCWM02000083.1:15000-615000 GCA_003667255.2 Euschistus heros
AGAAACTAAAAATTTAACATATCTGTTGGGTTTTTTTTTTTTTAATTTAATTATTTTTAATTATTAAAAGTAAATTACATAAAGCCAAACTAGGCTAATAAAAACATAGGTATATGTTTGGATACACAATAGGGTGGGCCGAAAAAACACTTTTTTTATTTTAAAATTGTAATAGCGCAGACAACTTGCGAATTATATAGACAAGAATTAGGAAGAAAAGATGATCGAAATCGGTTGGCATCTTCCGGTCGCACATAGGCCCTAAAGTTTGACAAAATATAAAAAAAGCTTAATTTTTGAGATAATTTTTTTTATTTTTGGTTTAAATGTTTTCTTAATGTAATAGTTTGTAACGTCGTCAAATAGAGCCTAAGTACATTGTGTTTTATTTTGGTTTAAATCAGTTGATATCTTCCAGGTCGCGCATAAGCCCCAAAATATTGAAAATTTCACATTTTTTGTATCATTAATATACTTTTTTTTAATCGTTTTATTAACAGTATTTTCAATTTTAAACAAAAAAACATTGTTTTTTTATGGTGTGAATTAATTAACCTCTTCTGGTCGGTCAATGACAACCAGTGCTACAGAAAAACTACCTAAAAGAAGATAGTCTTATGACATGATGGGTTATAACAATAACGGCTTGGTACTTTTCAACTTGCTCTAAATTTTAAAAACTCAAATATTTAAGTAACTGTATAGATCCTATTGTTGTTCCTACAGTATTGTTTTATATCCTGGAAGCCTGAGTATTGATTGTCAGATCCGACAGATAGACAGACACAAACTTAAGAACTTTCAGCAATACCTACTTGGTATTTCAAAGGCAATAAAATCAGGAACCTGCAAAGAAGATTTGGCTGTACAACATCATAGGCACTTATAACATTCGAAGTGGTTGACGGAAGCAAATAGAACTCTCAGATTGTTCATAAGTGAAGAAAGCCCCACACCTGAACTTCAAGAACTAGTTTTGTTTATATTGAAATGATGCGGGCCAATGATATATTGAATCATACAGGTGGTTTCTATCAAAACCAGTAAGCACATTACAGACGGCCCTAAACTTGTTTACCAATCGATTCAATTTACCAGGTATTTGCCAAAACCTATGCTACTAGATGTTATCGACCCTGTTTGGTTTATTTCGCCTACCCACAACTCTTACTGTTAGCCAAGACTCAAGATGACAAGACACGCATAAGAGAACTTGGACTTTGAAGAATTCTGAAGGTAAGGCAGATAGATGCAAGAATGAAAACAGAACATTCAGGTCATCGAAAATCAACTACAATGTGCAATAGTACTCTGTAATGGACCGTGATATCTTCTCACCCCTTGTAGGCAGAAATAAATGATGACGGGATCAAATTGCACATCAGTAGTGGTTCAATCTCTGGCTGGAACATTTCTTTCAAGCAATTCTCAGTTCACACGCAGGCTGTTCAATGCTGAGTAAAACTCGTCCCGGAGGCCTCAGGAAAAGTTTGCCGAGCTGAATCTCGAGATGGATTTATAAAAAACGCTGCGGTCCAGATCCTCCAAATCCAACTTCACTAGCAAATCAGTCAAAGTACGTACCTTCTATAATATAGAGAACAGTACAAATGAACTGGTTCAACTACAATGGATTATTTATTTAAAACTGTTTTTTCTTTTTTATAAAAGTAAGCACGTTTATTAAAAAATATACTGTTACTTAAATATTTGAGTTTTTAAAATTTAGAACAAGTTGAAAAGTACCAAGTCTGTTATTGTTTATAACTAAACCCCGGATTTTCGTGCTACAAAAATTCTGAAATGTGCAATCAAAACTTGAAATTGTGCAAAAATCGTGCAATAAAACTTAAAATCATGCAAAATAAAATGCAAATGATAAAAAAAGGTTGAACAAATAATTCGCTAGATACAATTCTTTCCAAAAAGTTGTTTTTATCTTAAAATTTATTGATCCAGTCCTTCGTAAGGGAGTAGTTAAATAATCATTTTCTAAAATGCAATAAGAGCAAATCGCATATCTTTATTGTACGTGGTATACATAAGCTATATGTACATATTACTTAGGAGTATAAATATGTATGTTAGGAATGATTAAACTTTATTTAATTTCCCGTTAAGAACACAGAAGAATAAATTTGCTTTGTTTAAAGTGAAAATGTTAACTAACAGTAAAGAGGGCTTAATTTAATAATTATATTGTACTTATTAAAAATATCCGTAAGTTAGGAGGGAGAGGCAAAATTTCTTGGAAGTTGGGAACCCGAGTTCCCTAGCTAAAGTCAATCTAAAGTTGTTCTTAAAATTGTTACATTTACAAAAACACGAAAGTATTGTGCATTTAGGATTTGAATGCTGGAATTTTGTGTATTCAAACTGCAGAATGTGCAGCTTTATGCATTTAAACTGCAGAATGAGCAATTTTATGCATTCAAACTACAGAATATGAAATTTTATGCAGTAACCCCCAAAACATGCAATTTTGTGCCATATTAAACTAAGGTAAATTTGGCCTAAACGTCCTAATTCGTATAAATAATTTGTCTCTGGCTGATTACGAACTTGCAACAAAAAGATGCAATTGCACGAAAATCCGGGCACTCGTTATAACCCATCATGTCATAAGACTATCTTCTTTTAGGTACTGTTTTTCGGTAGCATTGGGTGTCATTGACCGACAGGAAGAGGTTAAATAATTCACACTATAAAAAAACAATGTTCTTTTGTTCAAAAATGAAAATACTGTTAATAAAACGATCAAAAAAAGTATATTAATGATCAAAAAAAAAAATTCGGAAAAATGTGAAATTTTTAATATTTTGGGACTTATGCGCGACCTGGAAGATATCAACTGATTTAAAACAAATTAAAACATAATGTACTTAGGCTCTATTTGACAACGTTTCAAATTATTACATTAAGAAAACATTCAAAACAAAAATTAAAAATACCAAAGGGCCTATGCTCGACTGGAAGATGTGACCGATTTCGATCATTTTTTCTTCCTTTTTCTTGTCTATATAATTTGCAAGTTTTCCGCACTATTATAATTTCAAAATAAAAAAAAAAGTGTTTTTTCGGCCCTCCCTAATACACAACCATCTCACATGAAACAATAAGTAATAGTAATAGAGGAATCTATAAACAATATCTGTTAGTTAGGTTCATTGAATGAAAGACGAAATATGACTAAAACTTGTTTTCATTTTTACAAATTTTACCAAAACCTAAATTTTAAAGAAATAACAGAAATAATACTGTCTCATAACTATAAAACCAAGTAAAAAAAATCATTTTATGTTATTTTTTATAATGTTAATGTTATTTTTTATAATCCTAATGTTATTGTTAACAATCTGTGACACATCCTTTCTTTTCAGCATCCTGAATAAGTCTTTGTCCCATACTCATATCTAAACTTTTTATAACTTCCTTCGGTATTTTGTCCCACGATTTGTTGATAGCATTTTTTAGTTCTGTCACGTTTTCGTAATGTTTGTTTTCGTCTTAAATCTTTCACACAGTGATACCCCATAAGTTTTCCATAGGGTTCAGATCAGGGGAACAAGCTGGCCAAGAAAGTAAAGGAATGTTGTGAGACAAAAGCCATGCTTTTGTTGCACGTCTTGTTTAAATTGCGGCATTATCTTGCTTGTGACCGTTGTCTTCAAGGAATGGTAACAATTGATTTTCAAGTACATTTATGTACTCTTTACTGTTCATTTAAAACGAGGGGAATGCTAACATTAAAACTTTTTGAATAAAAAATGCCCCCCATTAAAACGAGGGGAATGCTAACATTAAAATTTTGGTTGAATAAAATGCCCCCCAAACCATCATGCTCCCACTGCCAAAATTTCTCTTAAAAAACATTAAAGGGTCTTTTCTCAGATCTCTCCAAAAATATCTATTACCATCCGGACCATCTAAATTAATTTTTTTTTCATCTGAAAAAATCACTGAGTCCCAATCAGTTAAAATATTTTTGTGTCTAAACTCCAACCTTGCTGGCATGTGGTGAGGCAAAAGTTTATGTGCTTTTTGGATTTTTTTGGCATTTATTAACTTCACTGTGTTTTAGGACACTATACACTGTAACTCTCGAAACATTCAATTGAATGTCAGAAATGATTTTGGCGATGCTCTTAGCAGAATTGCTTGCATTGTTAATGATTCTTCATTCACAACGTACTGAAAGCTTCTTAAGGCCACCTTTTCTATTTTTACTATAATTTTGCTTGTTCCCTAAAACCTTCCTCACCAAATTATGGGACCTCCACAGTCTTCTAGCGATTTGTCAGACATAAATTTTTTTCGGTGAAAGCCAAAATTTTTCCCTTTTCCTCTTCGGAAAGCACTTTCACAAAGAGAGACTAAAGCAAGGCGTCCAGTTATCACGATAAGAGGATTAAGGTTTTTTTTCTCAAAATATTTGATTACTTGCAGATTCTGTTTACCCAGCTGGTTTTATAGTTATGAGACAGTATTATTTTTGTTGTTTCTTTTAGACTCATGTTTCTGGTTAAATTTGTAAAAATAAAAACAATTTTATGTCATATTATATCTTTCATTCAATGTACTCAAATAATAGATATGTTTAATTTTCAGTTTTTACTGAATTTTTCAAATTAAAGAATAAAAACAAGTGGTTTTATAGTTATAAGACACGCTTTAGGTTATACTTATATCAATCTCACAGAATATTCTGAATAAAATGAATAAAAATCATGCTAGAGAAAAACATAGCACCTGTTTTGTATTAAATTTAACCTGGAATATTATGAAAATTAACATGGAATTATGCTTGTTTTTGTTTTTTTCCTCTGACTTGGTGGCCACCTTGACTTAGTTAATTTATTTTAGTTTTTTTTTGTTTGTAATTAAAAATAAATGAAACTGAAAAAAATGAAATTTATGAACTTTTAACATGCCAAGTTAAAACACACTACACCTACGAAAGTGTCGGTTATTTTTATTATCACTATTGTATAATTTTTACAATTTAGGTTTTCTTATGTGCCTGCTATTCAAGCTATAAACAAATATACTTTTTTTATTTGAATTATAATTACTAGTAACTTGAAACATTTATTTTCTCCTTATATTTTTATTTTATTTTTCTTTTGAAGATAGAAGGAATGTTTCTGTTTATTTACACTGTTTTACAGATCTGCCAGGATCTGACGATTTTTTGAGGCCGAAGGACATCCTTGGTCACTCTCTCCATCCATAATTAGAATTAGCTTTTTCGTCCTTAAGGATTGCTGTTTTAACGGTTTTTTAAGTTATCCGAAGGATAACTTCCACCATTGTTGTCCTCCAGGATACTGTTTTAAAATATTTAATGGTTTTAAGATGGCGGACCTTAAAAGGACACTTTTTTAAAAATGTTTAACGATTTAACTGTTTTAAGATGGCGGAAGGATATTAATTCGTTGTTAACTCATTCTACGGGAGGCTGGAGATAGTTTTTTCAACGCTAACGACTCCTTCCCGTTTGAAAGTTATCTCTAACATAGGTTTAATCACATAATTTTTCGTATTTAATGGAATTCCGTTTTCTCAACAAACAGTTTTAATGACCCGTTTCAAGTATAGTAATCGATTTTCCTATCTCAGCAGTTTGCATGGTACAAGCCTCGTCTCGTCAGGAAAGGGCCTAAGTTGCCATCAGCTTTTCTCCCTTTTTTGTTCAGCTCTATTAAAGAACATTTAACGCTGAAGCTAACTTGGATTCAGTTACAAGCATCAGGCATCGCTTATCTATCTTAATAGACAGAATTTCAGAAGTTTCTGACTGAAGGTTCTTTCTCGTAAGAAAGTAAAAATTTCATTATCACTTCATTGGACCTGGGCAACTCCATAATTGTAAGTTATCACCAGAGCCTGGATTTTTATGCAGTAAAAAAGTGCAAAATATGCAGTAAAAATCCTTAAATATGCCATATAATATGCAGTAAAAATCCTTAAATATGCCATATAATATGCAGTAAAAATCCTTAAATATGCCATATAATATGCAGTAAAAATCCTTAAATATGCAACAAAATATGGAGCAACAATTATTGAAAACGGCTATAAAACATCTAAAGTACAAAATCAAATAGATAAATATGAAGTAAAAAATATCCAAACAAGTGAACAAGAGTTAGGAAAACTATTAAAAAATGATTAAAAGGATTTTATAGCTACAATAATTGTATAACCAAATTTTATTATTTACAACACAATAAAAAAAAAGTATTTAACTTGGTGCACCTTTTCTTTTTTTTTTTTAACAGTTATTGTACAAGTTCGAGATTAAAATTTATAATTGCATTTCAATTTACAATTCATTTCTAAGTTTTCTTCTTTAAAACTCAACCTTCTATCGTTTAAAATGTTTTTATAATTTGAAAAAGATCCCTTAACATCTACAGAGGTAACGGGAGCAAATTTATATGCATTTACAATAACTGGATTGTTTCCGTCATTTAAAACAATTGAATCGTCCCCATTCAAAATTTTGTTAGCACTTTTTAGTTCTGTGAGGCCTGAATATTTAGTAAAAATTTCATTAATTTTGTCCTGTAAGACATCCCCTATGTCACCTGGGACTTTTGACACAAGTCTTTTACATTACTGATTATTTTGGAACGTCTAGCGACGAATTTGTTACTTGAAGCTGTTTTAGTTTCATTGGCAAAAAACTTAGATGCGCATTCATAAATTGTCGCTGAGGGCCATTGTACTATTCATCATTAGATCATATATGTTTTACACATTTTGGGCCTTATCTCCACCTATTTCATATATTTTAAGAACGAAAGTTTTAAACATAACTAAATTCTCGGCATCAAACAAAGCTGCTTCTATCCAGGTGCCCCATCTCGTAATCACTGGTTGGGTAGGTAGTCGTTTTCCATTCATCATTTCTTTATATTTACTCTGGAAGGAGCTTGTGTAATGAACTTGTTTACATCTGGAAAAAGTGTCCGAACTTTTTCAGCTAGACGGTTACATCCATGCATGACACAAGTGATGTGAATAATGTTACCATAAAACAATTTGAGCAATCTAGCTGCTTTAATCATGTAAGATGCTGCGTCTGTAACCAACAACAATACACAGCTTTCTATTCCAATTTCATTTGATAATAGTTTAACTCCGTCATTAATAAACCTACTTATAGCCTCATAATTTATTTTATCTAGTTGTTTACGTACACAAAATCAGATATTTTGTCTTATTTTATTTAATACTTCAATCAGTAAATTTGTTACACACAAACCTCGAAGGTCTGTTTCGACAAATATTAAATATCAATAGTTGTCAGCAATTGCCAATTTTACTTATTCAATAACATTTTTATAGCAAGAATTTAAATAAGATTTTCATAATGTGCTTTCGAAAGCGCCTGGCCTTTTGAGTTTTTCGGAGTTTATTTTTAGTTAAATAAAAGAAATTCGAACTTGGAGTTTTTCATAATACTCATAATCATCAAAATATGCAAAAATATACATTTATCATCAAATATGCAAAATAGAACCAGACTTAAACCCATCTAAATATCATAATTCGTAAAGATATATGGTCCACTAATTAATAAGAGGACGCAAAAAAAAATATGGAATTGCATAAAAATCCGGGCTTTGGTAATCACATAATCTAAATTCCAGAATATTAAATAAATTAGCACAAATTTCTGGGTGCTCAATCCACCAAACTGGAGCTTGTTATCCTAGAACCTCAAGCCTTGAATGTTGGAGTAATGGGTTTATGCGCTCTCATGTTATGAATTCTAACCAACTTACAACCAAGATTTGTCTAACCACAGTCAGTGGAAACTAGGTTTTAGTAGTAATTAAATTTTTAAATAATCTAAGAAATATATTTTTAACCTTTTTAATAACGAATGTTGGTACCGCTCAGCTATTGTCGCATCAGCTAATAGCTGGACAAAACACATATCTTATCACTCAATCCATTTTCCCATCAAGTTATCTCTGAAATATATCCATTTGTTGCTTCCATAACCTTATCAAATACTTTACCACCTTCTTTTTGAAACCTGCAGACTACTAGTTACCTGTTTTGTCTTCCTCCACATTAACTGTTTTTGCTGTGTGGTGGTGTCTCTGGGGATCTCAAAGACAGACTCTTAACGACTATATTATTGCTTTAGAGGTTTTATATTGAGGATCCTGAGTGATGTTCGCATTTTCTTGTGCTATGGTGAGTTGAAGTGTCTTTTTCCTTCTGATCGTTGGCAGTATTTTCTAATATTCTTTCTCTTTCTAGTAATCCGGTTGTAACATCTATCTTAAATTTTTGAACTCCAGTTCGAATCTATGTACTATTTCCGCCCTTCAGATTTATATAACTGCTCTCTGCACCACTGCTTTCCTGATCCTATTCTCATCACTGTAGAATTACTTGAAAGTTTTACATAACCTCTCTCAGTTTGTCATTCAAATAGTTATTCTAATTTCAGATCTCTCGTTTTTAATCGCCTACTGTCAATCCAATCTGAGAAACATTGTAAACATCATGTTATGAAGTCTTGTTACTGTTTATAAAATCTTTAGATTTATTTTCTATTTATGTTCATTTTTAATAACATATAAAAGCATTTTTTTTTGTTGTTACCTCTTTACTATTATTCCTTTGTTTATCTATTTACTTATTTATATTGACTTATATTTTTAATTTAAGTTCTTCAAAGTCTCAAAGAGCCAACTTATGTGTTCATTATATTATTATTAAAATGAATCTTACACAGAATAAGTAAAGAATTTATTATTATTAAATCGAGGAATGGTCTAAATTAATTAAAAGATATTTGGTTAGGAATAGGTTGGATACTAGGCACTTGAAATTATTCATAAATTTAGTCAAGGAGGCTTCACTGATCTTATATTCTAAGTAATGCTATTACTCAGTTTTTTTTTTTTTCTGTTAGCTTTAGTAATTAGGTGTACTAGACTCACTACTTTAGGCAGATTACTGCTGTTAAATTCCACTTGCTACACTCACTCAAGAGGTATACACACACCCTGCACTCTCCTAATAGTCTAGGCAACGAAGACCAAAAAAGGCCAAAGAGCGGACATAATTCATGTAGAAGCCAATTCTGGCACAGTTGTAAGGGAAGCTGTCCTTAGCAACATACTAAAAGTACTGGAGGGTGGGTGCGCTCTGAAGGTCATTTTTATTCAGTTTTTTGTTAAAACTCCAAGACTCTTGCCTCTAGCGATAATGTGTTTATGTAATAAATTATTTAACTTAAAATTCTCTACAAAAAAGATTCTATACATTTTTTTGCTGGGATCAATGCTTAACCCTTTAACAGGCGATGTATCCTGGAGAATACTCATATTTAATGCCTTTTGCTCAATAAATGGCGTAATGTCCAACGCATTGTCCTATTCATTATCGTCTAATATCCTTCATTTAACCTTGAATTTCATGATGCATGAGTGCGGGTTAGCGTTGCTTTAGCCATTCAAAGGGAAAAAGAAAAGAAATGTAAAATTTCTGGCCTGCCCATTAAAGGGTTAAGGAGATATAGTTGTACTGGAAATTGTTCACCAACCTTACCTCTAAATGTGGTAAAAAGGTTTCCTCGAAATAGCGTCGGGTTTGTACAGGGAGAGGGGGAAGGGTTGAAAATTGTATGTTTTTAGCAGCATGACACAATAACTCGTAAACTTATAATAAAACTCGTTAAACTTAAAATAACTTTCAGCACATTTTGTTTTCTATACATTATTAAAGCTAAGCAAATTTGGTTCTATTCATTTTTTTTTTGTTCAGTTCAATGTTTTTAGAACTGCAAAGGACTAAAAATTGGCTAACTTGCGGTAAGTCGCAATTTTATGCGAAAACACATTTGTTGGTACTCTTTTGGTTATAACTCCAAAACTATTTGTCTGATCAGAAATTGGTTTTTTTTTTCATCTGAAAGTTGGTTAAATTTACTATGTATGAAGTTTTTATCAAGTCCCGTGAAACATCTATGCCAGCACACTGAGAACCCCACCCTATAGTGAAATCCTTATTTTTTTGGCGCATTTCCCGTTTTAACTCCTAAACAATGTGTCCAATCCTAAATTTCTTTTTTACATCTCAAAGCAACTTAAATTATCTATCAGGTCCAATATATGAAATTCTGATTAAATACCGTGTAATATCCATACTAGCAGGCTAAATGTGTATGTTTTGGAAAAACATGACGATGATAGGTTCAGTGGGTTGGCGTAGTTGTTTCATGGAATTTGACAAAAATTTGATATAACGGATCTTACAGAAAATTTAATCATCTTTAAGATTTTAAAAACGAAATTCAGGATAAAACAAAATGTTGTAACGAAAAATCTTATAATGAAAACTTTTTAATTTCACAACAGTATGCGGAAGGTAGTGTAGTGAAATGGATATTTCATGGAATTTAATTAAAATTTGGTATATGGGATCTGATAGTAAATTTAACCAGCTTTGAGATGGAAAAAAGAAATTTGGGATCGAACCAATATTTTTGGAGTTATGTGCTGAAAAATAAGGATTTCACAATAGTACGGGGTTCTCAGCGTGCTGGCATGGATGTTTTATGGGACTTGATCAAAACTTCATAAATAGGGTCTGACAGTAAATTTAACCAGCTTTCATATGAAAAAAAAAAAAAAAAAAAAAAATTTAGATCAGACAAATAGTTTCAGAGTTATAGTCAAGAGTACCGACAAATGTGCTTTCGAAGAAAAGTGCGACTAACCGCAAGTTAGCCAAATTTGCTTAGCTTTAGTAATGTATAGAACACAAAATGTGCTGAAAGTAACCAACCCCGAGTTATTGTATCATACTGCTAAAAACACAGTTTTCAACACTCCTCCTCCTCCCCCCTCCCCTGCCCAAACCCAATACCACATCTAGAGCTAAGTTTGGTGAATAATTTCCAGTAGTCAGACATTTTATTTTTGGTTTTATTTCAAGGTTCGAATACAAATTCCCTGTTCTATAATAAACATATTAGGTTTAACAACAAACATTTTATTTCTAACAATAAGCATTTAGCTATTAATTATAAGCTATTCATTCATAACAATAAACATATAATTTTTTACAATAAAACGTTTTTGTTTTTAATTTTTCATAACTATATCTCTTTAAGCATTGATCCCAGCAAAATAATTTATAGAATCTTTTTTGTAAAGAATTTTATGTTTATTAATTTAGTACATAAACACATTTTTGCTAGAGGCAAGAGTCTTAGAGTTATCAACGAAAAACTGAAAGGGGAAAAAAAAAAAAGAAGAAAAAAAAACAACCTTTACAGAGGCCCCCACCCTCCAGTACTTTTAGTATGTTGTTAAGGACATCTTCCCCTACAACTGTGCCAGAATCGGCTTCTACATGAATTAATTCCTCAAAATTTCCTTAGTCTCCTGGACTATAAAGGGTTCTCTTGCCTTGTCAGCTTAGCTCAACTGTGAGAGGCAATATGTATTAGTGAATAGTTAAAAATTACCATTTGTGCTGGTTGAAACTCGATTATGTTCCAGATGAGGGAATGGTGATAGCTGATATCTTATTCTTTTCTTTTTTGTTAAATCATTCACGGACCTCAAAATGATGCATAGATTGATTTTAGAAGTTAGAAGTTGAATACCTCTAGTATATAAGGCCTCGGTAATTGTTTTATTGCTCTTCATTAACCTAATTTCACTTTTAATTTTATGATTGTTGGACTATGTTGAAAACAAACCTGATTATTTTATTAGAGCAGTTTGATATTTTAACTGTTCTCACATCTTAGCCATTCATTTCTAATATGGTCTCAGAGAAGTTAAATTTTTGTGCTGTAATAATTTTGCAATTATTTTCTCTGTTATTAACGATACTTTCTTAAATGCACAGGTTAGATTTTTATGAATAATATGCTGTTAGCTTTTTGGAAGTCATTTATTTGTTTTAAATTGAATTCCTCAAGGTCATTTAATATTCATCATTTTCCAAAGTTTGTTTGTAATAATATATTTCTCAAAAGTATGTCTATGTTATCTAACTTTAATGTTTCCTTAAATTTCATTTTGCCTTGCTTTTGTTAGAATTGTTTGTACTACAAATATAGATTAATAGTCCATTAATGTTATGAATGGTTAAACTTGTACTATTACTCCATTAAACTGTTTATTAATAAATCGGTAACACTTTTTTTTTCAAATGTCTATCCGTGTACTAATGCAATACCTTGATGAGGTTCGTTCACCGGTTTTTCATACCTGTGATTGGCTGAAGAGTATATGCCCCACAGGTCCGTTGCTCCAAGACCCGTCTATCCAGAAGGCCCTGGACAACCTGATTCAAGGAGGAGACTTGCTGAGGAAGATTGCACCACGGCAACCAGCGCCATTCGGCAGATACTAGATGTGCACATAGTTCTTTCAGGATTCGTAGCGACTGAGTATCAGCATGATAAATTAGATGTTTCTTTTATGTGTTATAATATATTTGATTTTAGCTGAAAGAACAAGCGGCAGTAATACAGTACATTTCATTATAATAAGTAGCTAAGTGAATTTGTCTTCAAAATTTTTATATTTGCACATTGCTTTTAATAAAAAATAGAAATGAATATTCTTGTTTATTCTAAAAAATACAAATATATCTATAATTAACTGCTAATTTTTTTCTTTAAGTAATAGGTATACTATTTTATTTTTATTGTATTGAAACAGCCTGATTTTGTTTATGTGTGTTTTTATATATTATATATATATTACACTTAAAAACAATGTGGATGTTTTGACTATGAATAGATAATTTTATGTTTATGATGTAAATGTTTTCCACTTCTAATCATAGTTGTTATAAAATATTACAGATTATATATATACATATATATAATGGTCAATAAAATTATTATAAATAATTGGAATTTTTTTTAAATTTTGGGCCCTATGTGTGATCAATCCATAACATAAATGTCATCAAACAAAAAAAATAAATAAAAAAGTGAAGAACTCACCCTAAAGGCCAATCCACATGGCTTATTCTCCCCCCACCCCACTCAGTTTACAGTCCCACTTCAAATTCTGTTTGTTTATATTGTTTTGTTGAATGAAAGCAATGTGATTTATTTACCATACTTCTTTGAAGTAATGTAACGTAATTGAATTGGATATATTATTAATTAAAAGTTGTATCATCCTCACAAACAATAAATTAACAAAGTAAATAACAGGCCCACCATTCCTTTATGCCGGGGTTCTAGTATAAATACTAAACACTTGGTACCAAACATTTGATTGTTTTCTGGTCTACATGCTCAGTTTTTCGTGTGCATGTTATTTTTCCAGAAATTGTGCTTTCTGTTTAATTGGTGTATGTGGACTGGCCTTTAAAAAGTAATATCTGTCCACCTTAAAAAATATATTTTTTTTTTATTGTTTTATCAATCATAAAAGTTTTTGTAAGTATGGGTTTTTCTTTTTATATGTTTTATTATAAGATTCCTTTACTTAATATACACATTGTCTCACTGTATAAATGATACACCAGGAAATTTTGTTGAAATAGTTAAACAAATGGTACAAATATTATATGGTTTTGAAAATAATCTGTTTCAATTAAAAAATGTCCTAATAATATGATCTTGGTGTAGAAATAAATTAATAATAAAAATAAAAACAGTTGTTTTCTATTTACCAGTGTCAAAGTGAAAATAATACACCTTTGTTTTTCCAATATTTGTTTACTTAAAAATGTTTTTCTTTATTTATATTGGGGTTAAATGCTATGGAAATATTTCCAGTTCATTTGGACTTCTTCAACAATGGGAGTACATATGACTTGAAGAATTTGGGTTATTCGATCAATATTTTTATAATAGGAACCTTTTGAGCTAATTACTGAAATAATAAAAAAAAACTTTTCAACAAACCAGCTATATAGTGGAGAGATACAAAAAGGGAAACTCCATTGTTCGTTTGCTAGGAGTGCAACAAATTTTAATTGATAGGGATGAGTTGTGAATCCTTAAGGAAATAAATCAAAATCCAAGCCTGAGTGTACTCAAAGCAGCCACAAATCTATTAAAAACACCTAGATTGGTCAGCAAGTGCTAAAACCGTGTGGAGTGTGCTAAGTAAAAACTAACTTAATAAAAGGAACATTTTAACAATTTAAGTAAGAAACTTATGGTACAGTTAGCGAATAAATATTTATTGATGGACCTCGAGCTTTGGAGTTCTGTGATATTTGCTGGTGAAACTAAATTTAATATATTGACATTATGAAAAGACATCTGAAAGAAAGTATGGAAACCTGGGACAAAAGACAATTTTTTTTTTTTTTTTTTTTTTTTTTTTTTTTTTTTTTTTATCAGGACTATGTCTCTTTGTTAGTAGAAGAATGGCTGCCTTATAATTTCCATAAAGTTATAAAAACTCCTGAAAAGTCACCAAATTTTAGTGTTATATAGATCACCTATGGGTTAAATTGGAAGCGGAAACTAGGAAAAATAAAATTTCCTGTAAAAATAGCGAAAAAATGTCTCCTCAGAGAATGGAACAAACTGAGTCCAGAATTCACCAAATAAAAGGTCAACTCTATTCCAATTAGTAAAAAGAATATGTAGCAAATAAGGGATGGCTTAGAAATTTTTGAAAATAGTCAGTGGTCTCAAATTTAATAGAATGATTAAAAAATTGAGTTTATAATTTTAATTGAGAAATTGAGAGATAATTTTATTAGTTAATTCTAATTTCTGTTTAACTACCTAAGTGTGTTTTAATTTAATTGTGAGCCTCTGTATCTCAAAGTCAGTATTCTCGAAATCAAACTGCCTACTGTTATTTATGACCAATAACTTCACAATTTTTTTTTTTTTCTTTTGTTCAATGTAATTACACATTATCTTGATGAATTGTGTTAAATGGTTATAATGCTATTTTAAATAAATTATGAATAAGACCGGCAGTCATTCCAGTTGATTAAGGAAGTGAGTCTTAAGGTTTCTGTAGGTCATTTATCATTTGGTTTCTGGAGGACTTAAAATAAATTTAAAAAATAAATAAATGTCTAAATCCTCTAAATTTCAGTTAATAATTTATGTATACATTGCAATTAAAAGAAAAATAAACAAAAAAAATTGTTGTCAGTTGAATTCTGATCTACTTATAAATGTAAGCTGAATTGTTCATAAAGAAATATATTTATACTTACGCTGACTTTGTCCATTAAAAATCATTACTTAAAGAAGAAAGGTAAGTTCCATTTTTTGTTTTATTTTTTGATGTAATTTTGCACTGCTCTTAACTCATTAATATGTATCATTATGAATTTTTATTTTTACTAATTGTATTTGTGTTATAAATAAACATTCTTATGTTCTAATAAAGTATGTGTTTAAATTAATTATCCCTGAAATTCACCTATTCAAGAAGTTATATGTTAGATTTAGAGATGTATTTGTTTCCAATTAGAAGTATAAGGCCACAGACTGAATTTGACTTTATGTTTATTTATCATATTAGGTAGAACTCCTCTCTTATTTATAACATTTCCCATTTATTAATTTAGATAATGACAATTTTGAATTTTATTCAATTCCATTTATTTGGAATGATTTCGCTTATATTTATCCTTAAATCTCTTCTCTGTTGTCGGACTTAAATCTAGCATTTCATGTTTATTGTAAAAGCAAACAATCAGTTTTGAATTACTGGCTACTGTCTAGTTATCAAGTTGAGTTCAACTACCTAACAGCATCGGGCATGTGTTTATTATCGTTATCATTCCTATAGAAATTATCATGCAAATGGTTGCATACAATTCTTATTTGAAAACCATATTACATTGTCACATTTTAGACCTTGTTTGACTAATCTTTTTAAATATTGGGTTGAGATAAAACTTATTACCTCTCCATGTTACTTAAAAATGTTATGAAACTTTTTTTTATGATCTGTAAATGAAGGCTGCTTTAAGTTAGTTGTCATTAGAATAGGAAAGTAAGTTATTTAGTTTTATAGCTCACTCATTTTAGAATATTTAAACATTGTATTTCTGGGGCTTGACAAAGATTTGTCATTGCCTTGAAACTGTCCAATATTTGAGTGTACAGTTTTATAAGAATATATCATTGCAAGTTTTAAATTATATGTGTACGTACTGAAACTTGTACCTTAAGTATATTGTATATTTGTGTAATTATTTTATTTTCAGCTTAAATACAAGGTATTTGGTTTATGTGCTTTAATGATATAACTTATAAAATCAGAAATAAACCAAATTTTCTATTTCTAAAATTTTAAACCCTAATCAGTTAACAGCTACTATTCAGATTCAAAAGCTTAAAATGGTCAAGGTAGTGTTAAATAGGCTTCTGCTATACTAAAAAGGAAAACAAGAAGTCTCCAACGTGTTGTATGGGGTTCCTGTTAATAAAATTCTACAGATAAACAAGGAAACTATGAGATCTGTCAGGATATCTTTCTAAGAAGCTGACTTTAGTGAGTTGTTCCTGGAAAATACAATATGACATTATTATATGACTTACTATCGTGGTTGATGCTTTTTGACGTATAAAGTTCTTTCATTCTGGTGTGGGTTGCCTTAATTATGGCATCGAAGAATTCACTCCATTTTTCAAATTTAAAAGATTATAGTAGTGAGAAGTGACAATTGTCAGAAGATTATGTGTTTCATTGCTGCGATCAATTGTCCCAGAAACACATTGGTCTTATTCCTATTGGCCTTGAGGCCCAGAGAACCCACTTCGCTTTATTTCATTAATTTTATCAAGTAGAGCAGGCATCTTAAAGGTAAGATTACCAATTCTATTTTGACCATGTTGACATGAATAATTTTTATTTTATTACATTTTATATTTTTCAAATCAATTATTTGTGGAAGAAACCTATTTTTTCTGACTGAAGTAAAATAGGACTGTTACATAGATGCATCTGCAAAACATACTTTTGAAATAACACCTATTTCATCAAAAAATAAAATTTACTTGAATGGAATATTCATTTTAAAAATTGTTTTCTCCTTTCCTTTTATCTTTAAATTTATTTGGGGATGTAGACCGGTCTAAGAAGTTTACAGTTCCAGTGTGTGGTTCTAGCAATAATTCTTTTAAATTAAAAATACTAATGTGTGAATTTGTATTATATGTATAATACTATTTAAAAAAAAAAAAAAACAGTTTTTAACAAGCTTATCCTATGAAATTTACCAATAATCAAACGTAGTTTTTCTATGAACATGCCTAATAAAATCTGCTATTATGAATAACTTTGAAACTTTATTCTCTGTCCATTGACAGTCAAATATTTAAAGTTTGGTGCAGGATAGTAAAATAAACTGCTTTCTAATATCTGGAAAACTATTTAAAACCTATCTTTGTTTAATTCTTATCTACAATACAAAAAAAAGAAATTGTTTCTAGTAATTAATTACGTTTTTTTAGTGTGGAACTTGATATCTGGAATTTATGCTTTCCTGTTTCAATTAGCATTTAAATATTGAATATATATATTGAATTATGTAACAGAGAATTAAGGAGACGAGATTTTTTTTGTAGAATATTTATGTGACAGTTGATGTTGTGTGGTCATTTGAGAATAATATCGATTGTGATTGGAACCTCCGTGTGAAATATTTAAATAATGATATTTTAGACTAGTGTTAGCTTGCTCCTTTGCGGAATGCTCACCGTGAAGTCCTTTTGTAAACCAAACATATTGTTTTAACTTCTCCTTGAGTTGGAGAGGAGGTATTATTCTGTTTGATATTGTGCTACTGAAAGCTCAAAATTTGTTATGATTTAAATGAAATTCAAAAGAGGAAAACTACTCATTTAATTATGTTGTGTAAATGCGTGGTCTAATTTTATTTTCATACTTATTTAGAAAATTATTTGAAAAAGGGGTAAGACTGGGGTAGTTTTGGATATGGAGCTAAAAGTTGCTTGGTTACTAAAGGAAAGTCGATTTTATGATTTATGTTTTAATGCAAGTAAAAGTAAAATAAAATCTGGTATAATCTTTGTTCTGTAAAAGATTGATCCAGTAACACAACAGTGTTTTCTGGCTATTACTTTAATTCAGGAACAATAGACAGATGTATTTTCATTAGTATTTAAGTTTGTCTGGAGGATTATAAGTTTAGAACTAGGTTACATTTGTAGGAAACTTATTGAATTTTATATATGCGTCTCATTTGGCATTATAACCTGCCAGCGGGTTATGGCTTATGCCTACAGCAACTACAAGACCTTCCTGGTTTGCTCCACTACCATCCAATTTCTAGCTCTTAAGTTCTTTAGTACTCTTGTCCATGCAGTCAAAATATAAATAGCATGTTCTGCTGATCTATTGCTTTATTTTTATTTTTCAGTTTGTAGTTAAGCAAGAAATGTTTTTTGAGATAACTTTACAATGTTGATCTTCGTTGTCTTAATTTTACCTTTTTATTTTTGTCAAGATGTCAAATGACATCTTCTATAATGAAAATGTAGTTGCGATCTGAGTAGATGTAGACAAAAAAAAAACAGATAAATTTAACAAATAATGCCTTTGGTTCAAAACGAGAATGATACAATAGGTTTTTTTCAGTTCCTATGCATATTGTCATACTGACAAGGGGAGGACACACTCAGTCTCTCACGGATCTTGTTGGCAATTTTTTTTTTTTTTTTTTCATTGGCATAAGTACAATGTTTCAAGATGAGTTCTTTATATATACTGAACAAAAATAAATAGGAATATTGCTAATATTGTGATATTTAATTTGCCAAGCACTTATATATATTTTTCTATTATATATATACATATATATATATATTATAATATATATATAGTGCTATATATATATATATATATATATATACATATATATATATATATATATATCACAAAACTAGCAATCTCCATTCTCATTTTTGCACAGTTTACATTTTTTAATAATGTCTTCTTCTGTTAACTTTGTTGGGGTTTAACATTATAGTGTGCTCTACTAGAGCTAGAAGGATATATTATCCTACAGGTTACCAACCTAATCTAGCTTGGTTGAAATTTATTCCATGGGCTCTTTATGAAACAAAGCAACTTCACAAGGTTTAATTCTAAACGTCACCTCTTTTGACCGCAATATTGAAGTGCTACTCTCTAAACAAGCTTGGACATTACAGCGTCTATTATATATATATCACTTATCTGTTATGCTAATAATTAAACCATATGAATATGGTTTGGGTTATGTGTGGGTGTATGCATGTGGGGATTGTAGATGTTTTATTTCTGTCTCCGCAACTTATTTTATTTTTGAACAGTTCTAATAACTCTAAATATCAACGATATATTATTTGTTATATTTTTGTGATAGTATTTTGTTAGAGGCAAAATCGACTATAATTTCATCAAATTACATTTTTCTACTAATTTAGTAGCACGTAGTATCAACCGCCTTTAAACTATTTTTCACCTTCTATGTTTACATTATGAAATTATCGCTTTCTTTTTTTATTGTAAGGGCCTGATTTTTTATTTGATGCAAAATTTTGGAAGGCCACCACGGTTTCAGTTTTTTGTAACACTTTAAAGTGCCATTATTTTTTTTAACACCATTCAACCCCCTGGGTTAAATTTTATGTTCTCCAGAGGGCATTTCCTCTTATTTCTTTGCAGATTTTATAATAAAAGTTTGTTTTCTTGTACATGTTAAAGTTCTTCTTTCAAATGTGCAATATTTGACATTATTAATGAAGCAATTAAATTGTGAATTTTACCTGTTACGAATATGTTAATCAAAGGAAGTATTTATAACAAAAACTTGACCCTTTAAATAGGTAAACCAATCCCATAAGAAAACAAAATCATGATACCTTTTCAGCAAGCAATTTTTTATTTTATTTTTTTGTTTTGTTTTTGTAAATTGAAGTGTAGTATGAAAAAGAGACTGGAAGAACGAATTGTTACCTAAAAGAGTAATGGCTTTGGAAAGTAACAGGTGCAGAAAATTTACCTGTTTGCTTATGGCAAATATTTTTTCTTTATTATTTCCTCCTATATATTAATACGTTTTTTTGGAGAATTTGATGTTTCGTATAGAACAGAGAAATCTTTATTTTATTTTTCTGTCTATTTCATATGGTTTTGAGTGAATATTTAGTCATAGTACTCAAATGACATCTTCTATAATGAAAATGTAGTTGCAATCTGAGTAGATGTAGAAAAAAAAACAGATTAATTTAAAAAATAATGCCTTTGGTTCAAAACGAGAATGATACAATAGGTTTTTCTCAGTTCCTATGCATATTGTCATACTGACAAGGGGAGGACACACTCGGTCTCCCACAGATCTTGTTGGCAATTTTTTTGGAGGTTCCTGGTCAAAAAATATTAGACAACTATTTTGCTGTTCCGACCAATGGGCCTAGGAGCCAAGAAAAAAAATAAAATAGCATTAAACTAATTTATTTTTTATCTCGAGTTTAAAAAATGATATCGACATGATTCTTGCACCAAGATTTTTAGTTTTGATTGCGAATTCAAGGAAAAATACAGTCGCTCCATAGATTTTGGTTTAGGTTAATTAAATTCTAAAAAATTGATTAGTTTTTCAAGCAAACTACCTCTGTAGATTTCTTTTCACAAAAATTGATGTCAGATCCTTAGCACCCTCAAAAACATTTAAAAAACGCTTATTCAAAAAATATCACTTTTTCCACCCTCTTCGAGGAAAATGAAATTTTTAAACCGATTATTGGTTACATACCTTTAAATTGCCATTACTTTGTCACGCAATTCACTGGTTGGTATTGCTGGAAAGAGGAGAGTCTCAGCTTTCTTTTGATGTATATAAATGTAAAATTTGATGGAAAAAAAAACCTATTAAAAAAATTGGAAAATCTGAAAATCATTTTGATTTTAACTTGAGTTTGAAACCAGATAGGATGATGAAACCAAATACATTTCATGCGTATTACCACCCTATATTTTGTGTAAAAAAATAAAGTTGATATGTTAAACCGTCTATTGTAATTAATTTTTTTATCAATTTGAATAAAAGTTGCCTACCATTTATTTGGTCAGGCAAATTTTGAAGCTTATAAATTTTTATTTTTCTATTTGGATGAAATTTCGTATTTAAGGGTTCTTTTGAATGCTGAATTCGAATCCGATGTCGGTTCTTGTGAAAAAAATATATTGAACGTACTTCACTTGAAAAATTTTAGCTTTTACACTGTAAAACATGATAGAAAATTTTTTTAGCCCTAAAATTCCATTTCAGCGCCCTCAAAACTCAGGAAATGCATGTATATATATATATATAGATACCAATTAAACATATACAATAATAATTTATTTTTTTACACAAAATATAGGGTGGTAATACGCATAAAATGTTTTTGGTTTCATCATCCGATCTGGTTTCAAAACTCAAGTTAAAAATCAAAATGATTTTCGGATTTTCCAATTTTTTTAATAGGTTTTTGTTCATCGAATTTTACATTTATATACATCAAAAGAAAGTTGAGACTCTCCTCTTTCCAGCGATACCAACCAGCTGAATTAGGATCTAACGTCAATTTTTGTGAAAAAAAAATCTACAGAGGTAGTTTGCTTTAAAAACTAATCAATTTTTTAGAATTTAATTAACCTAAACCAAAATCTATGGAGCGACTGTATTTTTCCTTAAATCCGCAATCAAAACTAAAAATCTTGGTGCAAGAATCATGTCGATATCATTTTTTAAACTCGAGATAAAAAATAAATTAGTTTAATGCTCCTTTTTTTTTTTTTTTTTTTTTCTCGGCTCCTAGGGCCCATTGGTCGGAACGGCAAAATACGTGTCTAATATTTTTTGACCAGGAACCTCCAAAAAAATTGCCAACAAGATCCGTGAGAGACTGAGTGTGTCCTCCCCTTGTGAGTATAAAAGGAAACTTTCAATGACTGAAACTTTTTTGCCACTTATGAGATCGATTGTTATTCTGATGTATTATTCTCATTATCTATTATGTTTTATAATCACACTTATTCTTACTAATGAGTTATTTAATCAAGTTTTGAGGAATTATTTTTTATTTACTTAATTTTTTTTAATCAAGAGGATTTATCCTAGAATAAAAAATTTTGTTTTGAGTGAGACCCTAGATGATTGTTATGATATCATCTATTGTCAATTTAATCTTATTAGTACACAGGCTACTATTGAAAGAATTATAAATTAACATAATATTGGAATTTTTAAATTCATTATAATTACATTTTCTACAATTACAAGTGAACATTTTGTTGTGTTATTATAATCTGTAAACAGCCATGTGGAAAATATTATTGATATGCAATCGTGTAAAACATTTTAATCACTTTGTTAAACCCATATATGTTCTTAATTTTGTTTTGATTGTTCTCTTGTGTTGTTTTGTTGTTTGCTTCACCCATAAGATTATTTGTGTTTTATTATTGTGTCTGAATATAGTGCTCATGAATAAAAAGAATAATAAAATATAAATGTTTATGTATAAAGCTCAATTTTATATTGACAGTATCTTTTATATGTTTTATTATTTATAAATTACTACACGTTCTGAGGCTCAATCCCATCTTCAGGTCTGGTATCTCTTAATTATGTGTTTATTACTGTAAATGTCACTTATCTAAAAATTAACAATATAACTGAAAACCATTACATTTCATATTTTTAATATAACTGATATATTCAAATATACCAGAATACCACACCAGAAGATGGCTTTTAGTCCTGAAATATTTTAATTTATAAATAATAAAGATTTACTGTAAAAATGTAATTGAGTCTTTTATATAGTACTCATATTGTTACCTAGTGATCAATATCCTCAATGTGTTACCTATTTAGTTTTAGTATCAGGCTTCTTATGTTACTTGTGAGTAAAAACTGCGTTACTGATTATATGCTAATAAAAAAATCATTTCTTCAATTTTTTCATTTCACTTCCTATTGTTAAAATAATTTTTTTCTGCAATGAGGTAGCAAGTCTACAGTAAACTCCACTATTTTGGTCCCAGTGGTTTAGTTCCCATACTTAATTTCAGGCAATCGCCTATATTTGTTATTATTGCACTTCCAACCTCAATATCATATTTTGGCACATCGGTAAATAGAGCGTGTGATAACTCATTCTTCCAGAATTATATTTTAATCTCAGGATTATCAAAATCCTGTTGCTTATTTTTCACTGAGGGAATGAAGGGTCGTTGAGTTCTTCTTGGATTGTTCGGTTGGTGGATTGTATCCATTATTTTTTCAGTTATTTCAGATGCAGAATTATATATATACTTCTTTCATAGCCTTACTCCTAATTAGTGTGTGATAGAAAGTAAATAATGTTTTTGTATTAGTTCTCCAAATAATTCCAGAAACAACTGAAGATTTGTATTAGTTTTAAAACTACCTGTTCTCAGACTGTCAATGAAAATTTCGCATTTTAGACAAATACTAAAGCTATCCCTTTAACAGGAGTGATTGATTTTCATAACATTTTCTTTTCCTATAGATATGGAAACAAAAAAAAAAAAAAGGATGGAAGTCAGTGTGGTCAAAGATGGTATGATTTATTTGAATTGTATTTTCATTATTTCAAAAACAGGTTTGGATCCTTTGTAAAGATCAGTGTTGTTTTTTTTAAAAACTTCTTTATTTTTTTCCCTCAATTTCTGTTTGAATAAGATACAGTTTTTAGTTTCTGATATCTAATTTACGTTTCTATGTATCAGTATTGTGATCTCTTTTGTTAACTTTGTTATTAATGCTGTAGTAATTCATTTCTGACATCTACCAAATTATTGGTGTTTTCCTTTTTACAATCACAGATTAAAATTTTTTTTATTATTATTATTATAATTATTATCTTACTAAATTAAAGTTTGTTATCCACATGTATATATTAGTGGTCTTGAGCATATCTTATTTTATTTTTCTGCTATGTTTTAAAAGAAGGCATAAATAAGTGACAAAAAAAACATTTTAATTTAAGCAATGCTATAACTAGTATTTTAAATTTTACTTTAAATATGTTTAAAGATTTCTAGCAGATCGTCTTCTTTTGCCATCGGTTTTGTTCCCGTTTACTGTCTTTTCCTTTGCCATAATCTCCTTACAAAGCTTATACACAACACCTTCAAGTCGTCCATCCCCAACCTTTAAACTTGGAGACATCCTTCTCCTAGGAAATCTGTTATTTTTCCTTCTTTTTTTTTTTTTTTTTTTTTTCTTTTTTTATATGTCAGCTTTCCAAAGCACGTTAAATGCTGATTGCCAGGGGGGTTTTTTGTTATTCACTGACATGTTACTTTTCTGTGGTTATTATTATTATTGTTTTGAAATGTTGGGTTTATTGATGTCTTTTCTGGCAGCTGATAATCTTTTTTCAGGTTCAGTTATCTGGTTGTATTATATGAAATATATTAATTTTGTTTTATTTCAACAAAAAAATAAAACACAAAAGGATAAAATCTGATTTTATTTTTCAAATAAAATATGCTTCTTAGCATATCTCATTTTTTCAACTCACAGAGTTTTCCATTTCCTTTTGTTTAAACCTAGGGATCTGAAAGGAAATTTTATATTACTTTGTTAGTTTTAAACATTAGCTTATTATTGACATGATTAGTATTGATATGGTGACTACTTAAGTACTTTCGATTTTCAATTTGTCTTGAAGATTTTTTTATGATCACTCAGTTGATTATCATGAATTTCAATACAATTCAATAATCAAGTCCTACTGTTTGATCCTCCAATTTATATCTGATTTTGTTTGTTTTTTTAAATTGCTATGGTATTCTCATATTTTATTTATGATGTCCCTAAAAATTGGATGTAACATTACTCGTTAGTTTCTTAAATGTTAAGGTCCATACGTCCATGTTAAGGTACAAAACGTTCTTTTACAGTTATAATTTGTTGTTTTGTTTTTTTTTTACATTCTTTAAAGACCACATTTATAAATCACTAAATGTGTGTAGTCTTTATAAAAAAAAAGTTATTGTTTATTATTTTATGAAGTAATGGCACATTTTCCAGCATATCTGATATCTGAGGATAGACAAGTAGGATAGCATTATCACATGACAGCTGACTATTTTTAAAGAAAAATATTACTGAGGAAATTTCGGCTGGCAGAAAATGTGCTGTTGAAATTATGTTTAGAGGCAGATGTCTCAACTGATGCTGTAACTGTGAGAGAAAGCGAGGTTGCATTTGAGGTAACTAATATGAATTGTTAAACATATCTTTCACTTCAAGTAAAAACTAACTGAACTTGTAATCAGATTAATTTTTAGAGGTTTGCTTGTAATAGATAGTTAATGAAGGAAGCCATGTTGTCCTTCAGGGGAAAACTTAAAGAAAGGATTGCTACTCTTTTTCAAAAGTGTTATCTGTTATAAAGATTTCCAATTTGTCATTCAAATCTTCTGTTACAGTTTAATAAAAAAACATAGCAACCATATATTTCAATGTCAATTTGAAGTTCAATTGGGAATTGTAGGATGGATGTAGAACAAATAGTGTCTTGATTTTTTTTTTTTTTTTTTTTTTTTTTTTTTTTTTTTTTTTTTTTTTTTTTTTTTTTTTTTTTTTTTTTTTTTTTTTTTTTTTTTTTTCCATTTCCCAATATTTATAATTTCCTGTATTGATAAAAACTGTCTTTTTTACAGATTAATATCTCAGTGCAATCATTATTAAACAATACCAATATGTATAATTTTTAATCAATTAAAATAACTCAAATCAATTAAAGTTTCTTAAGCACTGTTTTGTTTTAATGTTTTATTTTCCTGGTTCCTTCATAAAGTCTGAATCCCTTCCATGATGTTATTTTATATTTAACTAGCATTGTTTATTTAGGTTCTGTTTTTATCAACTGCTTTATTATCTTCTGGTTTTATGATAATTTCATAGTTGTAATTGGTGGTAGAATTGGTTTAAATAATTCTTTGATCTAATCTTATCCAATGTTCTTATTTTTTTTTATAATGAAAAATATTATGTGGGATATTTTAATTTTTTTCCCTGATATTTCAGGTCTTTCTCTGTATGAAAAGAATACAAAACTGAATTAATAAAAACAGGTTCATCTACCATTAGATATGAAGTCAATATTGTCGAAATTTTTTTGTTTATTTTTTTTCCCCCTAATATTGCTAAAGTCTGTTCAGTGCAAAGAGTCCTTACCTCCTAGGTGAGGTAAGGTATTGAGCTTACTCCACAGATGTTTTCTACTAAAATTATCCATCCTTTTAAAATAGGAGGGTGCTTATGTTACATTGAACACACTATAGTTAGAATATTACTACTTTTTTTTTTATTGTTTGTAAATTGCTTAATAATGTTTGCTATTGTATTTATTAATGTAACCATTAAATAAAAAAAAAAATATCTTATGGAGTTGAAACCACTCCTCATATCATCAAATAAATTAAAAATTACATAAAAGTTTTAATAATTATAATTTGATTTATTTAGATAGCACGTTTATTTACCTATAAAAAGCAATATCTAATTATATTATCTTAATTTTGATAAGGAGCTGAATCAAACGATTAATTTATTCATTACTGAGAACTAATTAAAACAATATTCATTATTCACATATCAGATGTACATTGGGATGTGTTTATTTTAATATATGTTTATAAATTATAATTGAATATTTGAGAAAAAAAAAAAAATTATCTACAAATTAAATTTAATCAACTGATTAGGAATACAAGTTGTTTTTTTTATTATTACTCTGATATGACGAGGCCACTATTTGATATAGTTTCTATATCATTTGAACCTAGATGGATAAACAAATCTCCCATCATTGACCTGTTTCTGTAACAAGTAAATCTATGTAAATGTTGATCTTTTTTGTGAAATCATTCATATTTACTGAAATATTAGCAACCTTTTTCCTTTTTATAAGTGTTAACAATTCTGTGAATTTTAAATTGACCCTCAGTTATAAAATGTTGATTTTATGCAATAGATAAAACAAGTTAAGCATGTAACTAACTCAAATGAGTTCACAAACTTTTGTTTTTGTAATTTTCACTCTTGCTGGTACCAACTTATCCCATAAAATAATTTTGTTAAGATTTCCTAATTTTTCCATTATAATCTTTATAAAAATAAATTATCAGTAAAACTTCCCTTTGTGTAATTGTATATTGTAGTATATTTTTAAGCTTATTTAAAAGAGTAGGTTTACATTTGCAAAATATTTTTGAGGTTTGTTCTTCATAATTCTCTTAAACAGGTTAAAGTGAATCAAAAAATTTCTTGTTATTTATAGTGTCAGTTCCTCAAATTCTTAGTTGAGCATTCTCGACTGATAATTTGAGCTTCAATACTTCCTCTATATTAAGTGAAGTTTACAAATTGAAGGATTCACTTTAACCTTTTTTAGTGATATTGAAATATCATAAAAAAAAAACAACAACCATATATACATATTTATACTTTTTTTTTTTCCTCTTGTAGTACTCCTGTATGTATTAGTTTACTACTATCAATTATCAAACATCATTGCTAATGTGCTTGTGATAAAATTTCTTTCTAATGCCACCAGTATTTACACCTGGGAAATAAGTGATCAAATTAAAATTTAACATAATTAACTTTTGCCATTTGTGAAATAAGGGAGGGATATCGCTACGTAAAATTACAATGTTAACTTAAATTTTTGGAAAGTAAATAATAAAATATTAAAATAAAAATTGTAAATATTCAATTAAACATTGTATGTTTTCTATCAGGATATGTGATTTGTTATGTACCAACATTCATGAAAAATATAGTCAGTTCTACTTATGTAGCAATAGTATGTTGTATTAGATCTAAAAAGATTGTTTATAATGCTAAGCCTATGTCCAGTCAAAGTGAAGTTTCTAAAAATCAGTGCCCTCCAGTTTTAAAGTTTCTTAATTTCCTTTAATTTCTTTCAATCAAAATTTGATTAAAAGACAAAAATATCTGTTTCTTTAACTTTTAATAGTTTCCTAGTCCTAACTGTAAGGCATATATGGGCACAAATTTCTGTAATTTTTGGCACTTCATTTCCATTGGGTTAATCTGTAAAATAAACCTACTTAGATCCAAACTTTACTGGTAAAAAACGATAGTACTAGCTGAAATAATGTAACTGTTAGTTAAATAAGATTGATATTGCAGGTTTATTTTCAGATTTCCTCTCATCTGAATTAAATGAACTTGTATGTCTGTTATTTATTTTTCAATCCATTTTTGTATTGTAGATGCCAATTAAGTTTTAGTTTTAAACTTATAAATTACCTCTTAGCACTTACATAAAAAATTATATTTTTTTGTAATATCCTGCTAGTAAACTAGTCAATTTTAAGATGACTTACAACAAAATTACCAATTCTCCTGATCAATAAAAACCCTATGTATATAGGTTATCCACACATATATATTGTAATGAAAACGTTTTCTCAATTGTATCTTAGATATGTTCCAGAATACCCCTCAAATAATATACATGAGATGATTTAGACACTACCTCTTGTGTGTCTGGAACAGGTTTTGATTTATGACTTAACTTAATATTCTATGTGCCCTGCATATTATTTACTAGGCTTTTAAAATATAAAATTAAAGAAATATTTTTTTCTGTTAAGTAAGCTTATTTATATGTCAAGCATAGCCATATTGAATGGGCGAGGCATAGAATTTATAATGTTATTTTTTGTGAATTCTTGTTAAATGTTATTGGTTTAAATAAATAATATTCTCCCAGTATGTTACTATGTATGAATGTTTTAATCCAAATACTAAATATCTTGGGTAAGGTCTGTTCCTGTTGATAATTATATTCATCTTCTAATGCTTTTTATATATATTTTTTAATTTGTTTCATTGCAGGGTTGTTTAATGGTTATATTTAGCACTGAGACTATACGAAATGAACATGAAAATGAAAAATATACCAGTCCCTTTAGATTTAGATCTGTAGACTACAAATAATACACAAAACACAAGTATGTGCATCTTGTATCATAATACAAGATGGGGTCTACAATCACACAGATGTTACTCATAGAAATAACATGGAGATAATGGTCCCATTTCACTAATTTTTGTTATAATATTAAAAGAAATGTATTTTATACTTCCACTAATTAATTTTATTATTAAAACCTTTTATTGAAGTTGTATTTGATAAGATCATGAATTTAATATTGCTGTGAAATTTTTCAGGTAACAATATTCCTGTGTGGAATTTGGAAACTACTGGTCGCAATTGGTAGGAATATTTCGAGATGAACTACACAATGAGCATGTAATCCTTGGCACAAGAAGTCTAGTAAAAGTTAACATTGTTTGGAACTGAATGAATAATGTACATAAATACTGGATTCAGCCAAAGAAGATACAGTGTAGGAATTTCAGAGGTTCCTAAAGCAACTCATCATTTGATATGTTAAAGAAATTTTTATTTGTATAATAAATATTTTTTAAAAAATACATTAGCCGACTCTTATATTATAATTCAAATAAAAAATTGTCCTAATTCAACATAATATAAAATTGAGTATATAAATATAATTATTGATTTTGGCAACAAAGGAATAATTCTGATAAAATCGAAACATTGTAAAAATAAAGTTTTTCTTAATTAAAGAAACTATATTTATCTTCTTCACAATGTTTAATTTGCCTTCATTAACTTATTTATGAAAGACTTGTTTTAAGTTTTAAAAGTTTTTTCCTTACTATAAGAATTTAAATAAAAACTATAGTTAACAAATTGAAACCTGTTAAAATTGAAAGAAGCAAATTACATTGTGAGTTAATATCATAATTTCTCTAAAAAATAATATATAAAATGGGCCTTACAAAAGCTTTTTGTGGGAGAGACTAGAAAATATGTGTACATTCTAGCATTCTACTCAGCAGTGAAGAGTAACTTAGTTATTTAATCCTTAATAACTATTATTTAAAATTTAACAAGAGCGGCAAATTCAGTTTTGAACATTGTTTTCATTAACAAGCACTATTACGACAGGTAAGATGCAAACCAACCGATTTCTTTTCTAATACAACCTTCTGTTCCTCTGAGCAGTAAATCTTATCACTGTGGATTAGAGACTCAATTTATGCAGTTTAACCTCTGCCGAGTTTTTTAACATTAAGATAGAGTAAACCTCTGAACACAATTCTTTGATAATTTGATAAATGCTCACAATAGTCACTACAATAACTACTTCGAAGACTTAATGGTAACTATCAGAATATAGCTCAGGCAATAACATTAAGTGGAGTACTAACATTAATCTAATTATTCCTGATCATCTACAGTTCTACAGAATTCAAGGTCCAAAAGAAATATTCATGTCAGTACCACCAAACTCATACTGCTAGATATAAAACTATATAAATCTATTGTTGAGCTGTTTACATCAAACATCAACATATTTAGTAATGATAATATACAATTTTAACAATCTCATAAACAACAATAATCTTTTTTTACAGCATAACTTCCAAGTTCCAACTGATTCATAACATTTAATTCAAGTTAGGAAGAATTAATTATTTCATCACAAACTGCCCGACTTGACAATTTATTTCATACATTGATAAAACCTTATGCGAACTACTGTTTTATTATAGTTCCATACTCTAAAATAATACAATCATAATTAAAAGTAATAAATAGTAGTAAACAAACTTCTTTCTAATAGTCTTTTGTTTTATTAATATTCACATGCAGTCAACATATATATACACATAATTCAATACATAAATATTAAATTTTAAGTCTTTAAAACATTCTCATTGGTAATAGTAATATAATATAAGATCACAATATATTTGGTAATGTAATGCTTACTCTTTTATGTAATATTTGGCAAATGTAACAAAAAACTTAAAAGAAGTACTAAAATTAAACAAGGGATAATCAATAAAATTAAGGAAAGTAATAACAATCGTTGACAACGAATTGGCTGAGGTTAAGCAGCAAGCAGATTCTTAATCTGTTTAGGAGTTGCGTCTTCGTTGAGATGCTTTGTGGTATACCTGAAGGAAAATAAAAGCTATATACTTACAGTTGATAATAACTTTCATAAAAACAACCAGGGTGTTATGTTAACTGAAATTAAAGTCTTAGTCTCCTTAAACTCCAAGACGTTTTTTAGAAGGGATTTACTAGTACTAGAAAAAGTCTCCAAAACAGTCTAGCACATTTGTACTCTGAGATATCAATAAAATGCTAAAACAGGTTTAAACATTTTATGGAAAAAATAAACCCTTAAAAACAAAAGCTTCACAGTTAATTTTTATTTGTGCCTTATTCTCTGCTGTCACTCGGAATGTTACTTCATCTATATTTCTTAAGGTGAAAGAAATTTTAAGCTTTTGAAAGTTCAAAGATAAAAAGTTATTACATACCAAAAATAATTTAAAACACAAAAAGAAGAAACACATTAGCCATTAAAACAAATAAATCAAAAATAAGATTTCACAAAGCAAAATGATAAAAAATAGAAGTATAATTTAGTTATTAACTCTCAGTACCTCAGAGCATTGAGTAGAGGTTCTGATTTGATGGGTGCCTGTTCTCGAAGTAGTCTCACACATCCCTTGACATCAACAGGAGATGATCTGGCAAAGGCTCCCTGTGGGTGAATGTGGTCATACAGAATGATCAAACCCACCATTACCCTTAACACAAGGAGTTCAGTTTCTTCTCGCTCAAACTGACCAGCTAGGCTCCTAAGTACAAAAAACAATATAAACATCAGAGACATTGCATAATATAAACAGACCTTATATAAAAATGATATGGATTGTTAACAGTCAAAAGTTCCTTATGTTACACCTACTATAATTCTATGAGATATATGTTAGATATGAGATAAGATTATGTGGCGTGATTCACATTAACTATTTTGTGCAATGCAATGAATAATATCTAATATTAATTAGACTGTGTGTTATAATATATTCATAAAATCTGATCACATTAAATGCTAACTTTATCTAGTTTTAATTAAGGTGATGAAATGGTCAGGGGTAAAGTCAGGATAAATAAACACGTCAAGTTTTTTAATGAAAAACTTATATTTTGGTGTGCCGACATTTTGACCTGCCTTGCAGGTCTTCATCAGGGCTAAAATAACAAAAATTGGATGTGACCAAGATGATACAAACATTAAATAAAAAAAATAATAAAAATAATTTAAAAATGAAGAGGAAACAAGAAAAAATAATACAAAGCAAATTAGTCAATGAAAAAATTAATAGCTGTTTACATAATTATAAGAATATCTGTAGTTAATTAAATAATGAATACAAAATAGTAGCAGAGTCTAGTCAAAGATACATTATTTATCTAGTTTTGTTGAAAATACTCCAGAATCTTATAGTATCTCAACTAGTAGAAAATTAGGGAACTATAGTATGTATACTAGCATTCCCGTCCCGGCTTCGCCCGCCCTCATAAGTAAAGATAATTTCAACTAAAAATTAAAGTTTTATTTGTTTATCGATAAGATTCTTGTATTTTAGCATGTGGTGAAGCATTATTTCTCCAATGATTTTTTCACGCATAGCAGTAATTATTTATTAATCTAGTTATAATTGCACTGATTAGGTGGTTGAAGATTACGTAAAAGCACCATTAGACATAAAATTTTTAATTTTATTGTATGAATTGGTAATCAAGATGGATAAAGACTATTAAGAAAACTCTTGCGGAAAATAAACTGCATTATCAGTGCTTACGACAAAAGGCCCGTGGATCATATTTTTACACACGATATAAAAAAGCAAAGGATCGACATTTTGATTTAGTAATAATTTGTATTCGGCAGAAATAACTTTATTGATTTCATCTGGTTGGATGTTGATTTCGAACTATAAAAGTATGTGACAGTGTGGCAAACCTCGGTCCAGCCTCTCAACATTATACATTTAAATGTTAGTTATTGTAAATTTTACCATTGCAAAACCTTTCTAGAATTATAAAAATTATTTATTTAGATGTCGGTACAGATAGGTTCAGTTTACCATTGTTAACTCTATTGTGGAATGGCGATATACACAATCGGTCGATTTTCAAGCTTCACTGGGATCCAAATATCGCACACCATATTTAAATATTTTTTAATAATTTTCTTGATAGTTTAAGAAGTAAATTTTATCATCAATATCACGCTGTTTTGTAGCCTCTCGTGTAGAATGGCACTCACCACCTATCGTTCAATTTTCAAACTTCACTGTTGTCCACATATTAACTTTTTTTAATAAAATATAAATTAAAAATCAGTAGATTTTAATATTGCTAAACCTTCTTAGAACTATGAAGATGATGTAGTCAAAATTTGGTAGAGATTGGTTCAGTAATATTCGCGGTTAGTGATCAAAAACGAAAAATGGCTAGTCCTTTTATACAATAGTATAACCTTATACCACCATATGTTAGAATCGTATAGAGCTAACAGATAATTGTGACTTACAGATAATATACAAATAATATTGCGACTATAAATTAAGATATAAGGTATCCTATCTTTTTTGTTGGATCAAACTGCATACGGTGTGCAAATTTGGTTAAAATCGGTTCAGTAGTTTAGGCGTCAGCCTGACCCAAGACAGCGACACGTAATTTATATATATTAAGATAACTTATGGAACTTTTGACTTGTTATGAGGTCTTAAGCTTAGTTTAATATCAGATATTAAAAAGTAAACCAGTAACACCAAACATAAAAATATTCACTCACGGGCTTTCCAACATCCGTAAGCAAACCTTCGCCATAGTAGCAAGAGTCTCGGTTGTATTCTCAATTGGAATAATATCTTTGTTCTAAAAATTAATCAATAATTTCTATATTAAACATTACTTTTTAAAAAAGGCATGAAAGTAAAACAGCAGTAAGAAGTAAATGTTATTAGGAAATACCATCTTGACAAAGTTCTCGGTGGCCTGAGTAAGTGCCCTCAGCATAGGAGTTGCCTGAGCATAAAAGAGGGACATCCTGTTGGCAAGTTCAGTACTCACTGCTGCTTCACCCTCAATAGTATTGAATCCCCTCCTTGTAACACTGCGTCTGTAGTAACTTAAATCATTTTGCAGAGCTGGTGTTTTCATCTAAAACAGTTAATGGTAAAATAAAGCACGTGTTTTAGATATCTATAGATATCAAAATTAATGAATTAGTCCAATTTAGATACATCAAATCACATAATTGTGAGTATGGAATCAGTAGAAAAGAATAATAGAATATGCATTAGAACATGTGACGATTTATTCACAGAAACACCAATATATTCATAAATGGAAGTAAAGGTGACATAGGCTCAAATCCACCTATTACAAACCAACACAGATATGGCCTGACCAAATAGTGTTTAAAAATATTTAATTTAATAAATGACAGATGTCCTGAAAGACAAAAACTTAAAAGTATGGCTTTGTCTTTCAAGAGGATATAATTAATGCCGGTTAATTAGGAAATAATTAATGCCAGTTAATTTTACAACAGACAAAGATCCGATCTAATTATGATTCTGTTTTTCAAAGGAAAAAATTGATTTACCTTGTACTCATCAAATTTAAGAACAAATTCCAAGATGTCAGCAAATTGCTTTACTAATGCTTGTTGTGACTCCAAATGTTGGGTAGGACTCATAATGCCAGAGCATAATTCGTTAAGTATCAATGGAACAACCCTTTCTGAAATAAAAAATGTGCAAATTATAAACTTTATTAAGTGATTCTTCTTCAATATCTTTATAATGATTAATTGGTTATAAACAGGCAAATGTGACCAATAATCTAGCTAAATAAGCTATTCAATATCAGGTGATACATATTGCTAAAATGATTGATGATTATTAATCCTTACGTATATCCAATGAGAAAAAGTAGAATGCTTTGAGCCTAGCAACAAGAGGCAACACAACAACCCAGGCAGCTGCCACAGCTTCATCGGTCGGGGTTGTGATTGCTTCCCTTATTTCACGGCCTGCTCCTTTGTACAGAGCCAATTCAGATAAAATTCCTTCAGCTGACGCCAAAACACTTTTAACTTCCCGATATGTATCTAGCTCACTCTCACTTGGTTCACCATCTGAGTAAAGAACACTGGTTATGAACACATAATCAAGACGTAACAAGTTTGCTAAGGTATTAAAATTAGTAATTTGCATAAAATAATACAATTTTACTTAAACTAAATGTTTGTTATTATTATCAATTATCATCACAATTTCAGAAGTCTTAAAAAAACGCAATTGAGGATAGGAAATAATTGCATTTAAACACAAGATTCATGTTTTGGAGATTATCTATGGGAGTATCTCAAATCCAAAATTTTTAAATGTTCCAAACTTTAAAAACAAATTAGCTTAATTCAATAAGTAAATAGGTATTTAAACATAGTACTTTCAAAGTCAAGAAAGAGATCATATTTCTGAGGTGTACAGCAATTAGAATCATCTCTAGCTAATAAACTGAGAAGTTTTCCCATATTATCACGATGTTATTCTTCAAACATTTATTAACCTGTAATGGAAAAATAAGTCATTATACTAACCACAGCAATTTCTGAGAAAACAATGAATAAAATAAATGGGTCAGCAAAAATAGATACACAAACATAGACGTGATTTGTATACAAAATATGAATGCTAAAAAACAGGTCATCGAAAACTATTTACTGATAACCCAGAATAATCCAAATGTAGTCATTTAAAACATTACTTCAATATGAAATAAATAATATGCAAAACATACCTAAAAATGTAGCGAGAGCAGGATTTAAAGGAGCAAGTTAACCAAGCTACCTTCCTTAATATCAGGCATCCGCCTGGCTTGATAAGAGCCGAATCAACCAATTACTATGAATTAGCCTGTGCCGCCACACTTCTCTGAATGAATACAATTTAAATTTTCAGTTTCAAGAAATTTATTTATTAGATGCATTAACAAACGTTTAAAACTACACATACTAATCTTAAAAACTTTAAGTTCCACCTATTAATAATTCTAAAGGCCCCTAACAATCAAAAAATTAAATAATTGTAAAATAATTATAACTGAACCTAGATCTAAGGCAGAGCACCAAACGAAGATCATAAATAAAAATAATTTTAAAAAACCTGTGCGTAGTATGTGCGTCATATCTAATTTCCGTTTGCTCTCTTACATCCTCATGAATCCAACACCACTCCTTAAAAGATATCAAGTCAAAGAGAATTTCATAGATGGAAGTTCCGCTGTCTTTTTATAGTTTGCCTATTCTCACAAGTCTATTCATCAAAACCGTTTATATTTTTTTACAACATAATAAAAGATAAAAATGTATATCATAACAGAACACTATACAATTTAACTAATTTGGCACATTAAATAGTAGATACAATTTTAAATATTCAGCCAAGAAACATTTTTCTAAGTTTCAAAATCTAATATTTTAATTTTTAAAAGTTACGTTAATTTAATTTATTTCCCTATTAAGGATGGATTTTTTTATGAGTATGAAGATTTATTACATTAAAAATAGATATTTTAAAAAGTTTAATGTCATTATTGATTTGTTATTATAATAGGTTCCCAAAACAACACTTATTGTCCGCCTAGTCTAATATTTTTAAAAAAATGTATTATCTTTTTTTTATCCACTCCTGTACTATGGATTTAGTTTTGAAATGACTAGATACGAAAATAATAGCCCCCCAAAGCTCATCTCCTTATATGAAAAGAGGTTTAATTGCTGGCATGTAAATGAGTCTTTTAAAGTTAACTAAAATCTTTGAACATTTGTCCAGTAAATGTTGGAATAGTCTGGAATGTCTAGCTAGCAGTTTCTTGTTATTTTAGTCTTGTATGAGAAGAAATGCAACTTTAAGTGCTAAATTATTCCATATTATTTATATAATTTACACACACACAACCACACATTTACACACACACGCGCGCGCACGCACGCACGCACGCAAGCACGCGCACACACACACACACACACACACACACACACACACACACAACACACAAACGTATTCAAAACTAAAATTTCCTCCTCTCAATAACACACAATATTGCATTCAGTAGCATTAGTCAACAAAATTAAAAAGTGAAAAATACAGACGACGCTAAATTAATGTAGGTATGTATTTTGATGTCACAAATCGTTTCACGAGAATTTTATAACATCACCATTAGAAAATATAGAAATTTTAGAAGAACTAATCTTCCAGTCAAATCTATCACCACTAGTAATATTATTTTTTCACAATCTTATTTGAGTTCGATTCTTCTTCGCTTTCTCATTATGCCATTTGTAGGGTAGAGGGGACACAATCTAATGGAGCCAGTCTGTCCGCTCCAGACACATCAATTAATCACTTCAATAAAATATCCTCTTTTTAAATTTTCCCTCTACTTTCTCTCATATTCCGGATATAAACTTCAAAGTGAATTCTAGACTATTAACGTACTAGAATTTAAAACCTCGAAAACAAGGGCCAGACAGATGTGTGTCAGAATGGATGAATTAATTGCCACTTCTATTGGAATTATTTTATTTGAAAACTAGTTTTGAATGTTAAACTTCAGTTCTAAAACACAAAATTTTCAAAACATCAGCACTTTGTTACATGTATTATATCAAGTCTGGCCATAAGATCTGTCACACACATTTAAAAGGGTAAAAATATAATAATGTGTTTTATTACAGATATGGAATACATTTATTTGTTATTAGATATGCCTTCTTCTAACTTTGACACAGGGCTTAAGTCGCTCTGGCCACTCTTCGATTTCAGTATGCACCTTTTCTATTGGAAATTCTTTTACTGCCTTGATCAGGGATTTCTTTAGGATTTCAAGGGTGTTGTGTCTTCTTCTGCAGGTCATGGTCTCCATTTCGCGCCACAAGTGATAATGGGTGAATTGAGAACAAGGCTGGAGGAGGGCCATTCATCTGAACTTATCAATTCAGGAAAAATTATACCTTAGCCACGCCTTACTGAGCTGGTATTGCGAATGAATCTTGTTGAAAGAACCAGTGCTCTTTGTTGAATAACGTGTCCTTCAAAGGTGGTACATCGACTTCCAAAATGTTTGTTTTGACCAAAAATTCACAAAAAGGTAGTTTTCTGACCCAGTTCATGCTGACTCCCAGGACATCATCAAACGCAAGGCCGGAAATAGAAGATTTGTCAGGAGGGGTAATGTTCAAATTGTCGCCTCCATTCTCCCCTCTCTCCTCGCTCCTTCACTATTAAAATATAATACCTCCGTAATACAGCATACTACAGTTTATAAATTATGCAAAAAATCAAGTAAAATTAAAAAATATTGATTGTGATATTATTATTTCGAAAACGTTTTTAATAACTTATTTTTTTTTCTATAAAATTTTCAAATTTTGTCACCCCCTGAAATCTGCCGCCTGGGGCACGTGCCCCTCCCTTGTTCTAGGTCTGATCAGACGTTCAGGATGGTGGCCTTTTTGGACCCTTTTAATAATTTGAGAGGCTTCTCGGAACTTGTAGCATATAATCTGTTATTTTTTCTGTTGAATTTTTCCTTACTTTTAATTTTTTTTTTTTTAATCAGTAAAAAGAATTTTCTGATGTTTACCATTTGTTTACCGTGTCAATAGTGTTTTACTCCTTTCCCTAATAATTTATTTAAGACTTCGATTAAGAGCGTGTCCTGTATATCGCCTGTAGAACCGCGAATGAGAATGATGGAACTGAAATGTTCATTTCCTGGGACCCCACGCATTGCTTACGGAGAGGGTTTGATAGAATCAGGCCAGGAACTAGGGAGGGACAGGGGGGGGGCACTGGCCCCGGGCGGCAGATTTCAGGGGGCGGCAAAATTTGAGAAGTTAAAAAAAAAAGAAGTTATTAAAAACATTTTTTAAATAAATATCACAATCAATATTCTTTAATTTTATTTTGATTTTTTGCATAATTTATAAACCTATTATACTGGTTACCAAGATAATTTTTACGTCTTGTAAGAATTAATGGAGCTCACGAGTCCAGATTAAGTGTTATTCCTAATACTTAATATGGATTAGTAGCTAGTAGCCAGCTCAGGGTTATATAATATTTATGAATTATTAGAAATAATAAAATCGTATAAAACCGATCCAGATTAGTGTTTAAATGACCAGATAAACATTTCCAATAGCCCCATTATTATTATATTAATATTATATATATATATATATATATATATATATATATATATATATATATATATATATATATATATATATATATATATATATATATATATATATAAGTTATGGTGAGGAGGGAAGTAATATACAACTTAATCTTGTACCTAATCCTATTTAGGGATATAAACACTGATAAATGTATATATAGAGGATTATTACAGCAATAAAGGCAGTCTTTACCCAGCACTTGTGAGTATCATTTCGCTCCTTATTTTCCTTTTTTTGTGTGTTTTTCGTCTGAAGGAACTTAACTGGTGCCGAAACCCGGGATCGTTGGAAAATATTTCTGGGTAAGCATTTTTTTTGTATCCCGCTAAAAACTTTTTTTCGTATCTTTCATTTTCATTGGTAATTACGGAAGATAGTGAATGGCCGCTAATAATATTCTGAAACCCCCTACATTTGAAGTTCAGTCTGAAGTTGAGTTAGCACCTCTACCACCAGAAACGCTGGCAGCAGCTCACGCTAACATGGCGGCAGCACAGGCGAACGCCCTGGAATTGCTTAAAATCAAGACGGCGACTTCGCAGGATTTGAGGAAGGCAATTTCGGATATTGAAAAATACGACGGGGAAATAGGAGAATTAAATCACTTCCTTAAGGGGGGTGATAGAGTAATGCTCGGATCGAGGCAAAAGCAGCGGAAAACCTGTTGGATCCTCTGGACGTGTGTGCTTTGAAAGCGGCCTTAGTGTGTCGAGTCAGACGCAGCACACTGAATGTGATCCAGGCGGATGAAGACACTCCCTGGCTAGTAATCAAAGACAGACTTAAAAAGGCGTTCGGAGGTGGGCGATGGACACCGGAAGAGGATATCTTCCGTATGTTCAGAGAAATGAGGAGGCCGCAGCAGTCAATTGGACAGTACGCGGGTAAATTGTTGGGGCACTTCAACAGGATAACTGACAAGATGAGGGAAACCACGGAAGCGGCGGAAGTGGAGGCGAGGATGGCGTTCCTATCAACGATCCTCAAGGTCCAATTAGCGAAGGAGACTGGCAAGAGAGAAGGACTCCCCAGAGACAAGAACTTCCTTGACTGCGCCAGGGAAATGGTGGACTCCAGCGCTAGGGAGGAAGAGGTGAGGAAGGAAGAGAGACCTGAAGGAGGATGGAGTAGGGTGACCTATCGTCGCCTGGAGGGCAACAGGAACAGGCAATCTCAAGAGGACCCGTGGAGAGGACGAGACAGGGAGTTCAGAGGACGAGAGCGGCTAGCAACTAGGGAGAAAAGACAGGGACCCGAAAGGAGAAATTGGAAAAAAGAGGAAAGGAAGTGTCACGGGTGCGGAAAGGTAGGGCATCTGGTAGCACAATGCCCCCGCACTAGGTGCTTTGAGTGCGGTACGGAAGGGCACATCGCCAGGCAGTGCCCGTATATGAGCAGGAGGAACCAGGGCGAGCCGATGGAGGTTAACGCCCAAAGAGTGTGGAGGCGGAGCAGACACCTGTCAGAGACGGAAGGAGCGTGTGAAACGTCCGAGACAGAAGAAGAGGGAAGCGAACTGGGAGATAGACGACTGGTGACAGACAAGAAGGGTCGGAGGAGCGGAGAGCGACGAGCGGTGATCGAGAGGAGGGACCAGGATGAAGAATGAGGGGGGTGCAATTGGGAGGGGCGACCACATAGTTATCAATAGTGTCGGGAGTGGATGTGGTGGGTTGCCCATAATAAGAGTGGGGAGCGGAGTGAGATGTCTGGTAGATATAGGCAGTTCAAACACAATAATGTGTTGGGAAACAATAAGAGCATGGTGTAAAGGAGAGAGAGCACCGCGAGTACAAACTTGTGGGTGTAAATTGGTCACTCTAAGCGGTCCGTGTGGAGTAGAGGGGGAAGCGGATATATCGTTGGATAGATGGGGGGTTGGGAGAGGACGTTTAAGAGTACACGTAGTGGAGAACATGCCGCGTGAATACGGTGGGATAATAGGGTGTGACCTGTTAACAAAGATCGGGGCGGAAATAAAAAGTAATGGAAAAGAGATGGTCGATCGTGATGGGAGGTAGGGAGTATCGGTGTGACAGGGTGAAGAAGTCGGATCTGGCGATGGTGGGAGTCGTAACCCGGAAGGTAGATTGGCGACTAACGTTGAAGGGAGAATTTTCGGATGTATTTTACAAAGAAGGGGATGCGTTGAGTGAAACTGGGGAAACGGTACATCAAATCCCGTTAAAACAGGAACGCGTTACCTACGTGAAGGAACGGAGATACCCCCAGGCGTTACGTCGGCACATTCGGGAGGAAATCGACAATCTGAAAAGTCAGGGGATCATTGTCAACAGTACGTTGCCTTACAATAGTCCGTTGTGGGCAGTCAAAAAGAAAAGTGAGGAAGGAGTGGAGAAATATCGGGTGGTCGTGGATTTTCGAAAACTTAATGAAAATACGGTAGATGAAAAGTATCCAATTCCAAGGTTTGAGGACATACTGGACAGAATAGGGGGATCAACCGTATTTAGCACGCTGGATTTAAAGGCGGGGTACCACCAAATAAGGATGCACCCCAAAGATCAGTACAAGACAGCGTTTACTTTCGAGAGGGGCCATTACGAATTTACGAGGATGCCGTTTGGTTTGAAAAATGCACCCATAACTTTTCAGAGACTCATGGACGAATTTTTACGAGGACTGGACGAAAGGACATGTCAAGTGTATATGGATGACTTACTGATTTTTAGCAAGGACGAGACAAGACATGCAGAGGACTTAAGACGGGTTTTTGAAAGACTGAGACAGTTTGGGTTGAAATTATCCGAGGAAAAGTCGATATTGGGACTGAATCAAATCAATTTTCTGGGGCATACAATTTCGGGAGAGGGAGTGAGGCCAGATGTGAAAAAGGTAGAGGCGATAAGGAAGATGGTCATCCCAACGGACATAAAAGGAATTCGTAGGCTTTTAGGGACGCTGAATTACTACCGAAGGTTTGTCCCGGAGATGGCAAAACACCTCGTACCCCTAAACAATCTACTTAAAAAGGGCCGAAAAATCGTTATTACTCCCGAGATCGAGAATAACATCCGGAAGTGCATGCAGAGACTTCAGGAAGAACCGATTTTGAAATTTCCCGATTTCACGAAGACTTTCACCGTTACCACTGATGCTAGCGAGTATGCATTGGGGGCAGTTTTATCTCAGGAAGGCGATAAAGGGGAGCAGCCCGTAGCGTACGCGAGTAGGCGTCTAACGGAGACGGAGGCGCGTTACAGCGCGTTGGAAAGGGAGTTGTTGGGAGTAGTGTGGGCGGTCGAACATTTTAGACCGTACGTGTTTGGTTGGAAGTTCAGAGTATTCACGGACCATCGTCCACTAATGTGGGTAGGGAGATTAAAAGAGTCGTCGGCAAGGATCACCAGGTAGAAAGAACTGTTAAGTCAGTATAACATGGAGGTGGTATATAAGCCGGGGAGGGAGAACATCGTAGCGGATTGGCTATCGCGGGCGATACAGGTTAACGCGATAGGAAATGAAGAAGGGGAATATTCGGGGGGAATTCAGAGGTTCGTAAGTGAGTGGACGCCGGAAGGGGGGGGGGAGCGAGAATCGGAAGAGATGGAACAAGAGCCGGGAGAGAGGGAAGATGGACCGGAGGTATCAAGGGAGGAGAGTTCAGTGGGCGAACGGGCCGTGGAAATGGAGGAGAGGGAGGACATTATAAATGACAAACGGAGACAGATCATTTGGAAAACCAGGACGACAGGACTGACTAAGGTAGAGTACTCGACATATGGGAGACATCGCATCACCACCATATGGTCACAACCCGGGATAAGGGAAGAAGTGGTTGAAAAAGTATTAAAGGGGGAGACACGACCAGGGAAAACTTTTTACTTATTCGTGGGAAATGCGGTTCTATGGGAAAAGATAAAGCACTTGTGGAGAACGGAGAGAATTGGATTGGACCGAACTTTTATCCGGTGTAAACTCATGGTGGAAACAGTAACGGAAACAGATAGGCAAAAGGAAATAATGATAGCTTACCATCAGGGTAAAAAACTAACCACCGCGGAGTGCAAGAAACATTACAGGCACTTAAACGGAAATACTTCTGGGTGAAAATGCGCAAGTCAATTGAGGAGGTGGTTGGGGCGTGCGAAATTTGCAACGCAGCTAAGTACGACCGGCACCCCCCAACTGGGAGGCAAGAGGAAACGGTAACACCCATAGGGCCGTTGAGTGATTTGGAAGTGGACACTTTCACCTGGAAGGGCTATAAATGGGTCACAGTGATAGACGTCTTCAGTAAGTTGGCGATGGCGTACCCAGTGCAGGAAAGGTCGGCTGAGGCAGTGATCGCGACATTGAGGGCATGGTTCCAAGTGTATGGGGTGCCGGATAGAATAGTTTCGGATGGTGGGCGCGAGTTCGATAACGCCAGTCTACGGAGGGAGATGCAGGAGGTGGGCGTGACCTGGCATATTAATACTCCGGGACATCCTAAAGGTCGGGGAGGGATCGAAAGGTTACATAGCACCCTGGGAGATCATCTCCGAGTTTATCATATCGATAAGGGTTTGAATGCGGGGATGGCAATGCCAAAGGCGATATCTGCGTACAACCATTCGATCCACATGTCGACGGGATTCTCTCCAGTTGAAGTCGTTTTCGGGCTTCGGGAAAGGCGAAGGGACGGTAGGGTCACGGCGGTGGATGATGAATTAGCAGAACGGTTAGAGGTGAATAAAGTGGCTCTTATCGATAGGTGGGGAAGGGTACGGCGTAAGATAATGGCGGAGAAAAGTAGAAGGGTAGCGCGGGAAAATCTCAGGGTTCGAGATGGGATGGAGAATATCAAGATCGGGACTGTTGTATATCGGAAGGTGGGGTCAAATAGAAGTAAAGAAGTAGCACGGTATGAGGGACCCTTCAAAGTAGTAACAATCCGAGAACATAACGTCGTCACGATTCAACATATTCATGACCCCCGGAGGCGTAGAACTGTTCACATAGAACAATTAAAAATCCCACTGAAGGAGCTATAATTTTCTCGGTTTCGCTATTTTCGTTTCATTCATTACTTGTTTCGCTAGTTTTATCGGTTTCGTATTTCTCATTTTGCGTATATTAAATACCGTAGGGGTTTTATTTTATTTTATTTTTTTTATATAATTAAATTTCTGGGAATAATGTGGTAGACAGGTACTCTCTCTTCTGTGTTGTAGAGTGACGTCTCGGGAAAGTAGACGTAACTCTGTGTATATAATGGAAAATTGTAATTGTTTTATTATTTTATTTTATTTATTGTGGTTGTTTTTCTTTTGATGTAATTAGTAATGTAAGTTCATATTGGATTTCAGTGAGAGGATTACCAAAAGTGTTATTTTTGAAAGTTATGTGAAGTTAAAGGAATTTATTTTATTTTCATATCAGTATACTTATGAATTTGTTATTGTTTGTATATTGCTTTTCTTTGTTTACACCCTATGAGTTTACGAGGAGTGTTCGTAAACTGGTGGGGGGGAGTTACGGTGAGGAGGGAAGTAATATACAACTTAATCTTGTACCTAATCCTATTTAGGGATATAAACACTGATAAATGTAAATATAGAGGATTATTACAGCAATAAAGGCAGTCTTTACCCAGCACTTGTGAGTATCATTTCGCTCCTTATTTTCTTTTTTTTTGTGTTTTTCGTCTGAAGGAACTTAACTTATCTTATATATATATATATATATATATATATATATATATATATATATATATATATATATATATATATATATATATATATATATATATATATATATATATATATACAACAACAAGCTCTAACAACAAAGAGTAGATAAGCAGTATTGAGGGAAAATAAAGTCAGTATTATTTCTACTACTAGTTAGTGTGTTATTATTTAAAACCTTTTCTTTTTTGTTTAATTCACTTAAGTACTTTTAACTGGTGCCGAAACCCGGGAGTTAGCGGGTGTAAGGGGATTCGGAGGTCAGTGACAAAAAAAAAAAATTAAATAAAAAATTTTACTTTTAAAATTTTTTTTAAAAATTTTTCTGCCTTGACCAAGGAAAGATGTCTGATGAACAGAAGCAAGAAGTTCTAAGACAGCCGGTTCTGAATGTGGGGCCAAGCCAGATACCGCGAGATACACTCGCTGAAGCACATGCAAACACGTTGGCCTGGATGAAAGTGAGGGTGGCCACTGCGCAGGAGCTGCGGAAGGCGGTCTCGGATCTAGAGAAGTTCACCGGCGAGGTAGGTGAACTTAATCATTTTATATTAGGGGGAGATAGATTCTTGGCTAGAATTGAAGCCAAGATGGCGGAAAATTTACTCGATTCCCGAGACGCTGAGTCGCTAAAGGCGGATTTGATTTGTAGAGTGAAAAGGAGTATTTTAAATCAAATACAAGCCGATGAGGGGAAATCATGGGAGGTCGTAAAAAAACAAACGATTGAACAAGGCGTTTGGCGGAGGAAGATGGTCCATCGAAGAGGATATCTACCAGCTGTTTCGAGAAAGGAGACAGAATCATCAGACTCCTGGTCAGTACGCAGCAGTAATGTTGGCTCGGTACAACAAGCTGACTGAGAAAATGCGAGAGACGGACGGTAACGGCAGAAGAAACGGCGGCCCGAATGGCATTTTTGGGCACAGTTTGGAAGGTACAGCTAACCAGGGAAATCGGAAGAAAAGAAGGGTTTCCCTCCGAACGGATGTTCGTGGAATGTGCCCAGGAGTTGGTGGATTCAGGTGCCCGCGAGGAAGAGGCACGTATGGAAAGAAGAAGTGATGTCGATTGGAACAAGGCCCCGTTCGGTAGACCACGGTTCGCTCCAGTTGCATAGCGAAGGTCTCGTTCAGCAAGAGAAAGGCCTGTCTGGAACGAAAGAAAGACTGGACAACCTAAACAAAAGGGAGTATCAAGGAAAGAAGACAGAAGATTCATGGATGCGGGAAAACAGGACATCTCGTAGCGCAGTGTCCACGCACAAAATGTTTTGAATGCGGGATGGAAGGACACATTGCGCGCCAATGCCCCTACATCTTCTGTCGAGGAGAAGGCCAACAAGGAGAACCAATGGAAGTAAATGCGCAGGAATTACGGCGTAGAGCGCGGGCAGTACGAAGGAGCTCTTCGTCCGAAGAGGCATCAGATTTTTCTGGAGGGTCCGGAACAGAAGAAGAGTCGACGTACAGTGGTGAGGAAGGTGGCTGGAGCGTTCAGAGGCGGAGAGCGACGCAGAACCGAGGGCGGCGACAAGCAGCGGACGAGAGAAGGAAGCAGAATAAGGCATGAGGAGGGTGCTGGAGGAGAGGCGACCGCGCGCTCACTTGCAACAACGTAAGTGGTCATCGTGATAGCTGGTTGCCAATAATCAAGATGAAGGGTGGAGTGAGGTGCCTAGTGGATACTGGGAGCTCCAACACGTTGATGTCTAAGGAGGCTGTAGAGAGAGTATGCGGTAAGGAGAGGGCACTCCAGGTGCAGGTATGTAGTTGCAAATTAATAACCCTGGGAGGGCCCTGTAGCGTGTTGGGCGAGATAGAGGTCGGGTTAAAAAAATTTGCGCAGACGGAAAATAGGTTGTGGGTGCATGTGGTGGAACAGATGCCTCGTGAATATCAAGCGATCGTTGGATGCGATCTGTTGGGGCAGGTGGGCGCGAGCGTGCGTAATAAGAAGGGAAAATGGCATATTCGTTTGGGAAAAAAAGTGTATAGGTGTCAGCAGATGGTAAACGGGTCGCGCATTAGAGCCGTAAGTAAATTGACGGATTGGAGGGAATAATTGACGCGCGAATTTGATTATATTTTTTTTAAGGAAGGGGACGTGCTAAGTGCAACAGGTAGAACCGTTCATGAGATCCCACTTAAGCAGGAAAGGGTGTCATATATTAAAGAGCGTCGATATCCGCATGCGTTGAGAAATCATATTCGGGCGGAATTGGAGAGTTTGCTCAAGCAGGGGATCATTGTTAACAGTTCGTCACCGTTCAATAGCCCTTTATGGGCGGTAAAAAAGAAAAGCGCGCCGGGAGATAATAAGGAGTCATACAGGGTAGTCGTCGACTTCCGGAAGCTTAATGATAACACTGTGGATGAGGTTTATCCTATCCCTCGGTTTGATGATATTATCGACAGGTTAAGTGGGGCTGTGATTTTTAGTACGCTGGATCTTAAAGCCGGATACCATCAAATCAAAATCCATCCCTGGGATCAAGCGAAGACAGCATTCACATTTGAGAGGGGACATTTTCAATTTACCAGGATGCCGTTTGGGTTGAAGAATGCACCCCTTACATTTCAGCGCCTTATGGATGAGTTCCTACGTAGTATTGACGAAGGGATTTGTCATATTTATATGGACGACCTGCTCGTCTTTAGTAAATCGGAAACGGAGCATATCCAACACCTCCGACAAGTATTCGAGCGCGTGAAGGAATTTGGTTTGAGGTTATCACCGGAAAAATCTGTTCTGGGGAAATCAGAAATCAATTTTTTGGGCCACACGGTTTCTAAGGAGGGAGTTAGACCGGATTCCAGTAAAGTAAGCGCAATCGCGAGGATGGAAATACCCCGGGATGTAAAAGGGATTCGAAGACTATTGGGGGCTTTAAATTATTACCGGAGGTTTGTACCGGACATGGCCAAATATTTGGTTCCTATCAACAACCTGTTGAAAAAGGGTGCTAAGATGGTTGTTACTCCGATCATGGAGGACAATATTCAGCGGTGCATGGCACGATTGAAGGAGGAACCCATACTTGCATTCCCGGACTTAACGCTTCCTTTCACAGTTACAACGGATGCCAGCGAATACGCGGTGGGTGCGGTTCTGTCACAAGAGGGATCGGGAGGAGATCGCCCAGTAGCGTATGCAAGTAGGCGACTTACGGAGGCAGAAACGCGATATAGTGCTCTAGAGCGTGAATTGCTGGGGATAGTTTGGGCAATTGATCACTTTCGACCTTATCTGTTTGGTAGGCGGTTTAGGGTTCAGACGGACCATAGACCACTCCAGTGGGTGGGAAAGATGAAAGAATCGTCCGCAAGGGTTTCAAGATGGAAAGAGCTATTAAGCCAATATTCGATAGATATCGTATACAAACCCGGTAAGGAGAACGTAGTTGCCGATTGGCTATCAAGGGCTATCACTGTGAACGCAATCGAAGACAATATGGCGGGATCCTCACGGAATACTGGACAATTTCTCCAGGAATGGTCGCCAGATAGGGAAAAGAGATAGGGTAACGGACGCAGATAGGGATGGAGGGTCTTCGGAGGTGGAAGTTCCCAGGGTGAAAGGTCGGCGGAGATGAAGGTGGTAGAGGAGATAGTAAACGACAAGAGGAGACAGGTAATATGGAAAACCAAGACGTCAGGGGTAATGTGGTCTCACATCTCAGTTATTGGGGTTCAAAGATAGTGGTCATTTCATCGCAGCCGGGAATTCGGTCAGATCTAATTTTCAAAGCGTTAATGGACGCGTCGGAACCGGGAAAAAAACCCATCATCTCTATGTGGGTAACGCTACTATCTGGGAGAAGATAAAGCGAATCTGGAAATCCGAACAAATCATGGACCGAAAATTTATTCGTTGCTCGTTGATTGTGGAGTCGGTCAGGGAAGTGGAACGCCAAGCCGAGTTGACCCTTTCATATCACCAAGGAAAAACGAATCATCGAGGGACGAATGAAACTTTTCAGGCACTACGTAGAAAATATTTCTGGCCAGGGATGAAGCGCACAATAAAAGACGTGGTCGGATCATGCGAGGTGTGTTTGGTAACAAAGTATGATCGACACCCTCCTAGAGTGACTCAACAGGAGACACTTACAGGTGAGGGTCCTCTTCGTGATCTACAGGTCGATACGTTTGCCTGGAGGGGTTTTAAGTGGGTGACCGTACTGGATGTGTTTAGTAAAGTGGCCATGGCGCATCAGATATCGGCGAAAACGGCGGAAACAATCGTAGAAGCGTTACGGAGGTGGTTCTCGTTCTATGGCGTACCGGAGAGAATCACATCAGACCGAGGAAGGGAATTCGAGAATACCGTGGTTAACGAGGAAATGAAGAGGTTAGAGGTTGCATGGCATTTCAATACGCCAGGACACCCTAAGGGCAGAGGAGGGGTTGAGCGGTTGCACGGTACCCTTAGTGACCATCTCCGGATTTATCAGTTAGATCAGGATCTCGAACCTGATGTGGCAATGCGTCGAGCGGTTATGGCCTACAATCATTCGATTCACTCAGTAACGGGATTCTCACCGTTCGAGGTGTTATTTGGGATACGAGGACCGAGCAGAGATTATAGTGGGACAGTGGGAGACGAGGAAATAGCGGATCACATTGTAAGTAATCGGGTGGAAGTAAAGCGGATATGGGAAAAAAAAAAAGCACGCGCCAGGATAGCGAAAGAAAAAAGAACCAGGGTAGTGCGGGAGAATGCAAAGCTTCGCGATCGCCATGAGGAAGTAAAGATCGGTATGATCGTTTACCGGAAAGTAGAGTCGAATAGAGGGAAGGAGCTGCGACGGTACGAGGGTCCATTCCGGGTTGTGGTCATCAGGGAGCACAACATTGTTACCATTAAAAGCGTGAGGGACCCTAGAAAGAGAAGGACTGTCCATATAGAACAATTAAAGATCCCATTGTCAGAGTCAGGGAGAGCATCGGGCTCTGGAGTGCCATCCCCAATCCGTATGGAGGAGATTAATTGATATTTGATTTATTGTAATGTATTTTCATTTTCTTTTATCATCCTTTGCATTTTTCACAGAGTATATTTTGTTTTTGTTATTATTATCGTTTCTATTACTATGTATTTGTGTCATGTGCAGTGTCGGAGGAAATCCGGTGATAGTGTATGTATGCTCAGCAGTGCTAAAGATTTAGTTAGTTATTTAAAATCTAAAGTGTAATGTCTAGGTTGCAATTTTCAGTTTGTTTTTCTGTACATATGTACATTATGGTTGTATTAAATCTTTTTTTTTTTTGAGTGTTAGAGTGTACAGGATTGAGTTCTAATACTTCTGTTGATCTTGAGTATTTAAGTTTCCGATAGTGGAAACTGGAGGGGGGGAGTTAAGTGACGGGCCGACACAGTATTGTAACTTAATCCTATCTAACAACAACAAGCTCTAACAACAAAGAGAAGATAAGCAGTATTGAGGGAAAATAAAGTCAGTATTATTTCTACTACTAGTTAGTGCGTTATTATTTAAAACCTTTTCTTTTTTGTTTAATTCACTTAAGTACTTTTAACTATATATATAATATATATATATATATATATATATATATTATATATATATATATATATATATATTATATCCCTTACAGCAGTGAATTGAAATGTGGTTCCAACTCGATGGATGTCCAGCTGCTCATTATAGCAGAGTTGCTCGAGATTGGCTGGATATAAATTATCCACAACGATGGATTGGACGTGGAGGAGTAGTACCTTTGCCACCCAGATCACCTGATATGACACCCATGGATTTCTTCGAATGGGGAACCTTGAAGCAGAAAGTTTATTCGGTGTCGATCAACTCAAGAGAGCAATTAAGAGACCGAATCATAGATGCAGTGCACCAAATATCATCAGAACAATGTTTAGCTGCAATTTATCAAGGGAGTGCTAGAAATAATGCTTGCATTGGTGCGAGAGGACCACATTTTGAGCAATATTTACATTAAAAAGAACATAACATAAATATAAATGTAAATAAATAAGTATACAAATGAAAACTTGTTTTGTTTCTTTTTTTGCGATTTTCTCTAAAAACGAGCAAATCTCTAAAGGTCTTTTTGTCTTCGTTTTTCGGTCCCCTATAAGTTCCTGAAGTTTTGCCATTTAAATTCGGGACACCCTGTATAATCCATGAAACATAGTACTAATGTGTTAAAAAGTTTGTATGCTTTAGAACTGATAATGAATGTTTATCATTCGAAACTAGTTTTCTAATAAAATAATTCCAACAGAAGTGACAATTAATTCATCAATCTTAATTGTCAAGAAAATTAGTAGGTACAAAGTGTTCGACGCAGTCTGAAATGAACTTTACAACAAATATCGACAAACTGAAGGGAGTTGAGAGCATAGAGTAAGGAAGATAAAGAGTGCCAACTTAAACGCTACAAAACAATAAAGCGTTCTCTGCTATCTGGCGACAAAAGAATACTGATTTCAGCGACCCGTCCAGTGGAAAATTCTTTAACACGATTGAACTTATATCTCATTACAGTGTTCCTCATCAACAGAATATTGAGTGGCACAAGAAAGGGCAAATCTCGCATTTTTCTCATAAAATACAAGATGAGTTTCTTTAAATTATTGCCAATAACATAGGACAAAAAATAATACAGGACATCATGGATGCGAAATATTTTTTGTTAATATTTGACTGCATTTCGAATATTATCCACAGTGAACAAATGACTCAAGTAGTTCGCTACGTCAAAGCAAATACATTGGAGGTAGAAAAAAGTTTAATTGATTTTTTCCCAATTAGTGACAAAACAGGTGAAGGTATCAGCCAAGAAATCCTAAAATAATTAGTCAAAGATGGACTTAATATAGAATCCAGTTCTTAACCACTTAAAGCTTTGTGAGCTGCTGTCCTTCAACTTCCTGTGCGACCTGAACGAGCCCTGTCTTTGATACAGTTAGTATCCCTAAATGATAAGTTAGTAGCCCTATAAACAAATAGCCTACTGATCCCTAGGACCTGACTAACTTAAAAATCTTGCTAGGAGATTTTTCTGAGCGGGACGGAGCTACCGCAGAAGGACGATTCTCTTTAACAGAACTTTTCATCTCAAGAAACAGATTGTCACTCAGAAGCTTAATATTATTTTTTCCACCACTTGATGGTCTAGATTCAGAATACCTTTAAGGTGCATTTACACTGCCCGAACATCCTCGAGCTTTGAGCACCGAGCATTCACATCGAAGATTCGCCGGTTTTCAACGAGCACGATCGCAAACGAGCCCTCTGTTCACACTGCACGAGCATTTCTAACGATCAGTTGCTCGTGAGCAATCGCAGCGAATAGATGGCACCCGGGCTATCTAAAATTGCGGTTTCCGCGGCGGTTATTCTGAATCTAGACCATCAAGCGGAGGAAAGACGAAAAAGAAAACGGCGTCGCATGTGGGAGTCGTCATTTTTCAGCAATCTCCTTGAAGGAAAAAAATTGTATACAATAAAATCAATTGTGATTTAGCCAAAAACTTATTAAAAACAGGATTCAAATTGAGAATAAATATAAATAATAGAAAAAATAAACTCTTTTTTTTTTCATTTTTATTTTTGAATCCACACCTGTCAAAAAAAGAAAATTGACAATCAGCAGATGTGCTTAAATCATAATAATAACAAAATTGGCATGTTAGGCATGAGGAGAGATAGTGCCCAGTGGCACACCTTCTTTGTCTTTGGTTTACTCCTGTATAAGTAGGTCTCTCATCCAGTTTCTTTTCAGTCTCCTCCTGGTATTCTGGTAGAGATGTAGCCATACTATTGATAAATTTGTTTGGGTGTACCTTTAATTATATAAACTTAAATAGAAAATCAATAGATACGATTATTAAACTTTAAATTATAGAACACATTACCTTAAATAAACATACATTGAAAATAAACAATAGCTACCACACTCAAAATGGGAAGATACATGTACCCTTCCAGAGCTAGGCGAGAACTAGATTCGGCGAACACAATGCGGATGTTTACACAGAGCGAGCGCATTTTTGAAACCTTTAACATATATAATCCATGTAACAAAGTGCTGATGTTTTGAAAATGTTGTATGAAATGATGCTGAATGTTTAACATTCGAAACTAGTTTTAAAATAAAATAATTCCAATAGAAGTGGCAAATAATTCATCAATCCTAATTGTATTGATAATTTATACTATTATATAAAAGGACAAACAATTTTCGTTTGTGATCATTAACCGCGAAAATTACTTATTCAATCTCTAACAAATTTTAACTACACAATCTATTTAGTTCAAGGAAGGTTTAGCAATAATAAAATTTGCATATTTTAATTAAATTGTTTGAAAAAACAATGAATACGTATTGCACAGTCAAGTTGGAAAATTGACAATAGGTGGCGAGCGCCATTCAAGACAGGTGACGTCTGGATCTCACAATCAGTGAAGTAAAAAGGTCGAACGATAATAGCGCTAATCTGCAACATAGTTTGCAATGGTAAAACTATTGAATCCATCTGAACTAAATTTTTACCGCATCATCCTCATAGTCCTAGGAAGGCTTAGCAGTAATAAAAATTTAAATGTTCAGTGGGAGAAACGAGTTTTGTGACACTGTCAAGTACTTTTATGGTTATAAATTAAAATTCAACCAGATGATACCAATATAATTATTTCTCTTAAATAAAAATTATTACTAAATCAAAATAACGATTCTTTGCTTTTTGGTATAGTGTGTAAAAATATGAATCATAGACCTTTGTGCCATATAGATGCCATACGCTCTGCTTAAGACATTGTGCATTGGGCTTTATTCACACTGAGATTCCGAAGCGTGCTACTTCACCCGGTTTTGTTGTCTTTTTAATAGTTCTAATTTGATAATTTTAATAGGTTACTAATTTAATTTTTTAAAATGAATACATTTTTTGATAACGATAGATTTATTAGTTTAATCCAAAATCAAACGGCATTGTGGGAACAGCTCCGTAGAATATTGTGGTAAATGTTACCGCTATAAAATGTCTTTGACTCAATTTTAATTACACCTACAAATAAGAATTATATTCTATAAGAGCCTACTTATAAGAGCCTAAAAAGTATCTAAATGTTCATCACCATAGAAAAATGAGGTGAATGTCAGGAATGTTACCTCACGGACGTCATTCTACACTGAGATGAAGATTTTTATGTTAAATACAGAAACTGTTTCCTTATTAGTGAAATAAGACCACATTTTTGAAAAGAGAAACTAAATTATAGAAAAGTCGGTAACATCCCTGGCTAAAAGTTATATTTTACCGACCTTAGAAATAATTAAATTATTAACCCAATAACCAATTCTAAAAAAAATTAGGTGTCCCATGATATAATTTTATTGCAGTCCTGAGAAAATTTAAACAAAATAATAATCTTTAAGAAATTATTTACTTTAGGTTCCACTTATGGCGTAAAAATCACTTAAAAAACAAAAAACTCATGGTTGCAACGTATTTTTCAAATAGTTTAAAAATGTTTAAAAGCATGTTAACTTATTTTCCACTATATATTTTCATACTCTAGAAAATAAATACGTAAGTTTTCTAAAAATAAATACTTAAATAACTTCCTTGAAATCTCACTTTAAACGTAGGGATAAGTGAAAGTCATGAGCTTATTAGCCTTTTCATAGCTATAAAAAAATAGCAAAAATAATTTTCGAAACTAGGCTGTATGCACCAACTTTAAGGGATCGATTTACATTCAAATTCATTAAAAATATTGATTAAGAAGTTTTAGTTCCAGCTTAAGTCTGGCAGGACAGTGAAAAATCACTGTCATGAGAATGGCCCACTTAAGAAATAATACAAACATACTCGTTCAAAAAAAATTATATTCATTTTTCGACTTTTTTACCCTATCTCTCAACCCAAAACGGCAATTTGATTTGAGAATGACCCGTATGCAGTCATGGAAACACATTTAAAAAAAAAAAAATTGTGTTTTGATGAATGTACACCACAACCACCTACATCTTAATCAGTTCTACAGTAAATAAATATGTACCTCATCAATTTTTAATGGTATAATGGAAGAAATATATCAATACCTTAAAAATATCGATATACATATTGGCATAATGGCTTCAGGAAGGTTTTACTGTTACAGGTTGACGTATCGTTGTTTTCTTTAAAGCTGAGGCAACATGAATATATTACCTAAAAAAAGGTACCATAGACGTTTATCATTTATTGTTTTAAACCTTAAATCGATAAAAAAAAATAATATAAATTTATCAACTGTTATATTTAATATTTCCGTGGTATTAATAATTATTTGACTGATTGTAAGTGTTTTGTGGGCCCCTATGAGAGATATTGGTCCACAGATAAAATAGAGAAAAATAAGAATAGTGATTAGTTTAGCTTCTATAAAGGTAACCTTTTGGTAATAATTTTGATGTAAACAATGCATTGAATTTTATTCAACTATTGCTTAAACCTTAAAATGAACTCAGATTTTCTATTTTACAGTGGTATGCTCTTAAGTGGGTTTACAACTGTATAATAACTAACTCATAATTGTACCTTATTTTGTTATTTTTTCTTCCATAGTACCCCTATATGGAAGAGGCATGTATTTCATAATAATACATCATGTTCCATGCTACCCACCTTAGTTCCAAAGCAAAATATAAATGAGGGAAAGGTATTTTGGGCTGGAACAAGGGCAGAGGCGCTGAAAGGATACTAATATCTAAACTTTTGATTGAGAACTTATAACTACAACTTAAACTTGAAACTACAACCCATGGAGGGTATTTATAATTAACTCATTACTTTTTAACAAAATACTTCCTTACCATTGGTTAAACAAGGAGATCGCGGCAGGTCCATGCTGAACTTGCCAGGGTTTTTACTCAAGCCCTTTGTTAGTCGGCTGTTACCATATTTAGACAGAGGTTGCCAAATTATTAAGTTGTGCCAATGATTTAATGAATACCTTTGGGGAGGGGGTTACTATTTATATCAAGCATACTATATTATATTATAAATTAAATGTATTTTTTTAACTTGATAATAAATATGAATCCAGGCACATAAAAGTGAGTTAGTTATGTGAATTCAATATAGTAAGCAGGATTATTTATAGTGGTTGTCTGTAGAAAGTATTTTGATCATTATTTATGGTTATGAACATACAAAATTCTTCACAGGTGGCATGTTCGGACTAAGGAAAACATTGCTAGAGTTAGAAGAGATGAAGCCAAAGCTGCTGAAGAAGAAAAGGAAAGACAAAGGAGAATAGAATTAGCTGTAAGTTAATTAGAATGTCTGTTTTCATGTAGTTTTACAATAATCATCCTTAATATTTAAAAAGGATAGTTCATTAATATTAATTTTATTTTGTTTGCAGGAAAAAGAAGCAAGAACTAATCTTCTTAGAGAGAGAGCACGTTCCAACTATGATGGTAGAGATAGTGATAAGAAATTAAATGATGAGGCTAATACATCATTGAAGCATATAAACTTTTTTGAAGATTTTGAGAAAGGTGATGATCAGCTTATCAAGTCAAATAAAGACTATGAAAAAGAAAAAAAAGAGGAAACCGAAAAGTATGAAAAGCAAATTGGGTATCTCACCTATTTAGGGCAGGATACAAATGAATCAACTGGCAATATTTCCTGGTATAATAAATTACCTGATAGAGGTTCTATTAATGAACCTGAAGTATTAGTTGAAAAGAAAGCTCGATATGATCCACTTACCATGACAAATAAATTTCTTGGCCGAATGAATTATATAACTCATAATAGTGATTCATCACTTAAAAAGAAAGAAAAAAAGAAAAGAAAGAGGAAAAACAGAAGTAGGAGTTCTTCAGATAGTTCAGATTCAGAATCATCTCCGAAACCTTCTAAAGTTAGCATTGAAGAACTTAGAGCAAAAAGATTAAAAAGAGAAAATGAAGAAAAACTAAGAGCTGCTGCATTGTTAGGAAAGCTTCGTGGTGATATCACACCTGAAAAATCTCAACCTAAAGAGCTGGTTTTAAAACAGAAGTATAACTCGCAATTTAATCCTCATATAGCTAAACAGAATAGTTATGTTTAGGTTTAACCAATGGTGTACTATTTCTATTTGTAATATCAACATAAATAACATTTATTTATTTCTACTGTAAGTATTTTGAATCACTATATTATTGTTTATATACTCATTCTTTTTTATATACATTAGTTTATATTTATGTGAATTAATCGTTCATAAGGCATACAAATTTAAGGATTGAATTCCTCTGTTTATATGAAAAGACCTTATCCCATTTTCAGTATATCATTGTCGTATCTCAGTCTGGCTTCTAGCTAAACTAATGAGCTCTTCTTATTATTCTATCAGTATTATGGGAACAAAAAAGAAATTATTTAGTTTAAACATCATTTTAATACATGGGGGTTATCTGCATATTCATTGGTTCTGATGTTCTTTCTTTCCTTACTTTACTTCTACTGTTATTTTTTTTTCTTCTGATGCTTTTGCTTGTCAGTAAAGTTGAATCAGTAGTGTCCTATCATATTGTAAGTCCTCTTGTTATGACTTTTTCATCTCAATATCTTGGTGAAAATGCTTATTTGACTTGCTAGCTTTAATTGAAATATTCTATGGATACTTTTTGTTTCTAAAGTTTCTCTTCAAATTATTAATTTAAGAAAAAAATTTTATTTTAATTTGGTTTTTGCCTTTACCTTACTGATAGATAAAGAAATTTCTTTCAGAGATTTTTGAATTGCAGTTTATCTTTGTATAATGTTTTTACAAATTGTTTCTTTAAGCCCAATTTTATGTTTACATTCTATGAATAAGCTTTCTTTCTGATTTTTTAATTTTTTTTTTTTTACTAGGTAATTGATTTCTTCCAGGTTTTCCTATAACTTTATCCAAAAATATACTTTCAGTTGAATTTGTTACATATTATGGTAATTTAATGGTTTCTTCTTTTTTTTCTACTTAAGAACTAATCTATTTTATTTTTTTAAAGCTATGTCACCTACATGCTGAAAAAAATAAATTGCAACAGACCGAGAGGATATTTTTTTTTTTTTTATGGTTTCTTAATTATTTATATTATATTATGTTCTCACGAAATCTTGTATGTAATAGGTCATTTTTGGGACAAAGAGGAACAATTACATTGCCATTGTTTTGGCTTCCATCCTTTTTTGACAGGAAAGAAGAAAAAAGGTGGATTTTAGATCATTTTCGACAAGTTGGTGGATCAAGAATATTTTATTTGTTTTGTTATCACTTTCGAATGATTCACCTCCATTTACATATTTAATTAAATAAAACAGATTTCTGTTAAGGGGAAAAAAAAATACCCAATTGACAAAAAAAAGAGCCCACTGTCAAGGAAATAATAGGACCAAAAGAGAAGCTGGCTGGCTTTTAGATGTACAAACATGCCCTAGCAAGGGGTAGCTCAGACAATATCTTCTGAAGAATTCTGCAGTGTTATTGTAACAGGATCAGATTCCCTTTTTATACAATTTTTTTTTCTAATCTCTCTGGTGCAAGTGTATAATATACATAATTTATTTCTAATATATTGTCCATCCTTGACTACCATGGCCCCCCTTAAAAACATTCTTATCCGACGTCCACCATGTATTAGATTTAAAGGTATGGTGGGTAGGGGAGAAAGGTAACACATGTAGATTGAGTGGGGGAAAAAAAAAGTTCTTCAAGATAAGGTCGGGGACAAAAAGATAGCCCACCCAATATTCTTTCTCTTAATCAATTTTTACAATTGATATAATTTTTTTTAATTAGTATGTAGTGTATTCTGCTGAAATTTGAATCGATTTTATCCATTTGCAGTTATAAATTAATTAATTTGTAAGAATTAATAAACAATACTTGATTTTGGGGTAGGACAAAAAGATAGCACAGTGAATATTATAACTATAATTGTCTATTAAGACAGAATGAAAATAATACAAATTAAAATGTAATATCCTGTATACGCACCGCCTTTTTCTAATTCAGCAATCATACGATTTGAAAGCTATTCAAAATGTCGACGAATCAATTCTTGAGGGAGTTTGACCCACTCTTCCTGAATTGTATTTTTTAATTCTTCAACGCAATGGAATTGTCGGCTGCCGCTGTAAACTGACCCACTCTTCCTGAATTTTATTTTTTTAATCCTTCAACGCACTGGAATTGTCGGCTGCCGCTGTAAACACTCCTAGCAAGATCCTATAGTCATACTTTCTTGAACAATTTAATAATATAAAGACAATATAGTTATATCAATTATTTCGGAATAAATAGTAAGTACATTAAAAGATGAAGAAATAATAATTAAATATACAAATGAAATGAACGTTTAACCTATTTATGTATATAAAAACAAAATATGAAAAAGGTTAAGGCGTTTTATGTATACCTTTTAAGCTCTACAAACCCTGTAAACAACCGTATTTCTAACATAAATATATGTACTCTAAGATTTTTCAATGTTACACTATATAAATCATCATCTTTTTACCAAATAAGACATATTTTATAAAATAAAACAATAAATTAACAGTTTTCATCTCTTCATTGGTCAGTGATTAAACTCACGAAATAACATATTGAAAAAATAGTTAAGGAGCTTCTGGTTTGACGGCACTATCACTGTAGGGCAAGGCTCTGTTGGTTTTGTTCACTTTTAATGCGAAAAATACTTCAGTGTCCAACCACTTGTCACCAAACAAAACTAGGTATCTCCGTTTGCAAGCTATTGTCGTGGTACGGAGATATACCTGAAACTGCAGCTAGCCGCATACCCTTCCTCCTAAATGAAGTTTTTTTTTTGTTTTTTTTATTAATGGCATTGGAATTATCCATTCAGCCAATTATTATGCTATCTATTTAGTTATTTACTATTTAAATGTTAGATATATTTATTTATTGAATACAAATATTGGGTTATGCTGATTATTTCCTCTGGTTTGTCTGTTGCTGATAATTTTGTATATCGAATATTATTATTATAAGGTTTTACAAATTTTAAAAACTTTTCTCTTTGGTTTTTGTAAGCCGGGCATTCGGTGATTATGTGTTGGAGGGTTTCTCTTTTATTACATCTATCACACTCTGAGCTTTTCTTAATTCCTATGCGCTGAAGATAAACATTGCATAAACCGTGATTAGTTCTAAGTCTAGCAAAATTTTTAACTACATCTTTGGTTAAATTTAATCGAAAGAACCAGGGTTCCTTTAAAATTTGTGGTACGATAGACTTAAAGTATAGCCTGTGGATGATTCCTGATAATTCTGTTCCCACTTTTTAAAAAACAAACATCGAAAAGAATTCCAAGTACGGTAGTTTTATGTTAGTGGTATGCGTTAGGTTGACGGAAGTTTTTGCAAGGCGGTCTACCTCGTCATTTTCGGGAACTGCCATGCGTGCCTTGATCCAAATAAAATATTTTGTTTTTTATTGCGAGGTAGTGCTCTTTTATGACATTGGCTAGAATGTTATTTTTATTTATGTTACTATTATTTTTTATTGCTACTAGTGAGCTCATACTATCAGTTAAATATTATAAATTTATTTTCATCTGATTTGTTAATAAATTCAAGGGCTTAAAGTATAGCATATAATTCAGCGTTGTAAATAGAAGTGTTGTTAGGTAATTTGTATTGAGCGGAATATCTAAACTTTGGGATGTATACTGCAGAGCCTGTATTATCATTTGTTTTGGATCCGGCTGTGTAAGCAAGGATTTTATATTTGCATTAATGATAACGGGAGACAACGAGTTTAATTTTTTGTTAATAATTATGTTATATTTTTGAAATAACATATCGTATTCAAGTAAATATATTGGTAGTTTACAGCTGATAAATAAGTTAATGGCTAAATGTTGGTATTTTATAAAACTATCGTACATCATAGGGACATATTTTTTCTTTTCCCAATATTTCGAGGTTAGAATGAGAGTACTCAAGGATACTATTTTGTTATAACATTTTTCATTACTTGCCTTAATCCTGAAAAACATTCTGTTTGCTAAAAGTTGTCTTCTAAACTTTAAAAATTTTTCACCAGCCTCGTTATATAACACGTCTATCGGAGTGGAATTAAGAAGTCCTAAGCACATTCTTAAAGACCTATTATGAATCGTGTCTAATTTCTTTAAGGTACTATCCGGCGCTTCACCGTAAATTGTGGCCCCGTGATCAAATATTGCCCTAATAGTGCTTCTATAAAATAGTAATGACATGTTAGGGTCTGCCCCCCACTTATTATTAGTACAGATCAATTTTAATGTTCCCATCAACTTTTCAGATCTTTTATGAATTTCTAATATATGCTTGTTCCAATTTAATTTTCCATCAAAACGGAGCCCCAGAAAGCGAACTGAGGTCACACATGGAAAGTCAATCCCGTCAAGTACAACCTGATCTCCTAGGAGAAAAGCATGTTCTCTACTGAAGGGACAAATTACAGACTTAGAAACTGATATATTTAAATCCATATCGAGCTGCCATCTTTTGAGATCTCTCACTGCCTCCTCTAACATCTCGAGGCATTAGTCAATGTTTTTATGCGTTACGTATAAATATGTATCATCCGCGAATTGTAATATGGCAATTTCTTCAGGTATGTATTTTCTTAAGTCTGCAGAGATTATGGCAAAAAGTAGACTGCTAAGGATGCCTCCTTGTGGTAACCCAATCTGAGCATTTCCTGTACCAATTATGCAATTGTTGACCCTTAAAAACAATTTTCTATTACTGATCAAGTTCACAATTAAATCGATAATTTTTCTAGGGACTTTAATGGCTTCCATTTTATGCGAAAGTAAGTGGATGTCCAAAAACAATCCTATCGTTTTTTTACCTTCACTAAATCCTATAATTATGTCCGAATGCTGGGTTTATAAACTATCCATACTCGACTTCCCTTTTCTAAACCCGTATTGTGAATCTGGAAGCTTATTCTGGGATTCTAACCACCATTCCAGTCTACCTTTAATCATTCTTTCGAAAGTTTTAAGTATACAGGAGCTTACGAAAATGGGTCTAAAGGAAGTAGCCAATTTTGGATCAATTATTCTTTCCTATCAGTATTCTAAAATATTTCAAACCTATAAGATATTTTTAACTGAGAATGTTTTGAATTCTCAGGGTCTTTATGATATAGTGCCTAGAAAGAAACTTTATATTAGCGAGACCAATCTGAAAAAACGACCTTTCGCTAGAGAATACATTAACAAGCCCATCAGGGAAAATGTGCTGTTTAAGTTTAATTTATTTGGATCTGATGGACGCAAGACCATTTGACGTAGGAGTAATGAGGAACTGAAAAAGCAAAACGTTTCGATTACTGTGAAACATAGAAATGGCAATGTAATGGTTTGGGGATGCGTAGCCTATAATGGAGTTGCAAGTCTTGTACCTATTGAAGAAATTTTATTTTAAATGCACAGGTTATGTGTGTATTTTGCGCTGCAATTTCTTAGCAAGTGCATCTGAATTAGGAATCCAGCATCAGTTCATTTTCCAGCAGGACAATTATCCGAAACATACAAGCATAAATAATGGTTAATATTTAATGTTCTTCAACAACTGCACACCCGTCCACAGCCACCAGACGAATATAATTGAAAATGTATGATATGTGTTGGACTAAAATATTCAAAAAACACCACATAACCGGAAAGAATCTTTTGGTTCAATAGTGAGGACTAATCCATCTGGATTTAATTAAAGACCTAGTACACTCAAAGCTCTAGACGTCTACTAGCTGTTTTTTGATGCTAACAGACTACATACAAAATATTAAATTTGAAAAAAAAATACGAAAAAGTGTGGTGTGCAAATACTTTTCCCTGGTATTTTTTTTGTAAGATTTATGGTTTATTTCACTAAGCAAGAATTTGTTCATTTGAATTATTGAGGTATTTATACAGTTTTAAATATATTTTTTATTTACTAAGTTACACGAATTTTTAATTATTACCTAAATTCATAATTTAATAAAAACACTTGGTGTGCAAAAACGTTTTTTCCCCCACTATATATTTGGCCATTCGAACGATAATTGGGGAGGGCAGTCATAAACTGCTGAGTCATTGTTATTGTTTTGACCACTTCCGGTTGGAACCTCCAAGTCATGTTCCACGTGGTAACTTAAATTTTCAAATTTGTTCGAAATGGGGGTTTTAAATTTAGGAGGTTCAGGGCGATCTCAGATTAAATGTTTCTTTTTAACCTGTTGGAATCAAGAACTATCGATTTCATCGATAAAACCGCCTTTTAATTGAAATGTTTCGTCTTAGCCGTCTCGTTCCATGTTTAGGTCAATTATGGTGGCAGTAATTAGATTAAAAATAATAAAAAAATGCTCACGAGGAGGCAAAAGCATAAATATAAACAAAGAATATTTACATTATAACACTCTAAGAACAAAACATAACAAAATAAAGCAAAGAAAACAATGACTAGCGATCAACACACTTTACTCACGGTTTGATCCCTGCAGACGTCCGGATCATAGTGAAGACTCTTGAAGACTGCTGGTATACATATTAAAAATAACTGTAATAATATAGGTCCTGTATGAAACCTAACGCTTCCACTATGGAGAATAAAAAACAAGCCTAATTCTATAGATAAAGAGGAGTCAGTTGTATTATATGTCATAGTTATTTTGTTCCTGCTATAAAAAATGCTAAGGATTAGAAAAAAAAATAGCACATTTTAAGAACGATGGAACTTTCTCAACGATCTAGGTGTAGTTGACAGATATAGAGATATAGAGCTCAGGGCTATTCTTAAAGCAAATTATGAATTTAATACGATTTTTGTGGTAGCCAATGAACGAATATCTATGAATGACGGTGGACTTTTAAAAAACATATTTTTGTAGAAGTTGTCGACTTTTAAACTATTATACTACTGATTCCTGATTCACGTGAATTACCAGGGACATGTGCAAACTTTTCTTGCTCATTCCTTTGTTGTTATTGATCAAAACTTTCGCACCAATGCTTAATATCAGTAACTAAAGCTCCATGATAGATATCTAACTGATGAAACAACAGTTTTCAACTATTGATTATCTATAAGTTTTAAAAACTGTTCAAGATATCTAAAAAATATACTAATATTATCATTATAAAGTTCGACAGATAATAATGGCTTATTTTACTTACTCTACGTTTAAGTATATAAAAAAAAAAACCCAGCTATTTCCTTTTTCATGAGCTTTAGTAAGCTCCGTCCATTGCTGGCCAAACAAACAAAAATGAATGACGCAAGTTATTTTCATAGCAGAACGTATTTGTTGAGCTTTTAAGGGGAGATCCACTTACTACATTACCTCAAATTTGGGGAGAGTTGAATAATTTAGTGTTAAATTAGGTAAATGTATACCGCAGTAGCTAACGTTTTTCGGCTAGCTCACCCCGCAAAAAATTCCTGGGCCCTACTTTATTGAGGCTTTTTTTATTTTTAATATGAAAACGGACTACCATTACCTGCCATTATTTTCAACGGCCCTTTTATATACAAATAAATTTTATGTTAAAAAAATAAATCTGAATATAAATAATAAAATAATTTGTACTAATAACCTTCTTACCCTCTCGGTCTTGAGCCCTCTCATTCTCCCTTAATGTAATTTCTTCTTGGCTATTACAGTGAGTAGCAATAGTTTTCTTACACATACTAAATTCACTAAAATACGATACATTCTACTCTCATTTTAGAAAAATAATTTTTATTTAAGGATTTCTTATTCTTCCTCATTCACATGAGAAACACACCTAATACCCTGTTCTTCCTGCCCTAGTTGGAGTACATAACGACGTTAAGCCACCCCGTCAAAAAAAAAAAAAACCTAGTAATTAAAATCCACAAAATATTACAGATAATATTTATATATTTACTCTAGAAATATAAAAAAAGAGTGGACTGACTGCTGCAAAAGTTTTCTTACAGATTTAAATTATATTCTTTCATCCCTTAAATACCTAAGGTCTAATATAGAGAAGTTAACTGCTTGTTAATCCTACCTCTTTCTAGCTATGTTCTGATCAATTTCTGCTCAGTGTTCTTAGTCCAGGAGCCTGCCACATGCAAATTTAATTGGAAAGACATGAATTTGTTTCCTATCCTATTTTATAGTATCATCCGCCTTAAAATGATATATCGTGGTCTCGCAGTCTGTATCCGTCGGAAGAAAATAGTTGGGAAGGTATGTTCTTGAGTTTGGTCTTATTTTATAGTGTATCCTTTTCTAAACACGAATCAAGAGGTCTGGCAGCCGAAACAAGCCGCCAAATCGGTTTTTATGTCGCGGAAAACTGACCCAAAAAGTGAGAAAAAAAAAAATTACCCACCATATTTTAATATGTTGTTAGAACTCATAAGAGTAGTTAAAATCCAAGTTTGCAACCTTCTAAACCAAAAGAGTTTTTTATAGTACTTGAAAAACCGCGATATTTTTGCACTATTTTAATTTTTTCACTTATATCTCGTAAAATATCAAAATTTCCTGGACAAAGCATATTTGCAATAATAAAGAGCTCTAAATTTGTTCTAGTTTAAGCCTAATTGCATCTCTGTAAATTAATTTATTGCGGAGATAGAACCTGTACCACTTACAACCCATGAAGGGTCTCGGGTTCAGTACGCAGGTATGTTGTACTATTTCTGAGCCAACGATTGAGAAATGTGAGGTGATTTGGCTAGAATTCACGCTCAACCGCCAGGTTTTTCCACAATTAAGAGTACCCAGAGGCTTTAGAGGCTGGGTGTGTCCCAGGAGGGTCTCCCGACCTCGAATTCGAACCACGACCGAAATAACAGAATATAAATTTTCTGCCATCAGTCGGACTCGAACTCGGGCCCGGGAGCATGGTAGACAAGCGCCTTACCCAGTGAAGTGCGGAGATAGAGCTCTCCGAAAATGGTGAACTTTATAAAATTTGAAATTTTTCTTTTGAGTCTAGTTCTCGGCCAGATACTGATGAAAGTGTTTGGTTTTACAAAAACACTTCCAGGAAATAATTTAAAGGAAAGGTAATTAGCTTTAATTTAAGCCCTAAAAGATGCCCATAGATAAATATTTTTTCTGAGAAAAAGATAAATATTGGATTTTAAGAAAATCGGGTTTGGAGAGAAAATCATATATACTAGTTTGACAAGCGTGTAACTCGGGAGGAACCAACCTATTTCATTTTTAATTTATTAATACGAGGTGTGATCAAAAAGTTCCAGGACTTTTTATATACTATGGGAATGCAATGTCTCACAGCGATGCGGTTGGCAGCATTGTATTGCCTGACTCAACAGGAACACAGATTAATCATAACAACACTGAAAGTAACATTAGCACAGTTTGTTTGAGGTTAGTTTTATAGAGTTTGGCTATTTTATGAAAATGAATGTGAAAGAAGATCAACGTGTTTGTGTGAAGCTTTGTGTGAAACTTAACAAAACGTTTTCTGAAACCGTTTTGATGTTACAAGAGGTTTTTGGTGAAGAATGTCTAAGCCGATCATGCTGCCATCAGTGGTTCAAGAGGTTTAAAGATGGCCTTTTTGTGTAAAAAAAACGCAATGACTGTCATTCCTCAGCCCCTCTACTCACCTGACCTGGCTCCAGCCGACTTTTTTCTTTTCCCGAAGCTCAAGAGACACCTGAAAGGACGAAGATTTCAAATAGATTTCAAAGAAAAAACAACGGAGCTGCTAAACACCTTTACAAAAGAAGAGTTTTCTGGGGCCTTTGATCAGTGGAAACACCGGTGGGAAAAGTGTGTAGCTTCCCAAGGGGAGTACTTCGAAGGAGACAAATTTGAATAACCTGTATGTTGTATGAATAACTGTATACAAATTTTTGATCACACCTCGTATATACATATAAGTATGTGATATAAACTATACTTCGTATATACATATAAGTATGTGATATAAACTTTACTTCTTAATTATTAATTATAATGGCATGTGTATATAACATATGTTAATTGTCAGTTATATATGATGTGTTATCAGTTATATGTATTGGTTAGAAAATGTTCATTGTAAATGTTGAATTTCGATGATTATTAAAACCTTAAGTAAGAAAAGGTGTTAAATTCATTACAAAGTATATATTTCTTTATTTAAAAAGATGTATCAGTACGAGAAACTTCTCTGTGAGGAAGGATTCGCTTTTATTTCGAAGGATTCGAAATTTATTTTTTTCATCTGAAAGCTGGCTGATTTGCTATTAGCTCCTGTACATAAAACTTTAATCAAGTCCCGTAAACTACCTATGCCAGTACTTTAAATACCGCTAACTGTTATGAAATCCAACATTTTTGTTACATTCTTTGCTATAACTCCAAAAATATTTGTTCGATCCCAAATTTCTTTTATATATATCAAAGCTTATTAAATTTACTATCAGATCCTGTATTTGCAATTCCGATTACATTCCGTAAAATACCTACCCCAGCTCACTGAACAGTCAAAATTCTGATATTTTACCAAAAGAGGAATATTTAGCGTGATAGCTTGGGTGTTTTACGGAATTTAATCGGGATTTCATATAAAGGATCTGAGAGTAAATTTAATAAAAAGTTTTTTAAGACCCAGTACTTTCATCAGTATCCGGTCGAGAATTTGACTCTTAACAGAAAATTTTCAAATTTTCTGAAAATTCACCATTTTTGGAGGGCTCTATCTCCGCAATAAATTAATTTACAGAGATACAATTAGGCTTAAATTGAAACAAATTTAGAGCTCTTTCATGTTGCAATTATGTTATGTCCAGGAAATTTTCATATTTTACGAGATATAAGCGAAAAAATGAAAATAGTGCAAACATTTCGCGGTTTTTCGAGCACTACAAAAAACCCTTTTGGTTTAGAGGGTTGCAAACTTGGATTTTGACTACTCTTATGAGTCCTAACAACATATTAAAAAATGGTGGATAAATTTCCTTTTTTCACTTTTCGGGTCAGATTTCATCAGTCAAGCATAAAAACCGGTCTGGCGGCATGTTTCCAACGGCTTTCGGCTGCAAAACCACTTGATTCGTGTTTAGAAAAAGATACACCAAAAAATGAGACCAAACTCAAGAACATACCTACCCAACTATTTTCTTCCGACGGATACAGACTGCCAGACCACGATATATCATTTTAAGGCGGATGATACTATAAAATAGGATAGGAAACAAATTCATGTCTTTCCAATTAAATTTGCATGTGGCGGGCTCCTGGACTAATAGAACACTGAGCAGAACATCGCTAGAAAGAGGTAGGATTAACAAGCAGTTAGCTTCTCTATATTAAATTTGCTTGTGGCGGACTCCCGGTCTATATAAACAGGCACGGCCCGATATTCAGAATACCTCTATTAAACAGCGGTTACGTGTACTTTTCCCCCGATAACATGGGTATTCCTACGTTCAAATTAGTTAAATGTCTAAAACACCTTAACAAACATATACTACTCGATCGGTTTTATTTATAATTTTTAAACTCAAACCCTGCTCTGTGCTCTTGACCAGAATAAGCTGGGTATTTTTTCATTGGATTCAGAACCTTAAAAAAATATAGATAACGTTAGGTACCGAACATTTTGGGCCCGTTACCCTATGGTCGAATGATGCCTCCAGCTCAAAATCTGCACCAAAGAAGATAATTTGTGAATGCATTTGTTTTTCGACAACCCCTTCTCACGCTGGTTCTGCAAACACCAAAGAAGGCAATTTTAGCGATTAACAAAACCATCAAGGTGAAAATGTGTTTCATCGCTTAATTTTTGGACTGCGGCTGCCAAACTTTCATTATTTTTGAGATATTGTTTAACAATGTAAATAAGTTATTCTATCTGTAACACTTCATTTTTACTAATTCTAAACTATCAGCAGTCATATATATTTTTTTCTTGGATTGACAACACTTTACGGCACAAATGGCAGAAAATTCAATTCTAGAGTTCTTTTTGGGACACCCTTTATGCATGCTAAATTTAAAGCCTATAACATAACTTCTTTACTTGAAATTAGTTTTTTTCTTCTTCTGATTTTAAGCCTTTTTGCCCCACTGTGTGTATCACACCTTAGAGGGGGGTGTTTATAAATGGGAATAATCTAATTGGCAGGCACTTTAGTGTTTCTTTGAACTTAAAAGGATAAAAGAAAACTCCGGATCGTTGATAGGTAAAAATTACGTCTGTAATATAAATTCATTTATAACATAAATCCTGTTTATACGTGATACCAGATAAAATATCAAATTATAACTTACCGACGAAAAGATTTTTTTTTTTTTCTCAGCATCACTTTTATAATTTTTCTAACTGACGAAACGCACGCAACCATTTTATCAAAAACAAAAATATCATTTTAAAAATGAATACAAAACCAACAGAATATGTAACCGATGAAGCTAAGGAACCAAATAGAGAAAATTACATTTAAAGGCATGTCAAACTTAAGTCACAAGTCGTTTAGGGTAGTTGGACACGCTTTAGTTCCGCTCAAGGCCTCCGTCATTCAGTTTAACTCATTTTTTATTTATTCCAATATAATTTCTTTTTGTGAATTAAGTAAGGATCAAAATATGTTTTAAAAAAGGGATAAAGTATACTATTTCCTCCAAATATGTAAAAATAATAATCTTTATTTAGTCTGTGATAATATTTATAAAAACTTAAAAACCTGACCTATAATCATCCAACATATCTCATTAAAAATAAATACATTAAGAGTTAACAAAATTTTAATACATTTTTCGTTTGTTATACATATATGAATGCTTTGTTTCGAAAAATAGGGTTGTAGCGAATGTTTAGCTAATCATGAACATTTCTTCTAATTCTTTGATGCTGATTACTCCTACCACAATTTACAAAATTTTGGATATGATAGTTCTGCTAATTAGATTCAATTTCTAACATAATGTCTGAAAATATTCTTACTTTTAATCTTACTAATGAACAACTGATGTTATTTTTTGAAATTCGTGTTTGCTCCCGCCTCCGCTGGTTTACTAGGTAGGCGGAATATCAATAAACGAACGCCTGACATGCGTTCTGCAGACAAGCCCCACCTAGCAGCGTGGATCAGAGCTTCCTCAAGAATGGACTTCAAGAATAAGATCGCTCTGATTACGGGCGGTGCTGGAGGTATTGGAAAGGCATATGCTGAGGAACTCCTTAAGCTTGGAGCAAAGGTAGGGTGTAGGTGTCACAGGTTTAATATTTAAAATGGACATTTCAATAAATAATGTTCATTATTATTACAATACTTCTTCTTATATATAATTTATATTTATTCTCCTTCAGATAGAATAGTTGACAGTTTCTTGACAATGAATACAAATCTGTCTCATTCATAAATAAAGGGCACCCAATTTGATCATTGGTTTCTTATTAATGAATATAATATGCCTTGATTTTTTTTCTCAGTTATTATACTTCATCAGATAGGCAGATTATCTTTAATGATATCAATGTTTTTTTGTTTTGTTTTTTAGCATACACTACTTCACCATCCTTTTTTGATTAACCTGTAGTTAGATTTGAATAAAATAAATGTTGCAAAAGTATGTATGAGATCCTGGGTGTTTCTGTTGCATTTAATTATTTAATAGTATTGTTAAACTAATTATGTTCTAAATCTTTAACTGGTTTTAGGAATGTGATAAAGTTTTAATTTAATATATAAAATAAATGGAATAACATTCATAAAAATATAATCTATGAGTTTCTCTCCCCCTCTCTCTCTCTCTCTCTCTCTCTCTCTCTCTCTCTCTCTCTCTCTCTCTCTCTCTCTCTCTCTCTCTCTCTCTCTCTCTCTCTCTCTCTCTCTCTCCCTCTCTATATATATATATATATATATATATATATATATATATATATATATATATATATATAAAATAAATAAATCTTACACATTATTATTTTGATAGTATTTAATTGTTATTTATTTTCTTTTTCCTAAGTATATTGTAATTATTTTTATATGTTCTCTAATTTTTATTTTCAGTTTAATATTAACTTTCCAGCAACTTAAAAATATTGTCAAAGACTTCATCATTATTTTTTTAGGTGTCCATTTGTGATTTAGATGAAGAAAATGGAGAATTGCTTGCTCAGCAATTCAATCTAATGTATGGTCACAACCGAGCTTTGTTTTGCTTATGTGATGTCACAGATTATCCACAATTTGAAGGTATAGTATTAAATACATCATGAAATTTTAGTTTTAAAATAACCAAAAGGTAATTTAAGGGAAGAAATGTTTTTAAATATAATAGAAAATGTATATTGTCCTTTATGTAAAATTACATTGTATTTTAATACTTGCAAACATATGTGAATTTAAATCCTTTCTAATATAAATGGATTACTTTTATAACCATGAAACCATTGGGCGATATGGTGTAAAGAGCACCAAAAATGAAAATGAAAATGGCAAATTGACTTTTGCAACATGATCCTGTGAAAAGCATGATTATAAGAAAAATGAGTATTGAACCTAAAGGAAAATCTGGAAATCCAATGATCTTAAAGAAGATATTTCGAAACCAGAAAAAGTAGATTTGTTATATTCAAGGTGACAGGAAAAAGGAAACGTACAATATGGTGGAATGATGATATCCTGGAGGTGGTTGGCAAGAAAAAGCAAGCTTGCAAATAATATCTCTAGAATACATCGCAGGAAAAACTGATTGAGTATTGATGGGCTAGGAATGAATGCAAGATGGCTGTACTAATGGCAAAATCCCTGAACAGATGGAAGACATACTTTGAATGGTTCTTTAAAAATAAAAAAATAATGAGATCATTAATTAAATCACTATTAATAATGATAAAAGTAAGGAAACAATAGAAGAAGTAGAAATAGTTGATGCATCCAATAAAATGAGAGTTGGAAAAGCTCCAGGTAGAACAGCATTGCTCTGGAGTTCCTCATATTTGGTGGATAAGAGCAGCTGAATGCTCTTCAATGGCTTGTACAAGAAATCTGGGGTTCTTAAAGAGAACCAGAGGATTAGAAATTCAGTGTTATATTTCTCATCCATGAGATGAGCAGCACCATAGAATGCAAAAATTATTGATCTATCAGCTTCCTATCAGTATGAATGTATAAAATATACATAAGCATTTTAGAGTGGAAACTTAAACCCATTGTTGAAGATCAGCACAAGCTGGAAAAAGCTGATTTCTTGAAGTTTGAAGAAAAAAAGTCTTCTCATCACTCATGTGCAATCCCCATTTTCTTGCTGCTTTTTCAAATTATTAGTACAGTTCTTGACCTAGCAGATATCACCACATCATCTGTGTATGCTTGTGATAGCCGTGCGTATGATATTGGCATAGCCTATTATGTTTTTTGTCATTTGGTTTTGTCCTGAGTGCATGCGCTGCATACTTGAAAATCTTTAGGGATGATGGGTTTAGCAGTCTCAGGCTTTCTATCACTTCAAAAATTATATACTGTACTCCTTGTGTGTTAACCTTACAATAACTATTTCCATCAAAGTGTCATCTTCATTAATTTGATCAATTTCTTTATTCCCAGGGTGATCATTATTTTAAAAAGTATGTTTCTGTTAACAGTGTCCTAAGCCTGCTTATAACCAACAAAAAGATAATGAAGATCTACATTGTATTCTTAAAATTTTTCCAAAATCTGTTTGATAGAAATCATTTTGTCAACATTAGGTCTGTTTGGTTTAAAACCACACTGATACTCTGCAAGTATACATTTTGACCACACTTGTAACCTTTTATTTTAGGGTATTGAAACAGTTTTGTACTCTATTTCTGAGAAAGATATAAACCCAGTAATTTTCACTTTTAGTAAGTCCTCTCCCCGATGTTTTTATTATTTTTGAGTGTTTCTGTTACGTCTTTAAAATCTTCAAAGTCGGGGAGGGGTTCTACATTCTCATCCCCATTCAGTATTTCATGTCCTAGCTGTCATGAAACACCCTTTTCTCCTCATTGTCGTCTCCATTCAGCAGTTTAAATATTGGCACCAAAGTTTCCATAACTTCCACAGTTCTCCCTACTATATTGCCTTCATTTTCTCTTCAGGCACTTGCTCTTTATTTGAAACTATTTTTAATTTTCCTTTTTTTTTCTCTTGTATGTCTCACTAGAATTTTCATTCTTCCTTCATTTCTCTCTTCTAATGCTCTTTTACTCTCATCATCAAACCATTCATTTTTCACCACAATTCACCTCATTCCCAGAATCCCCTCAGAGTACCTCAAGGTACGCTCAATTCTCTTTTAGCTCTCGTCTATTTCTGTCTCTTTAAATCTGTTAATACCCTCAATAGCTCCTTAAATGGTTCTGAAAATGCCTGCAGTTTAAGCAGCTCACTGTTATATCTATTTTTCTCCTTACCTCCTTAACTGTTGCGCTCATCATGTTTTAACAAAAAAATATTTGGAATCAACATCTGTTTCTCTATAACTTCTCACATCAGTGATATCCAAACTATGTCTTTGTCCATTAAAACATGTTTGATTTTACCATGATTCTGTTTGTGAGGAATTGTTGTTTTTTGGGGCTTAACCTCCTTATGTACTCCAACTAGGGCAGGAAAAATGAGGAATAGTTAGCTGCTATCTGTTATGCTTTTTCCATTGCAAAGTCAACTATTTTTATTCAATTAACATTGAAAAAATTGTGCTTACTATGCTGTCCTATAACAAAATAGCCGCGGATTATGGACTGATCAACGGCAACGACATGGAAAACGTCAAATGGACACATGACTTCTAATAAAGAGGTTCTGGAGAGATGGGAGGAACACTTCCAGGAATTATTGACTGATAACAATGACATCGATAATGGAGCAGCGGTGATCCCATGCAGTGAAACAGAAGATGGATGGGAAGAAGACATACCTCCAACTTTTGAAGAAGTGGAAGAAGTAATAGTTAAAATGAAGAGGAATAAATCACCAGGCATGGACAATATAAATGCCGAGTTCTTCAAACACATGGGCCCTGACATGCTGAGAGAGATGCACAGGCTCATAGAAAGGATGGGAGGAAGAATACATGCCGGAAAAATGGAACTGTGGAATAATCACAGTGGTTCCCAAGAAAGGTGATTTAACGAAATGCAGCAACTATAGAGGTATCACGCTGCTGAATGTTGCCTATAAAATCTTTGCGGCGTTATTATACAATCGACTTGTACCATATTATGAAAGGGCGGTTGGAGAATACCAGTGCGGTTTCCGAAGGAATCGATCAACCACTGATCAAATCTTCACACTCAGGCAGATTGATGAAAAGATGTGGGAGTATAATGTGGCTACATGGCGATTGTTTATTGATTTCAAAGTGGCATATGACACGACATACAGATCTGTGGCATATAAGGCCATGAAAGAAGCAAAGATCCCTCCTAAACTAATAGTTTTAACGAAGATGACAATGAGGCACACCAACTGTCAAATAAGAGTGAACGGAGAATTATCAAAGAATTTAGAAATAAAAAATGGATTGAGACAAAGAGATGCACTGGCCCCTTTGATATTCAACCTAGTTCTTGATAACGTTATTAAGAAAGTAAGGATAGAGGAAAATAGCACAGTTATCAATAAATCAGTGCAATTAATGGCCTATGCGGACGATGTAGTGATATTGGGAAGAAGCAGGCAGGCAATCGAAGACGTATATATTACCTTGAGAAAGGAGGCAGGAGTAGCCGGCCTTGAAATAAATACCGGAAAGACTAAACTCATGATAGTAGAGAGAAAGAGGCAGCAACATCCACCTTATTGCAACCTAGGCGGGGAACACATAGAAATAGTATCAGCATTCCCGTATCTAGGTTCATTAATGACTAACGAAGCCAATGAAAACAGAGGAGGTCAAAAGAAGGATTCTGGCAGGAAACAGGGCCTACTACGCCCTTTGCCACCTAATAAGAAGCAGCTTGATCTCGCGCCAAAATAAGATCAGGATGTACAAAACCCTAATCAGGCCGGTTGTTAGTTATGGCGGTGAATGCTGGGTGATGAACAAGGTAATATGCGAAAGACTTGACAGGTTCGAGAGGAGGGTGCTGCAAGGAATGTTTGGCGGAGTGTATGAGGACGGAGCGTGGCGAAGTAGAAAAAACAAAGAAGTATACGATATCTACAATGATCTGTCCCTGTCAAGCTTTATACGAATAAGCAGGCTGAAATGGTATGGCCATCTCAAACGAATGAATGAAGACAGGCAGGTGATAAAAGTATACAAAGGGAAAATCTTCGCTACCAGAGCAAAGGGCCGTCCTAGAGCTCGATGGAAGGAAAAGTGGAAGAGGACATGAGACAGGCTGGCGTCCGTTGGGTGGAGGACAGAGTCACGTGGCAACAGATGTTGAAGCAGGCTAAGGACCACCTCGATCTATAGCGCCAGGAGAAGAAGATGCTGTCCTATAGTTGGCCTAAAGGCCGCATTTTCACATTTATATCACCCATAATTATTATGACATCATGGCTAGGTAGTATTCTATTAGTAGTTCATTTTCCTGAGAAAGGGCTTCATAAAAAATATATTTTTCTTCCTCCACTTATTCTTTCATTAGCTATTTTATAGCTCAGTAATAAATCTTCAGGCTCTTTCATATCATAAACTCTGTGCCCAATATGTTTTGTTTATGGCTGGTATAATAATAATAAGAAGAATAAGCTTTATTGGCATCTATATAGACAAAAGCCTCTCCCATAGGAGGAACTTAGAAGTTGGCTACAGCCAACAAAAACAAAAATTTATATATACAAATTCAAACACACAAAACAACAAACATAATCAAATAAACAAAAACCTTATAAAACAGAAGTAGAAACTAAATATTGCTGATAACATTCTTCCACCTGGTTCTGTCCCACGCCACATGCCACCAGTTGTCGCCTACATATTGTGTCATTTCGTCCCTCCATCTAAGATGCAGGCTACTCCTTTTCCTGCTGTCTTCTCTCAGGATCCACTTGGGGCTTGCCTTGGACCAATTTTCATCCTTCTTCCTTGCCAAATGACCTGCCCAATTCCACATTTAATCTATGTTCATGTTTTTTGGTTAATGTCCAAGTTTGGGCCCCGTAGAGAACCATAGGGTACATGCATGTTGTAAGGACCTTGGCTTTAAATACTATTGCTAGGTTGCTTTTAAAAATGTTTTTAAGTGACCAATATTTACACCAACTGAGCTTTATTCTTCTATCTATTTCTTTATTCATTTTTTCCTTCAATGTAATTGTTTGTCCTAAATATATTTACTCTTGTACATATTCTATCTGATTATTATTTGAATAGATTGGAATTTCAATGGAATTGGTCATTATTTTTGTTTTTGCTATATTCATGTCCAGTCCATATTTTTTGCTGGTTTCTACTATTTCACCTATCATTCTCCTTAGACCATTGATGTTCAGTGATAGTAAACATATATCTTCAGCAAATCTTAAGTTATTCATCATTTTTCCATTGATTGATATTCCCAGGTTCTCCCGATTTAGTTCTTTAAACAATTTATTTAGGACACAATTGAACAGAATTGGTGATAGGTTGCACCCTTGTTTCACTCCTCATACATTCTCAAAATAATCACCTTCCTTGTCTGGAGCTATTGATGCCTTTCCCTTCCTATATAATTTGATTATAACATCAATGTAGTGTTTGTCTGCACCGCAATCATATAGTGCTTCCCAGATATATTTATGCCTAATAGAGTCAAATGCCTTGGCATAATCGATAAAACATAGGTAGATTTGCCTGTCATATTCTATACTTTTCTCGATGACCTGATTAATACATTGGAGTTGATCTATTGTACTAAATGTGGGACGAAAGCCAGCTTGTTCTATATCATGATCTTGGTAAATAATGTTTATTATTCTGCCTTTTATTATATTGCAAAATAGTTTGTAAAAGCTTTGGGTTAGTGAAATAGGGCGAAAGTTCTCCAAATTATCTTTTTTTCCTTTTTTATGTAGGACGGTTACTTTACTAACTTTCCACTCGTGTGGAATAACTAACTTTTCATTGATTATTATGCTTAGAGGTTGAATCAATGCTTCTTTTCCTTAGATAATAGACTCATTTGGTATACCATCACTACCTGCAGGCTTTTTCTATTTCAAGCATTTAATAGCCTTTTCTACCTCTTTTTCAAGAATGCTTAGGTCCTTGCTGTTTTCCTGCACAATTTTTGGGTGATTTTCACCTTTTGTTTTAGTCTATACAAGTTCTTGTAGCATTCCGTTATCTCACTTACTATTTCTTGTCTGTTTGTTGTAGAGATTCCTTTTGTTGTGTTTATCCTGTGAATAAGTGTTTATTAAAGTTTAATTTTTGAAGTTTAATTTCTTTTATGGAACCTGTGCTCGATAAACAATCATTGATTATTCTTTCATTATAATGCTGATTATCAAGAGAGATCTTTTTTCTGACTATTTTGCGAATCTCGGGATGTTCTACCTTTTGTTCCAATGATTTGTTAATAATTCTATGTAGTCGTTCTCTTTCCTCTATTAGTTTCCGGATTTCTTCAGAAAGTTTCTTGCTTCGTTTGTCCTTAGTTTCTAGAGTGTCAGTTTTCTGTTTGTATGTGTCCTTAATAAGTTTTAACAGATTGGAATATAAATTTTTGATATGGTCTTCTTTGTCAAAATTGATTTCCTTCTTTTTTCTGTTTAAATTTTCAAGATAGTTTTTAGGAATTGTTGTCTTGAAAGATGTTCTAGAACCTACAAAAAATCTTCTACTATATATTTTCATTTGTCACATAACAAGTCAGTAATCGGAATCAAATTTGACTTCCGCCTTAGGATATACAAAATTCATGCCTGCTTTCTGTTTTGCCAGAATATAGTCAATTTCATGTTTTTCTTGATTTGAAACTTTCCATGTCTATTTTTTCTTTAAATTGGCTTTATAAAAAGTATGTAGTTTCTTAAATTGATGTTTAACTGCAAATTCTACAAGTTGTATGCCTCTTTTAAGGCTGGTATTTATGATAATATATTTAGGTCCATACCCTCTAGTCTCTGTCATACCCCATTTCTGTAGTGCAGCTATATCAATATTATATCTCTCAATTACATCCTCCAAGTTTTGATTGCTCCTGCTTGGGACAGTCCTCTGACATTTCACGTCGCTGGTTGGTGATTTAGTAAGTTCTTTGACTCCGCTGGGTTGTTTCTCTGAGTCCCTCTGGCTTTCCTTCTTTTTTTTTTCTGGTTTGGTAACAATAGTTTTTTTTCTAGGATAGGAATGTCAACTCTACACCCAATCCACAACCTGGAGGACCAGGAATTTTTTTTTTAAGCTGTAATCTCTTAGCCTCTGAACTTTCGTTCTTACCCATCAGGCAATGGGTCTTCAGAAAAGACCAGAATAAAAGACTAGTTTAAGAAAAACTTTTGGCAGGGATGGGTAAGATGAAGGTTGGAGGCTAATGGAAAGTTGTTCCTTCAGTCGCCTCCAAATCCTAGAAAAGCAGTAAATTCTGTAGGCTTATTCTGCCCCCTATCCCACAGGGGATAACATGTATTCTAGTATCAGAAAAAGGTACATAACACTCTAGCTTTATATAAAGCATATGAAGACCTTATTCTGTTAAAATTTCATAAGGGGTTAAGAAAAAAAAATTCCATCACTGCTGCCATCTCCTTCTACAGTCTGCTAGTAAATTCCTTATATTCTACCTCCTTTGTCTTCTGTTTCATTTATGTTGAATATTTGATGTTATAATGTTATGATTTTCCATTTTGAAAATACCGTTTTTTTTTTTGCTAACTAGCTGTACTAGGCGTGCATTGCTACGTGCTTAACAAAATTGAAAAAAACAAACAAAAAAATTCAGTACAACAATTATTGTAGTATTGTTTGATTTATTTTGTGTAATTTTTTAATATTTTATTTTGTTTATTTGAATTGAAAAAATTTTCAAAGAATTAATTTTTTTACTTTTATTCATTATATTATATTATATTTATTTAGTGCTGATGGATATACAATATTTTTTGGTTTTCCATCTGTTGTTGCATATACAAATAAATCAGATGGTTTTCTATTGCATGAGCAGGCCAAATAAAACTGTCTATGAGAGAATCATGGATTTTCCATATCATGGCATGGTACAAGCATATCAGATATAAAGGTTTAGCCTGTTTCAACAATCTTCTTATAATAATGTTTTCTCTTTCATTCAAATAATTTTCATTTTTATTTTTCATTATCATTTTTTTTTTCTTTCGGTTCCCTCTCTACAAATATTAATACACATATCTTCATGCTTTACCACGTGTAACATCAGAAATCTATTATTAAATAAATTTTTTATGTAATATTTTTACCTTTACCGATTGTACATATATATATATATATATATATATATATATATATATATATATATATATATATATATATATATATATATATAGTTCATGTATGTATACAGTGTGTATGTGTTTATATATACGGATAGGTTTTTTTTTTCATTTTATTATCTATTTTATTGTAAATTTGTATTTACTTTTAATTATCTTATTTTATTATTTAATTTATAATCTCTAGGCCAGATATAATTTATGTTTTGCTATAAAAATTTTTTTTCTATTATGTTCTATGTCGTTTTGAATGGTGTAGTAAGTGGCATTAAGATAGTTATTTTTTGCTGCTAATATCAAACGTTCACCGAGTCACTGATGATTTTTGTAATTTTGCACAATGTTTGGATAATCTTTGTGTATTTACTCTTCTGTGGTTGCTGTGATTTTACAAAAGTTTGATGGAAATTAGATACATTGTGTGGATTGATCGATAGGCATTTTTCCGTTCCAGATATGCAACAACTGTTTGAGAAACTTTGGGAGGAGGCGTCTTGTTACAGTTGTATACACATATTTGTTTTTAAAATCAATTTTTGTACATGTTGCCACAAAATTGAGGATTTCGAACATGCATCGAGTTTATCAGCAGCTGTTAAAAGCGGAATGACTGGTGCAAGATTCCATGGTTTCAGTCTCCTGGCAGCCATTTGAACCTCCATATGTGTTCCAGTAATGGCACCAATTCCTGTGCAATACCCTCAGTCTAGACCTTCAGCATATCTACTTCAATTTTATCGATCCTGGGGGCCTTGCTGGATCTGAGTGATGAAATGGCTTCTATTATTTCGATTTTGGTTGGAGGATCAATATTAATATGTAGTTCAGGGGCAGGGTTCTTTGTCCTTCTTCCTCTGGGATCACTTCATGAATGTTGTTTGTTTTTTAAAGGCAAAAAACTGCTATGGTTATTATTGCCCATATACTCGAACTTTACATAATAACAAATTTCTAATCAAATTATGTTAATTATCTACATTTATGACTCTTTTATTGAAGAAAATATTAGAAAAAGTGGATGGCAATAATGAATAACCACCGGATGAATTATAGTGTGGAAGATGGTAGGATGAGAATGGAAACAGAGAAGAGTCTGATGATGGGACCTTGCTCCTGAAACATGTTACATGTTTTTACAATATATACTGAGGAGTAATTGCTTTTATAAAATAAATGTTAATTATCTACATTTATAACTCCTTTATTGAAGAAAATATTTAAAAAGGCTTTTAATCGTACTCAAGGAGTCAGAGCAGATAATTATCGACTGTAATACAAATGTTTGAGCTAGTTGAAGCGCTTTTAATATCGCCATCAGTTCCGCTGTGACAATACCGCAGGCACTATTTAGCTAATACTTCAGTGCCCTACTGTTGTCCCAAACTGCACAAGATCTTGAATCATTTGTTTTTGAACCATCAGTGTATATAATTTTGCTATAATTGTAATTATTTACTTCAAACAGAAATGTTTTTATATAACTTCTTGAGGAGAACATTTTTTAATTTTTGAGGCTTTTAGCATTTTAACGTTAACATGAGGAGGTGATAATATCCATGGAGGTAGGTTTCTTCTTATTAGTTGAGACTGATGTTTCATTACTTCTGATATAAACCATCTCATCTTGTACCAAAATGGAAGAGAGGAATTTTTCGATCTTTCATATTTAATCTTCATAACTTCATCAATGTTGAATAGCTTCTCAAAATATTCTTTCCACCTAACCCTTTGTCCTTCGTCGCTAGATGGTAATTTTCGCCTCTTATAGGCTTACTGTGTTGAAATGTTCTACTTGAGAGGCTCCTTGATATATTATACAATTCTTTTATAATTTTGGTATTAGCAGTGGCTGAGCTTTCTCAGGCATTCCAGAGACCCATTTGCATTTGTCTTTTTCTCACACTTCGCTTTCTCAGGCATTTGTTGCCTTTCAGAGACCCCTTGGATACCCATTCTTTCTTTGCATTTGTCTTTTCCATCTTTTCTTTCACCACATTTTCTTTTTCAGGAGCACTGGATGCCTCTCTATTTTTGGAGTTATAGGCTCACATTTGTATTCTTTGATTCTTTTTGCTTGTTTTTGTACCACTATAGTCTAACATCTCTGTAATTAGGTGGTGATTGCTAACCATGTCAGCTCCTCTTTTCCTTAATTAAAAAAATCTTACTGATCACCATATGATCGATCTGGTTTTCTGTATGGGAGTCAGAGGATGTTGATGAAACCTTATGGCAAGGTTTGTGTTGGAAAAGTGTCCCTCCAATCATCAAGTCCCAGTTTAAGCACAAAGTGACCAGACGTTCCCCATGTCCATTCATGGTTCCTATTCCATGTTCGCCATGTCAAGGAAGGTGATCCTTGGGTACTGTTGATGACCTTTGTCTGTAGTATTGGGGCGAGTGTAGTGTGCTGTATTAGTGTACTGTATGAGTGTGAGTGTACTGTACTTCCAACCTGGAGGGCTAATGGCTGTCTGCGGTGCTAAATTTTTATTTAATCTATTTTAAATCACTTATGACCAGAGATGCTACTTTTTTTCTGTACATAATTATTATTGTTAAGGGACTGAGTCCAATAATAAAGTTTTTTGCTAATTCTAATTTAATAAACCCAATAATTTAAGTCCAACAGATTGGTGATAAAAATAATTCTTATGATCAATAACTACTGTCTTTTTTATAAAATTGAATGCTGAACTAATTGTGAACTTAATGTTTAATTTACAGCTGCTTTCCAAACAACTGTTTCTGTATTTGGTGGTTTGGATATTGTTGTTAACAATGCTGGGATATTCAATGACAGATTTTGGGAGCTGGAAGTTGATGTCAACCTTGTAAGTACTCATAATATTAATAAATTTAGATAACAAAAGGTATATTTAATATTAAAAGGGTCGATGATGTTTAAAGAAAATGTTAAAGAAAAAGGGCAACAACCACAGTTGAAATTATTTTTGTATTAATCAGATATGAATAGAAAATATTTGTTTAGAATTTAAATATTAAGAGAAACTCCGTCAGTTCCTACCTTCTACATATTTCCTCATTATTAGATCCTATCTGAGTGACCGAACCTTCAAAGTAAACCATAAATTTTCCTATTCTCCCCTCTTTACGCAATCTGCCGGAGTTCCTCAAGGTAGTATCCTAGGTCCTATCCTCTAGACAGTGTACACAGCTGACATCCCAACTCATCCTACCACTGTCCTCACCACTTATGCTGATGACACATGTGTGTTATCAGTAAACAATGATCCCTTTATTGCCTCTCAAACACTCCAATATAATATCCTAAACCTTCAAGAATGGTGTCAAAAATGGAGAATCAAAATAAATCCAAACAAATCACACCAAATAACATTTACCCTACGTCGTAAACCTACGACTTCCTGTCCTACTGTATCCTTTAATGATATTCCACTAATCCCTGTTGAACAGATCAAGGACTCCACTTGGACAAACGTCTAACTTGGAATCCACATATAAGACTAAAACGACAAGAAACTGCCCGTTGTTACAGACTACTTCAACTTTTACACAAACATTCAAAGCTCCCAATCAATTACTCAATCATCAATTAAAGACTCATTTACATAACTGTGATTAGACCTATTTGGACGTACGGAGTTGAGCGAGCTTTGGGGCTCTACTAAACCATCCAATTCATCTCGTATCCAATCCTTACAATCCAAAATCCTTCGAAAAATAAACTTATCCGTAAAGATCTTAATGTTCCATATGTTTCTGATTTAGCCCAAACCAGATACCTATCCTTCCATAGTAAGCTCCATAACCACTCCAATCCACTAGTCTCCCAACTTGCTTCCTCCTCCATCCCTGATAATCCTCCGAGGCGTCTGAAAAGAAGATGGCCTAGAGAGACCTTTTGGTGTAGATTTTATTGAAGTGCTACTAGTGATTAGTTCTTCACAAGTTATTTGCATGCCATTGTATTCACTGTCAACACATTTACTTGTTGTATATTATTTTGTACAGTTGTAAGTATCAATAAATGAAAAAAAAAAAAAAAAAAAAAAAAAAAAAAAAAAAAAAAAAAAAAAAAAAAATATATAATATATATATATATATATATATATATATATATTAAGAGAATACAATATAATTTTAGATTATTGGTGTACTATATTGTTAAAAGATATTTTAGTTATTAATTACTAATAATTTTTGAATTTAAAAAAACGTGTTTTTTAAATAAATGTTTAACATGCAACTTTACATTCCAGAAAATATAAAATAACTAATATGAGGAAATAAATATTATAAGTATTGTCAGAAAATCTGTTTCAGCATTTTTTTTTCTATTTGAGCTTCAATAAATTTGAACCTATAAAAAATTATGTTTTTTATAGTTAAATTAGAATCTGAATAAATTTGAATTCAATGCTATTTATGAATGCACATTGATAACAAAAATGATAAGAGGAAGGGAAGTGATAGCTGAGTGTTTTAAAAGAATCAAGCACTAGTTTGAATCCTGCCTGAAGGGTTGACATTTATTTCATAGTGTGCCAACGGAATAAACTTTGATTTTCTTACTTTGGCTGGAATAAATTGATAACCTGTTTGTAAAACCCATTCTCCCTGCCCTTGTAGTAAATAAGGATGTTAAGGCACAACTAAAACATTTTGGGCTGAATAAAAAAATCATCTCTTGATGAACTAGAAATAAATGAATAAATTATTTAAGTTATTCTTATTAATATATATATTGTGATTGTCTTGTAGAACTTGTGCTATCACTCTTTGTTTTCATGAATTGGCTGAAAATCATTATCTTACAAAGTAGTCTGAAATGTTGGGACATGTTAAAACAGTATTTAATCTACTGTGGTTTTAATTTTTGATCACAATCTCAACCATAATCTTCCACACTTAATCCTTGGTCAATATATTGTACTTAATTATTAATGTATGTATGATCAAATTATGGATTACAATTTTTCATAGTTCACTTAGAGGATATTTTCTGATTTAGCATATGATTATTATTATTATTATTTTTCATGCTCTTAACATTGATAGATTAGTAAGTAGACACTTGTATTTTAGAATGGTGTGATTCGAGGAACATTACTTGCACTATCCTTCATGGGTAGGGATCGAGGAGGAAGAGGAGGTACTGTGGTTATAACAGGATCTACTCTGGGTCTGAGGCCTTGTGCTTGTGTGCCAATATACACTGCTACCAAACATGCCATCATAGGCTTCACCAGGTCCTTTGGGGTAATATTTATAAAAAATTATTAATATAGTTAAATAATCTTAATTCTTTGATAACAGTTGTTAATGTAATCGTGAAGCATTTTATTTCTACTAAAGGTGGGATATCCATAGAAAGCTGTGAAAATATAGGATACATTACAGGATGTATGAATTTAATGTTACAATTCTTCCATGTTATGTTGCTAATGTCTAATGGGTTTACTGTTTAATTTATCATATTCTTGAAGATCTGTTCTGATTTACTAACTGGTTAAAAAAATCAGTAGAATACAAGTCTAAAGGGCGAGGAACTTTGGATTCAATGGAAATTAATAAATATATAAATTTAATAACTTTTCTTTTTTTGCACAGGTTCTGTATTTGAATTTCTCTTTTAATTAGAGCTTGTCATGTTTATAATAAATTCATATTAAACATTTGATGATGGTTCAATACATATTTATTTGTTAATTAGAAAAACAAATTATTCTCTATTGCAATTATCACAATATAAATTAATGGAAAATCAATTAAACAAATAAAATAGAAATAAGTTTAGCTTCTTAAAATGATTTAAAGTACTACTGTTAATATAGGAAATTCATATTTTTAAATAAGAACTTAGTTATGTATAAAAAATTAATTAAGTTATTCTTCTAGGATCCATTTCATATGAATCTGTCTGGTGTTCGTATAATTGCTCTTTGTCCTCAATCAACTTGCACAGAGACCAATGCAGAAGACATGAAGAAGGGAATTCTTTCACCTGCCTATGAACCAGTTTGGAGGAGAGAATATGAAAACAGGCCTTTCCAGCCGTAAGTACTTTCTATTGGTTTTTAATTTTAGTTTGATACAAATGTATTGTTTTTCTTTTTCTCATATTACTAGTCACCCTCAATACTCCAAAACTCAAATACATTCCAACACAGAGATGTTATCCTACTTTTTGTGTTTATATGCATTTTGTTCTAATAACTGAGGAAAATATTGTTGTGGCACACTGTGTTGTAAATATATAGATTTTTATTATTCATTATTTATTAAAAAACTAAATATTGTTTTACGAAAGGAGAAAACAAATGATCAATGAACTAGAGACTTGCACATAATAAAAGCATTAATACCAAAATTCAAAACATGCCTATTTTATAAAAATCTCTTAAATACGTGTAATGCTTTTTGATACCACTTTGGAAAAATTAGTCTTAAAACCCTGATTGAAAATAAATCAGACATAATTTAGCATATTTTTCACTGTAGTGAGTTGATTACTTGGTCAAACAGTCTAAACTGGTTCAACTGTGCTGATTTGTATTCTAAGTATACATTGTATGATGTTTATAAATGTTTAAGGCAATATTTATTATAAATGTTTAAGGCCTCCCATTATTAGATTATTCGATAATATAATAATGGGAGGACTTTGGCCCTTTTTACTTTATATCTTGTCCTGAATTCATTTGCACATTTTACTCAAGTTTCGACTTTGGCCCTTTTCGTTCCAAGGTACAGATTTGTTTTCTATATTTTTTTTTTTATTGTGTATTTTGTATTATAACATTTAAAATAATGACCAAGTTCACTTTATTGACATTTTTTTATTATTTGTATAAATTTTAATTTAATAACTTCATTATGCTAATCAGAATAGAAACTCGAAAATCGTATTTTTAAGGTTATTTCAAGTAATATTAATAAGACTCAATTTTATTTTGTGGAATAGGGTGCAAAATGTTGGAAGGGCTTTGATACATGTTCTTGTGAAAGGGACCAGCGGATCAATATGGACTGTAGATAACCAAAACCCACCACGAGAAGTCAAGTTTACTTCTTCCCCGTAAGCTTTTTCCTATCAGATCCATATTTTCAATACACTTCATCATTTAGTTATGCTAAGTGTCATAATTTCTTTTGTAATTTTTTAATTTTATACTCATTGTACATTAGGCAAGTAAGTTTATACCAAATAAGTATATGTAAAACATTTTTATAATAACATTAAAGTTTCTTCTTATGGAGATATAATTCTTCAGTAAGGAATATCAACGAAAGCTTGAAAAGTTCAATTATTAAATAAGACTCAAGCTAAGAAAACATTTATGTGTGTACATACATATATACAGTCAATTCTCAATAAATCAATTTTTTCCCTGAACTTATTAAGATATGAAGGACCTTATAAAAGCAGAAAAAAACTCCCTTTGGAAAATATAGAAAGGTTACTTAAATATTTAGGTAAAAAAAGAAAAAAACGGATTTAACGGAAAAAAAAAAAGTGTAGAAATTAGATCTCTATTCTCTTACAGCCATAATTGTGGAACAAAAAGTACTATAGAGAAACAGGCAGAGAAGGTTGTCAGTATATCTTACTTTAGTGTTAGCGTGGGACTGGTGTCAATCGTTTTCCAGACTATTGGACCACATTATATGACATGCTTGTTCAATAAGAAACCCTTAGCGGTGTATTTTCTTTTTATTACCGTAAAACTGTCTGACTTTGCACCATGTTCACTAAAAAGTTTCTGTATACGAGAAAATATTTGTTGTATAAATGAGAGATTTTTTATATTTCTTACTTCTGTATGTTAGGATAAAAAATATCCCTCATATAGACAACAAAACACTTTTTCTTCGACTGAAACGTTTTAGTGAACTTGGTGCAAAGTTAACTCACTGGTGCAAAGTCAAGCTGTTTTACAGTACTATTATTTCAACCGTGATCTGAATTCTCTTATTAGTTCTGGACACCCTTTTCCTTCTTAAAACCCAAATACCATTAAACTGCTCCAGCCTTATTTTTAAAGTTTTCAAAATCTATTAATATATGTTGATCAGCATTACACACTCACCAGTCAGTGAATTATGTGACTAAACTATTTTGTTATTAACTGCAGTCCACAATCCAATATGCTTGATCTTTTTATATCCATTATGTACTTTCCACAAGTCTTGTTTTTAATTCTGTTTTAATTCTTGTTTTCTCTCATAGATTAGTAATAGTTTTTGAAACATTTATGTATTTTTGAATACTGTAGTACTTTTTTGTAAAATCATAGCTAAGCCCCTGTTTATTGAATACTAATATATACATATTTTTGACTTTTAAGTAATTTATATATTCCATTATATTTGAATTATTGAGAGTTAACAACTGTATATTATATTCCACTCATAATCTTACCAGATATTAAATTAAATTTTGTTTTAAATATTATTTATAGCTTTAATATGTATTAATAATATTGAAAACAATTTAAAGAATAAATTGAATTTTTTAAATTCAAGTTCCCTTGATCTTCATAAGCAAATGTGGGGAATTTAAGCAAAAAAGTTGTATTGATGTATTTTTTAATTATAATTAATTTTTACTTGTATGTATTTGTTAAATTTTTAAAAGAATTTTATAATCATAAATTATTGAATTGTTATCTTAATAGGTTTTCTTACACATTTTTTCCATAATGGGAATACTATGCTCAGAAACTTTCATTATTAGTTTTGTCTGTCTCTAATTCAAAGTTGGCTTCTATTTGTATATCTTCGAGATAATGTATTAATTATTGAAAACATCCATCTTATAAAATATAGCAGAACCAATCATAGTAGATGGTTTAAAAAAGTTTTTATGATTGATTTATTTAGAGGGCTAAATATATTATGCATTAAAACTACCATGCTGTCATTGGTATTATTGTTAAAATTCTATCAGCCATATTAAATAGCAAGCCATTATTACTTAAAAAAATATTAGTTCTGAATAAATTAAATTTGATGAGGGACTAATTAAAAGTTTATTTTCAGTATTCTGTTGGACTCTAATATTCTTTGAAAGTATATTATGTTTAGATAATAATTTTTAAGCTCTCTCATATTTTTAATATGCTTTTTTATGTCATATAAAATATTGAACTTAAAGCTTACCATTGTTAATTTTTTTAATTCTTTTGATTAAGGGTGTCACATGAATGCCTAGTCCTCATGGTGCTGTATTGTAGTGTCTTTTTGACAAATTCCAATTTGATGCTTATATTCTTGCTTTATTATTAGTTATTTTACCGATTTGATGGATGCTTGTTTGATATGTGTATCTGATGTTTTGGTAAACCAACAAATTTTCTTCAATTCAAAATTCTATATGTGCTCAAATAATATGTTCAAGATTTTCCAACTTAGAATAAAAATTGAATTCTCTGTTCTAATTTTAAATATTTTGTTGAAATTTGATGGGAAATTTATATATATTTATTGAAAATTATTAAATTACAGAAATGATGTATCAATGCAGTAATCTAGTTCTATTAAGTTACTCACTACTAGTAAAAAATAGGTTTTAACTGATGATACAAACATATTTAAGCTTAAATGAATCAAGAATTATTTTACTATAAAATAATAATTTTTAAAGAATATGGCTGCAGGGTATTTTAAATAATAAATAAAAGGTTTAAAAATCACTTAATTGTTATAGTGTTTATGAAAGAAAATTCAAGATTGTTTGTTTTTTGTTATAGACAGAGACTGGATTTTTATCTGTTAAAAGTTCAAATATATGGAGGAAAAAATGTTACAATATTTAAAATACTATTATTTTTTTATTATTAAGTTAAATATGGAATGTAAATTAAACCTTAACAGTTGCATAAATAATAATGCCAAAAATATAATATAAAGTTTGTTGGGGCTTAACGTCCTTCTCCAACTAGGTCAGGAAGGTCGGGTTATCCTCCAGGTTACCAACCTATTCTAGCCAGGACGGGAAGGTCAAGGTTTATTTTGTGGTTCTAACACCAAATAAATTTTAACCCTTCCAGGTAGGAATTGTAACCACAACCTTCCATACTGAGTGCATTGAGACCCTCGCCCCAACTCGCTCAGCCATCGAGCCTCTATAATGTGGAGTTAGTTATTAGTATAGGGAAAAATTAAGTCAAGAACTAAATTTTTTATAACTATAAATCTACTATTATCATTAATTAAATAAGAAATGTCTTCATTCTTTTTATTTAACTAACAACATTTTTTATCTATTAAAAAAAGAAGTTAATATCCGTTCTTGCGTTCGTTTAACTGTGGAAAATATGAAATAAAAATTAAAAATATAAACTATATAAAAAATATAATAAAATAAATTACCTATCAAACTTGTTTTTTATTACCACTTCTATTAAAAATTGATTAATTTTCATATAAGGCACCAATTTTGGATTAATGTTTAGAAAACCTTTATATGGAAGAGCATTAAATCATAGTCTCTGGTGATATCTACCAGCAACTTAATTAGTGAGATTTTCCTCTTGTTAAAAATTTGATTTTAAAATTTTTGCTTTATAACCAAAACAACATATGTATGTAGCTCTCATATCTACACTGACATGTATCCAAATAAATATGTACATATGCACTAATATCTTGGTGTGATTAAACATATTTATATTATCTATGATATTATATAATTAATTATGTTATTCTTTACAAACAGTATACATTGTTCATGAGTAAAACATTATTAAAGGTATCTATGAATGTTCAGTGAAATATTGTAACATTGTTAATCTTATCTATAGACAACCTCTCCCATTTTGGATTTTTTTCTCATTGGATTCATAGTATAAATATTGAAGTATACCATATCATTAAATTGGTAATCAATATGCTTATCACATTACTAATCAGAGAAATTAGTAAAATTAATTAATGTTAATTTTATCTTCAAAGGAAGAATTCTTGTCATTTAAATGACTAGATTTTATATGTATGTAAAATGCAAAATTCATTTAACAATGATGAACGGATATAAGGTATGTATGTATGCAATAAAGATGGCAAATATGTAAAAATATTTACTCTGACTGATAAATGATCCCATAAGGAAGGACTTCCACTATTTCAATATTATCTTAATTATTGTTTTTGACAAATTGAAAGTCTGATGTGGAATTGATTGTTTCAATTGCAATTATGTTTTAAGAAGTCAATATCTTGTCAATTTTTTATGGTTTATATAAATGTATTAGTAAACACATAGATAACATATTTTATTCATTGATTTTCTTCTTTGTTTTATTAATAATGTTATTTGCTATAAAACACTTCATGGCACATAGATGTGCAAGGTTTAATAAACCTTTTTTTATTTGATCTATTTGCAGTTTGATTTTTATTTGGTAAATAGGAAATTTAAAAAAGTTGTAATGATTTAAAATAACATAGGTATTATAAATATTAGTTGACAATCTATATTTTATTTATGGTCAGTTGACCACAAATGGCTGACATGTGGATATTAAAGCTTGTTATCAATTGTTTATTGATAAAAAAAAAATAAATGCCCAGCTTTATGTGATGATTGTTGTGATTTTAGTGGATAAATTATTATTACCATTATGTTGCTTTTGCATCTTAAAATATAATACTGTGAAAAGTTTTCATTGAGTTATTATACCCTTGTTGTATACTGTAAACTATATTGCAAGCTATTGTTTATCAAAACATTATGTATATGTCAATCATTCTATATTACTGGTAAAATAGTTCTGAACAGTCAGATACTATTTTCTGTGTAGTGTATGTCCAGATTTGGACTAACCTTTTCAGGATTGATAAAATCTAAATAAATAATCAGAAATAAATTATTGACTTCATTGTAATAATTTGTTCAAAAATCATTTTCACTCAGTAATAATAAAGTTGAAACTCATTTTGCAAATCTAGTTCTTGCTACTTTGATAGCTAAGATTGTTGCTATTAATCTAAATTATTAAACAAGAGTATTGCAGATCTATAATGAAAGAAATACAAATCAATAAATAATAGGTAATGGGGTGTATAAAAAAAAAAAAAATGACCGTTTTTGAAACAAATATTTGTATTATTATTTCTTTGATATAAAATACAATTAATACTCAAAGTATAGTCTATTGTTATTTACCGTCATTACCCATCTGCTAGCCAATTGCTCGATGCCACACTGATACCATTTCTTGGGATGGCTGTCAAAGAACTCTTGGACAGGATTTTCAACTTCCGCAAAATTATCAAATTTTTTCCCTTGAAGAAAATGGGACATGGATCGAATCAAGTAGTAATCCGAAGGTGCGAGGTCTGGACTATATGTTCTGGATGAGGCAGGAGTTAAATTTAAAAGAAGTCCAGTTTTAAGCTTACAGAATGCTCTGAAGGGATTATTAAGTATTGGTAAATAATAAACAGCATTAAGATATTTACAGACTTTTGAACTCTGGAATTTGATAAAACGGTCATTTTTTTTATATGCCCTATTATATTAAGTGGAACAATTTATGTTCTCCTATACTGTGGCAGTTTAATATTATGCCTTGAAAGTATTTTTTTTAAACTACAGTGAAGCATCGATTATCTGAACGTCAGTTTTCGGAACTTTTTTTTATTAATTAATGGAACCTTTTTGTTCTTTTTTTTTGGAATGTAATTTTAATTAGATTAAACCTTTAATTACTTATTTGTATAATTAAAATTATTTTTATTGAAAAATTAAATGAAAAACAAAATGATTTTTTTCCATTAATGTATATAAGGGATAAAATATCTACATTTATTTCTAAGAAACTGCAAAAAATGAACTTCTACACTTACCTACATTTTTGTTTACTGAGAACTGTATACTTAATGAGACCATTTCATTTGTTTCCCTTAATATCTTCCTAATTATTTGTTTGGTAATAGATCTCACATTAAGTCTTAAGTCGTTTTCTTTGAGGTATAGATCGCCTTTGTGATTATTTTTTGTTTTAAAAACTAAATGTCATCAACCATACTAACATAAAGGAAACGACAAAATGGAAATCATTACGTGGTTATAAAAAAGTGAATCGGATCTGTCATTAGATATCGATTTCAAGGTTGCTAAATCAACTATAACAGGAATCAAAAATAATTCTAAATCAATCATAATGCAAGGGAGTTAAATTTGAAAATGAAGGAGGATGCAAGAGACAAAGTGGTAAGAACAAATATTGAATCTGGAGCTAGCAGCAGCATTATTAGATACTAAAAAGAAAAGATGTTTAAGAGGTCCATGGATTAAATGCTAAAATTTGAAGCGGATACTACCAACTTTAGGGTAGATTAATCACTTTGACTAAAAATGAGGGTTCTTTAGTATAAGGTAAGAGGTAGTTCTAGATTAAAAGTATTTTTTGGGGGACAATAGGACCAGTTAAGTCTGCAAATCCTACAGCTCTGTGAAACATAAGTTACAGTGAATAAACAAAAGTTTTCATTTTTTTCCCCATATTTAGGAGGCCATACTAGACTCCTTTATAAAAGTGTATAAAATTTGAAAAAGCATTAAAGTTTGCATAAAAATGTCAAAAATTATAAAAAATAGTAACATATTTCTGAGCTTTTTCTGATTACTGTTTATTTACTCATTGATGTAATATCATCATTACAGTTTTAGTTAAAAGGAAATAAAAATATGAAAATTAAAGTGAAACAGTTATCTAAAGACTATCATGTAATATATATACTTTCTTTGAATAACAATCTTGTAATATTGGTGATCTGTGCGTACACTAAATTCAATAGAATTTTAAACTTTCTGTTCTCATTGGAATATTATTCAATCATCATATAAAGATCTTTTTTAGAGTCAGGGATATTTGATAAGTCATGAAGTGGGGTTTTGACAAAAAATTGAAAAGAGTATTGAGGAGGAGACAGTTGACTAAGTTATCAGTAGAAACATTGTCATGCTATAGGTTTACTACGCCAACAATCTAGCTTGGTTTGTATGAATTTGTCAGGGGAAGGCTCTGGAATATAATTAAACCATAATCAAATGAAGGATTTTAATCTAGAAGGGGAAATGTGCAGTAACAGTAGTGAAAAAATCCAAAATGTAAGCTACAGTCTATATTTTCATTATTGGGAACTGGTTCTTCAACTCCAAACAATATGACAGTCCTCCTAACCTCCATCAGGACCACCTTAAGTGATTGATTGGACAAGCTAAAAGGCGGTGAAATTTCAGTTTTTTTTTAACATTCCCCTTCTACATTATGAACCTTCAAATGCATATTTTCTTTATGGCTAGGAATCAGGGTGTAAATGTTATACTTCGAAAAAATAATTAGCAAAGAGTGCAAAAATTAGAAAGTTTATCTTTCACAGCGAATATAAAATTCGCAAACTTAAATTTATATTGCTCATTTAGAAAGAAGGACCAGAAAATATAATAACGATGACATTTTATGAGAGACAATGTATACTGACGCCTGACTATCTAAAGCCTATTCTCTCTTCTCTTAACTAAACCCTTTTCAAACCCAACCAGTGCTAAATTTACATCAAGGAACAGTTTATTCAATGAAATATTTACTTGTGAACAAATTTAAAGAGGCACCATTGGGTGAAGTAATCAATTGTGAATTATCATTGCCACCGCTGTTCATTTTTTTAAATTTTGACGTTTTCGTATTTACGTATTACAATATCACATCGTAGTTTGTTTAAATTTCAATAAAAAATATAGAAATATTTTCATACCTCACAGCTTAATCTCAGTGAATTCAATTATAACCAAGTGAAATTAAAAATTATGGGGCGATCATAAAGGCGTTGAAGTTTTTAGAACGTTGCAACTGGCTCTTACTAGGCCATATTGGTTTGAAGCGTCTTCGGAGAAGCACTAGGATCCGTATCCGCGATTATCCCAAAAATCCAATTTTTGGGACTCTATTAGTTGTTCATTTAGGAAACTAATTTAAGTGTATTAACATCTAGATAGTTTACGGTGCGTTAATGGAGTTATAGTAAAATGATTTTACGTTTTATACTAATTTGTGGTCTCCATTTTGGATGACGCCGAACCTAATCTCGTAAGCCGCACGTGTATGCTGTTGAGGTTTATAGAGTTCATAAGATTTTAAAGTAAAATGTTTTTATACAACTTGACTCTTCAGCGTGCTACGGGTATAACCCACGCTGTCCATGGTAGTTTTAGTGGGAAAAAACAGCAAGAAATATTAGTTTCGAGGGGGAAATGTTTAGAACTCCTACGCCCAGATCCCAATACTGGGAAAGTCCATTCCTTGTTAACAGTGGAAATATTTGGCGTAATAAGGTCTTTAATGGCTTTCAGGTTGACGGGAGGCAACAAAGGTGTGTGGTTTCATTAGCATTATTTTTTAATAGTATATTGATTCCCAGTCATGTTATAAGAATTATTGGTGTAAATTTTATTTTTATTATATCTTATAATTTTTTTTTTTTTTTTTTTTTTTTTAGATTATGCTGTTGTTGGTTCTGATTCTGGTAGAATTGTAATTCTTGAATACAATCCTCAAAAAAATATTTTGGAAAAGGTTCATCAAGAGACTTTTGGTAAAAGTGGTTGTAGGAGAATCGTTCCTGGACAATACCTTGCAGTTGACCCCAAGGCCAGAGCCATTATGGTTGGTAAGTATTCTTATACAACATTACTTTATAATTTTTTAGACTTCCATGAATTTATAAATATTTGTTTAGCTGCTATTAGTTACCCCTTTATGGGGTGGGCTTGAGATTTTTTACACATTTCTTTCTTTTTCTCTCTCTGAATGGCTATTGCCATGCTAACCCCCACTCATGTATTATGAAATTCAATGGATACATCACCTGTAAAAGGGTTAAATATTCACCTGCCTCTTCTAGTAATTTTCTTTCCTTTTAAATGTATTTAAAGATGGTCTGAGACGCAGCCAAGAGAAAGAGAATTAAGTGCTTTTTTCTTCTGACTTTCCCAGACCAAAACCAGTGTTACGAAAGTTCTTTCGCATAAGTTGAGCTTTTTTCAGAATAACTATCATCAACTATATTGAATACTATCTAAGTGAAGTCTAATGTTTTCAGCTTTGTTTACTCATTTTTCTTTTTGTTACTGGGTTTGAGCTCATACCGCTCCTTTAGTTTTGAGGTAAAGAACTCTTCACAGATAACCTTTATGTCTTATTTTAACTTATCAAAGATTTGGCCTTTTTAAAATGATTCTTTGATCAAAACAACCTATAATCTTAAGACATAAAATTCGGGCTGTCAAAAATAAAACATAGCAGATCAAAATATTTACTTATTGTTGCCTTTGTACTTTTACCTTTTTATTTATATACACACACTAACATACCTCGTTGCGGCTTCACTCGCTCTCATAAACAAAGAACTTAAATTATTTTAAATAATAATTGGATTTAATTTGTTTATCAATAAAAATCTTGTATTAAAGTGTGGGATTTAGCATTATTTCTTTAATATTTTCTCAAGCATGTCAGTAATTTTTATCCAGGTTAAGATTGCATTGATTAGGTGTTAATAGAAAGAGTCCATATAGGAATAATTAGACATCCAGTTTGCCAGAAATAATCTTATAGATCCATCTGGTTAGATTTTAATTTTTAATCATTTAAGTCATAGCAGTTAGGGGTAATGGTTGGGTGAAGAGGAGGCAACCCCTACGCCCCCCCAGAATACCTTTTATCAATTCTTACCTTCCTCTGATTTATTTCGGTGTTTTAGTCGCTACTTTGAGGGGAAAGGTTATTCTCATTTATTTACGGAGAAACTTCAAATCCCTGTTCTGAGTAATATTAACTTCTGTTTACGTTATGATATTAAAATGAGAAATAAGAAAATAATGAAGTGGAAATAAGAAAGTGTCAAAATATAAGACACTAAATCAATTTTGATTTAATTTTTAAATCAGAATTAATATAATGCTTAACCACCAGTAATGCTAATTTTTGATAAACTTTGTGTTGTGAGGGAAGTGTAAATAAATTATAAATATTTAAAAGACAGAATCCTTAAGTATTTATTTCACATAACTCCTATTTATTTAACATTTGTAGCTAAGTGTTTAGGAGAAAATGCTCTATCATCAGGCTTCTAAAATTCTTTAAAAACACATTAATCTATAACATTACACCAATAGTTTTATAGTTATATAATATGTCATTTAACCTTTTAATCTGTGATTATTTTCACATTGTCCATTCTCCATGTTATAAGGGATTATATAATATAAGACAGAATCCTTGTTGAAAGTTATGATGTTAATTTCTGCTATATTTTTTCAAGGGAAGTGGTAATATGAAACCTATGATATACTTTCTCATTTATTTTTAGATCGATATGTTTTATTGAAATAATTTTACAATCTGTCTCACTTTAGGGCAATAAGTATTATGGATGACAGAATGCATTCACAAAATATGCATACTGAAATTTTATCACTTAATTTGATACAACAAATAAAAGTATATAAGACACCAAATCCATGTAAAAAATTAATGTTCTTTAGTTTTGCAACTCTTTTATACATTAGATAAGAGGAAATAAGAAAAGATGAATTGATAGAACACTTAATCCTTTGTGAAACTCATTTTGTTAAATTCAGTCTCACCTATTTACATTTAAGAAGACTAAGTATCAATATAACACACTAAACAACACAATCCAAGTTGAAACTGTAGAAGTGATAGTTTACATGTGAGGTTATAGGAAAAAGCTATCGATAAGTGTAAACTCGAAGTGAAACGTAAGCATCGAACTGGTCGGTGTAGCTCGGGTCAAGCCAGTTTGGTGCCTCCTCTTAAGCCGACTGTTACCCAGTTAGGCAACCCTCGTTTCTTGAAATAAATACTGTACATTTTAATAATTGTTATAGTAAAACTTATTATTTTAAACTATCCTAGAACTCTAAAGATGTAGTTATAATTTGGTACAGTTGCGTTAAAAAGTTATACTATTGCAAACTCAGTAGAAGAATTCCTCATATCGGTCGATTTTTCAACTACACTGGTATCCACATGTCGCTCCATATATTTATAGCTTTTTTAATAACCATTGAATTAAAAATAAGTAAATTTTACTTTAAGATTTACAAAAATCAACAATATATATTTGTACCTCGGAGGTTGTATGTTACATTTTTGTGACTACAGGAGATTAGTTTGAATCTGTTATATGTTTAATGAGTTCATTTCCTCAACAGTGCCTCTTTTTTTACCTTGACCCTTTTGGGTCTTCTGTGACATAATAAAACAATTTCACAATGCATCAGTTATAACATTTTGTTATCTGTTTCAGTGTTCCTAGAGCTATTTTTTAAGAGTATTGTGTAATATACTGTTGTTTTCCTTGTTGTAATGTCTAGTTATTGTATTATTTGTAGGAGCTATCGAAAAACAGAAAGTAGTTTACATTCTGAACAGAGATGCTGAAGCCAGGTTAACAATATCATCTCCATTAGAAGCTCATAAGAGCAACACTCTAGTTTACCATATGGTTGGATTGGATGTTGGCTTTGAGAATTCCATATTTGCCTGCCTGGAAATAGATTATGAGGTAATTTCTTCTTTTGATGTTACTACTTAATGAAGTCTATATAGAGTAGAGGCCAAGTAAAACCATTAACTGATAAGACATTAGTTTTGTTCAATTTTTGATCTTTAGAATTATTTTAAAATCTTCATTGCCAAATTTTAAAGTTTTACCTCCTGAAAATCAAATGGAATTGTTATGTCCTCAATTTTTTGTAGGTGTGCTGAGAGTTATTATTTTATTTTCACTCTCTAAACCTGATATAATATCTATAATCCTTTGAAACTATTTGTCATTACTTTTATCTAACTCACTGAATTGCAATATTATTTTATCACTTACATCTTTTTATTTAATTATTAAGCTCTTAGTAAAAAATCAATTAAGTTATTATCCTCCAAGGAAACATACTGCAGCTTTATTGGAAGGATACTTTTTTTTGCTAGCTTTAACCACTCCCTAATATTTACTCCATGTTAAATTTCTATAAAATTGTTAATCCTTCACCGGTCGCTATGTCTTCTGTTGGGCATCACTCAGGTATTTTTGTTATTAAAAGGAAATGGAAATTTCTGTTGGCTATTTTGGTACAATTTATTCTACCTTCTATTCGTTCCTTAAAATAGGAGTGTAAAAATAAATCTCATATGTTGACTGTACAGTGACGAGAAAGGAATAAGGTGAAAATTTGTGACCTGACTTCCATCTGGTGCCTGGTGGAATAACAGAACTTTGAAAGTAGGAATTAAAGTCATTTCTCTTAAATTTTTATTTACTATTACTTATATATGTATCTGTATGTAAAATATAAATACAGTGCAATGTAGATTAGTCGGACTAGCAGATCCAACATTACGAAAATCCGGGTTAAACAGAGAATGTTGAAAAAATAAGGAACATCTATAAACGAAACAATATTTATTTTTATTTCAGAAAACTCTTAAAATATAATAATGATATACTATAATACAGTAAACACAGTTTAATTTTTCAGATAAAATTTTGTTAATTTTAGTTGCATCAGCTTTTAATGCTGTTTTCGTGAAATTTAATTTGAGACCTAAAAGATACCTATAATAGTTCGCTGAGAAAGAGGAAAAGATTGGAAAACAGAAAAATCGGGTTTAGAGAGAAAATCATATAGTCTGGTTTAACAAGTGTGCGAGTCAGTAGGAACTAACTTATTTCATTTTTAATTTATTAATATATTGATATAAGTATCCATTTCTTTATTCAAAAAGATGTTTCAGTACCAGAAATTCACTGTGAGGAATCTTCCGCTTTGCGGTTCTCTACGAAAACATGTTTGTAGGTACTCTTTTTAGTTGTAACTCCGAAACTATTTGTCCGATTCGAAATTTATTTTTTTCCTTTGAAAGCTGGTTAAATTTACTATTAGCTCCAATACTTAAAATTTTGATCAAGTCCTAACTATCCACGCTAGTACGCTAAATAATACCACTAACTGTTATGAAATCCAACATCTTTTGCTATAACTCTAATACTGTATGTCCGATCCCAATGTCCTTTTTTTTTTTTTCATATCAAAGCTGATTACATTTACTACCAGATCCTACATATATGAAATTCCAATTAAGTTCTATAAAATACCCAAGCTATCACGCTAAATGTTTCTCTTTTGGCAAAATATGATGATTTTGATATGTTCAGTGAGCTAGGATGGGTATTTTTTTGGAATTTAATTGGAACTTCATATATAGTATCCGATAGTAAATTTAATGAGAATTTGACTCTTAACTGAAAAATTCCAAATTTTGTGAAAACACCATTTTTGGTAAACCCTATCTCCGTAATAAATTAATTTACAGAGATCCAATTAGGCTTAAGATGACCCAAATTTAGTGCTTTTTAATCTTGAAAATATGCTATGTCTCATATTGCTAATTTTCACATTGTGCAAAATATAAGAAAAAAAAAATGGAAATAGTGCAAAAATTTCTTGGTTTTGAGTACTACAAAAATCTCTTTTGGTTTTGAAGGTTGCAAACTTGGATTTTAACGACTCTTATGTTCTGAACATATTGACAAATGGTAGATTGATCTTTTTTTTCACATTTCAAGTCAGTTTTCGGCGATATAAAAACCGGTATACGGCATGTTTTTGACGGCTTTCGGATGCCAGACTGCTTGATTCGTGATTAGAAAAGGATACACTAAAAAATGAGACCAAACTTAAGAACGTACCTTTCCAATTTTTGTTTGCTATTTTAGGCGATTTTAAGCGTGTGCCACACCACGTTCCAACAGATACATTTTGACAGACTACGATATTCGTTCAAGGCGAATGATACTATAAAATGGGTTAGAAAACAAATTCATGTCTTTCCAATTAAATTTGCATCTGGTGGGCTCCCTGTCAATCCCTTTAATACATGTATTTAACTGAACTCGAGTGATCTGCCACGACATTGCACTTCATTGAATGAAATCTAAACTTTTGTTTTAAATTTTTATCCCAACTTTCAAGTTTTATTTTGTTGTTTAAAAAGATACATTTTTTTCAGGAGTCAGATAATGATGCAACTTGGGAATCAGCTAGTGAAACCAAACAATCCCTTACATTTTATGAACAGGATTATGGTGTTAACCATGTTGTAAGGAAGTATTCTGAACCCTTAGAAGAACATGCTAACTTCCTTATTTCGGTTCCTGGTGGCGATGATGGTCCTTCTGGTGTACTAATTTGCTCAGAAAATTATCTCACCTACAAAAACCTTGGGGAGCAGCATGATATCCGTTGTCCTATTCCAAGGAGAAGGGTAAGGAAATAGTTATACTTTGTATTATTTTTATTACATGTGTTAAATTTTTTTTTAACTATCAATAGAAATGACTGGAAGAGGGAGTGGGTTAGTTCAATGGGAAAGAAACTAATCTATGTAATTGGGGGCCCATAGTTAAGAGGAAAAAAATTAGAGACCTTCCTGGGGGCATATCCTAGCAATATCAGTGGGTATCCTTAGTTAGGAGAAAATGTGGTCTTAAATCACTATTTCCTTTTCAAGGTCTAAATCGTATAATTTTACTGTGAAAACAAATTAAATCAAAAACCAGTATAATTAGCATTGACTTTTTTTTTTTTTTTTTTTTTTTTCTATTTCTTACTTTATCTTTGTTGTACAGAAAATTTGCTTTTTAGGCGACTATATTATAGAAACAATAAACATAAACAGCACAATCAAGCCAACACATTATCTTTTAAATGGATCTTGTTGTTTGGATGATTGTGCAAAATTAATTGCAAATGATAAGCTCTTTGCTTCTTATTTGTTGAGTAAAGAGCAGAGCTTTTGCAAACACTAATTTAATATTTAAATCAGGGTTTGAAATTGATAATTAAAAAACATAAAAATCAAAATCAAATCCAATCAAAATTTTTATCTGGAATTTATAAAATCATTTGATGATTTTTATTTAGATCAATTTTTATTTTTGATCATAAGTGATAAAAATCAAATTCTGATCATTATTTTTTAACAAAATTTTTAAAATTAAAAATAATAATAATTTTTGAGTAATTCCTTTCTAAATCAGAAATTAAAATTTTTTGAATTAGCTCCATGATATATTTTGAGTCTGGAGTAGAGGTTAGTAGGTTGATTGCAAATACAATATATTGTCAAATATAAAAACTATTATCTTGCAAACAGAACATCTTTACTTTTGAAATACGGAACAGAAAAGGTAATGGATTTGATTGAATCTTTATATAACGTTAATTTTGTCTACTCTCTTAAATTTTATATATGAATTGAAATGTAATTCAACTATAAATTAAATATTTGTTTAAAAAATAGCATTGAGATCAATGATTTTTTAGGTAATTATTAAACACAGTTGTAATCAAATCCTTAATGTATGAATTGGTAATCAAGATGGATAAAGACTATTAAGAAACTCTTGCGGAAAATAAACTGCATTATCATGCTTACGACAAAATAAAATTATTTTTACACACGATATAAAAAAGCAAAGTACATTTTGATTTAGTAATAATTTGTATTCGACAGAAAAAACTTTTATTGATTTGATCTGGTTGGATGTTGATTTTGAATCTATAAAAGTATATGACAGTTTGGCAAACCTCGGTCCTGCCTCTCAAAATTGTACATTTAAATTTTAGTTTTTTACCATTGTTAACTCTATTGTGGAATGGCTCTATACACAATCGGTTGATTTTCAAGCTTCACTGAGATCCACATATCGCACACCATATTAAATTTTTTAAAAATAATTTTCTTGATAGTTAATTAAGTGAATTTTATCATCGATTTCAAGCTCTTTTCTAACCTCTCGTGTAGAATGGCACTCCCCACCTATCGGTCAATTTTCATACTGCACTGTTGTCCACATATTAACCTTTTTTAATAAAATATAAATTAAAAATCAGTAGATTTTAATATTGCTAAACCTTCTTAGAACTATGAAAATGATGTAGTTAGTATTTAGTACAGATTTGTTCAGTAATATTCGCGGTTAGTGATCATTCACAAACGAAAAATGGCTTGTCCTTTTATATAATAGTATATAAGTTATTATTATAGTAAATTTTCTAATTGTAAATCTTTCAAGAACTATGAAGATGATGTGGTTAAAATTTGGTTCATATAGGTTCATTAGTTTTACTAAAATGCTATTGTCGCTTGCCACATATTCGATTTTTAAATTTCACTGGAATCCACACGTCACACCACATATTTATAGCTTTTTGGATAACAAATTAATTTAATTTAGTAATTTTATTATCAATTTCTAGCTATAATTAACACTGGATTATCGTAACCTCTCTTGAATGGCGCTTGCTTTACTACCCACCACATATTTATCGCTTTATAAACAGTAATTTAAGAGGAAATATGTAAATTTTATTATTGCTAAACCTTACTTGAACTATGAAGATGATGTAGTTATATTTGGTACAGAATAGTCCTATAGTTTTCGCGGTTAGTGATCACGAACGGAAATGGCTTGTCCTTTTATATATAACTTCATCATCCCCCGTCGAGGAATTTTAACTAATAATTGATTTTTTGTTTATCGATAAAAATCTTGTATTAAAGTGAACAATTGAAAATTATATTTTTGATAATATTTTCACGCATAGCAGCCATTATTAACTTGGTTAAATTTAGATTGATTAGGTATTTGAAGATAACATAAAGCATAATTAGACATCCAATTTTCAATTTTAATATATGAGTTGGTAATCCAGATGGACAGAGACTATTAAGAAACTGCATTATCAGTGCTTACAACTAAAGGTTCAAAATTCATATTTTTACACACAATATTAAACAGCTGAGGATCGGCATTTTGATTTTATAATAATTTTCATTCGACAGAAATAATTTTTATGATTTGATCTGGTTGGATTTTAATTTCTAACCATAAAAGTATGTGGTAGTGTGGCAAAACCCGTTTCTGACACTCAACATTGTACATTTAAATTTTCATTGTTGCTAAACCTAGAACTATGAACATGATGATGTAGTTAAAATTTGGTATATTTCACTCCATATAGCTGTTTTTTATAACAATTTAATTGAAAATAAGTAAATTTTATTATCAATGTTCACCTCTATGTAACACTGTACCTTTTAACCTTTCATGTAGATGGCTATTGCCGCCATTTTTGAACTTCACTGTTATCCACTTATTATTCATTTTTCAATAAAGAATTAGTTGAAAATCATTAGATTTTACTATTGCTAAACCATCCTATAAAGATGATGTAGTCAAAATTTGGTAGAGATTGGTTCAGTAGTTTTTGGCGGTTAGTGAACACAAACGAAACATTGCTTGTCCTTTTATATAATAGTATAACCTTATACCGCCATATGTTAGAATCGTATAGAGCTAACAGATAATTGTGACTTACAGATAATATACAAATAATATTGCGACTATAAATTAAGATATAAGGTATCCTATCTTTTTTGTTGGATCAAACTGCGCACGGTACGCAAATTTGATTAAAATCGGTTCAGTAGTTTAGGTGTTAGCCGGCCCCTAGGCGGCGACACGTAATTTATATATATTAAGATATATATATATATATAATATTGAAAATGTGTACATTATTATTGTGTACAAACATATTGATCAATTTCTGTGTAAAAGGTGATTTTTATTTTCTGATTAACATTTTTTTGGTCGCAATTTAAACATTAATATTTATGCAATCAGTGAGTGCTCATAATTTTTAATCATATCAATAAACATCAAAAATCAATTGAAATTCTTATTTATAAATCAGGAATGATTTTTAAATTAAAAATTAAATATAATAATTATTATATGATTTTTTGGAAAAAATAATTATTGATTCCAAACCCTGATTTAAATTATAATTGATTGATATATCAATTTCTTATTTTAAGGTTATGAATAGTTCAGTTAAGTAGATTTAGTAATATTTATTTTAGATGTATGTTTGTGCTTTATAAGGCTTTGATTACTAATGCTATGTGTGCCTAGTCTTTCATCTTTTAATTGAATTCGGTTAACTTACAAATCTATATAAAATAGAGATGTCGGACATATATCTAATTTTAGCAATTTTTCTTAAAAGTTAATTATATTTAATAAATGACATATTACAAGCACAAATCTAACACTGATCTATGCTTTTGACATGAAAATGATGTTATTTAAACAGTTATAATTTTGTCTTTGTGCAGAATGATTTGGATGATCCTGAACGGGGAATGATTTTTGTGTGTTCAGCAACTCACAAGACAAAATCAATGTTTTTCTTCCTTGTACAAACAGAACAAGGTGATATTTTCAAAGTTACCCTTGAAACTGATGAAGAGGTCGTAACAGAAATCAAATTAAAATATTTTGATACTGTACCTGTAGCTGCTGCTATGTGTGTGTTAAAAACTGGTTTTCTTTTTGTCGCTTCTGAATTTGGTAATCAGTAAGTATTATATTACTAATTTGCTTATTAAGTATCATTGGAATTATAAGATAATTAATTTATTTTTCCTTAATAGTTATAACTTAATTTTCCAGCTACCTATATCAGATAGCGCATTTAGGTGATGATGATGACGAACCTGAATTTAGTTCAGCAATGCCCTTAGAGGAAGGTGATACTTTCTTCTTTGCCCCTAGACCTCTCAGAAATCTAGTTCTGGTTGATGAAATGGATTCTCTATCCCCTGTTCTAGACTGTCATGTTGCTGATTTAGGTAATAAAATGTTTTTATAGTCATGAGTTTGTGATAAAGCTATTTTGTTAATTGATTTTGTTTTGCTAACTTGCTGTTAATTGGTTTTAGCTAATGAGGATACTCCTCAGTTGTACATGGCCTGCGGTAGAGGCCCACGTTCTACTCTGAGGGTATTGAGACATGGTTTGGAAGTATCTGAGATGGCTGTGTCTGAACTACCAGGTTCTCCTAATGCTGTTTGGACAGTGAAAAAGAGAGCAACTGGTGAGTGTACAACATACTTTAGTATTAAATGTGTTATATGCTCATACTATCAAGCTTAATAATTGTAGCTACTTAATTTTGTACTCCATATAGCGCTTCCTGTTTTAGTTATAGACTAGGCTTCAATTTCTGACATACATGCTTAGTGAGCTTTAAAATAATTTGGTTATCAACATTAAATTTGTATTACTATTTACTTGATATCAGAACGTAACTGTTAATTACATTTTGTTTAATTAAAGTTTTGTCAATACTATAATTTTATTTTAGTAATCAGAATAATTTTACAGTTGTTCTTTTATCAATAATAGTAGGTTTAGGATATAGGATGGGTGAAATGAAGCTTTTTTGGGGGGGGGGGGGGAGGGAGGATTGTGTTGCTTTGCTGTGTATATGGAAAGATGTTCTTTATCTTGGAAATGGAATAACAAAGATTATTTATGATGTTTCTTAACTAAGGAACATAAACAGAATAAAGCTGGAGCATAAGAAAATTTAATAATTAAATATTTAATTTAAATTGGTACTATTTAATATTTTTAGTTTAACTATTACATTATATTATTGATTTCTGACTAAAAGAAAATATAAGAAGAGGTTATAAAATATATATCATTCATTAACCTCTTCTATGGTCAACATGGAGTTATAGTACTATGGAGAGGTCCTTCCCGTATATTGTTCCGTGAGGGGTGAGACCAAAACACTAACCGGTCACGCCCACTATGCTTAACTGGCGACTTGCATTCCATATGGGTTATGGCAATTGAAAGGCCTCGTAATAAATGAAATAAGTAAACAATTAAAGTAAATAAATCACCAACATAAAATAACAGCAGTATAAAGTCTAGGAAACCAAAATTTGAACTGATAAGAGGTTAATAAATATACTGATAATATGTTTCACACCAAGATGGCTGCCTGCCCTGACTATTGAGAGGTAAGCCCCTTCCACTTGTCTATAACTCCATGATGGTCGGTCAATGTGGTTAGGTTCTAGTTATGTTTCCGTAGTGTCATAGTTATACTATCACTAAAAACTGTGACTATTATTATGGATAGTTTATCAAAATTTGACTTTTTAACATTAATATTATTACTTAAATTTCCTATCTAGTCATCATTGATTATTGACTCGTAGAGGTTTATACTGACCCATTACTAGGAGAGTGTTATGTTGTAATTTTTATTGGAAATGTATAATAGCTTAACAGTATATGTAGTAGTAAGGTCCATATCTTATTTAACCAAATGACTAGTGAAAAACTTACTGAATTTGTTGTTACCTGTACTTCTCAGTCTGATATTTTACCATCACCTCTTAAAGAATTAAGATAATGCATTATCTTTATGATTAATACATTTTATTTTCATAGTAATGAGATAATATGAAGTGAATTAATATTATTTAAGTAATGATTTGTGTTCAAAAGATTGAATTATTTTTTAAATATCTATATTCAATTGGTTAAATTACATTATCAGAAGTTATTTTATCTTATTAAACAATATTTATGTTAGGATCTAACTTCCAACTGAGTTTTATTTTGGTAAATGTTTTCAAAATTATTAAAGTAAAATATTTCATATTATGCTGTGTCACATAATGATTTCATGAGTAGCAAATGTTTTAAGGTTGAAATTTTTACTTAATTAGGTGTGCGGATAGTGATAATTTAAATGAAAACAAATCCATTTCTATAATTAGGAAAAACCTAAACTGCAAATATCTCCTTCACAATATTTTTTGAGATAGTTCACAATCAATACATACATCAATACATTTTTTTTCTTCCCAATTTTTTTATCTATTTTTAATTCACTTGATATCATTTTTCTTAGTTGGAAATAGTTATTAATAAGACTGGTGAATTGATATAAATATGAGTCTATCAAACACCAGTTATTTTCTTTTTCAGATGGAATTGGTCATCACTTTATGGATAACATATGCAGATGTTGTTAAGGTAAGTGAGAAGGAATATCAATTGGTAACTACATAAATATTATCCATGGGAATTAGAAATTGTAGAATCGGACCATGTTTCAGGGATATTGTTGTTTAATTGTTTTCGTCTTATAATCTAAATAAACCTTTATATCTCCTTTCAATTGTGAAAATTGTTTTTTACGATTTAAATTTATTAAAATCAACTTATTAAAAAACATCTTTTCCCTGGTAACAGGTTTTGTTCTCTGCCTATAACATTTTTACTGTTATTTTGGAAGTTTTTGTGTTTGTTACAGATGAATATGATGCCTATATTGTGGTTTCTTTCTTGAGTGCTACGCTTGTTCTGTCCATTGGTGAGACTGTTGAAGAAGTTGCTGACTCAGGGTTTCTTGGCTTCACTTCAACCCTAGCCTGTTCTGCACTTGGAGATGATGCTGCTGTGCAGGTAATTGGATTTTGTTTTCTCCTGTTGTTTCCAGTGAAAATTGATATGCCAGTAGTAAAGTATTACTTCATTAAAAAGTCACATTTGTTTATGTTTACTTTTAGGATTAAATAAATTTTCTTTTGGTTTGGTTTTCCCATGGGTGGGAGGGGTGAGGGTAAGCAAGAAGGATCTGTATTGCTAGCCTTTTAGATTTCTGATACTTAATGACGTTTCCGAAGTTTTTTTCTAATAACTTGTATTAGTTCCTTAACAGGCAATATTTTCTATCTTTTAATGGTATATTCCAATATTCAAGTGGATATTGATCTTTTCTGGGCAAGATAAGCTTGGTTCTCAGAATATAGAACAATGTAGAAGCAGTGATCGGGAGTTGACTTCCTTAAGAATGCTCTCTCCCCACATTTTTATATGGGAATCAAAACTTTTTTTCTTTTTTTAATTTACTTATAAGTACTTAACTTAACATCAGTACAAAAGGTTTTTTAAAAAATATATTTAGTGATTCACTTACAGTGAACAGGTTGTATTGTAAGTAAATAGGTTTTAACCACAAAAACAAATATTCTAGCTAAAAAATGTTTTAAAGAGGTCAATTCTAGGAAATATCTTTTGTGTAAACTTAGATTGTTCACTTTAACTTACAAATAAATCATTAAATGTTTTAATGTGGATGTTTTATTTTTGAAACAAAAAGAGACTGCCCCACATTAAAAAATGTTTTCTGCAAAAAAAATTAAATAGATATTTTAGAACACTAATAACAATGATCTAAAAACTCAAATTTAAAAACGATAATCCCCAAATTAAGATTTATTATTTTTAACAATCATCTACTATTTCATTTATTATTCAATATTTACTTTCTAAAAAAAGTTAGCTAAAATAATAAGAGAACTTTTTTGTATTTTGTCTAATTATTTACTTGTTTAATTTAGGTCTATCCTGAAGGTGTGCGCCATATCAGATCTGATAAAAGGTTGCAAGATTGGAAGGTACCTGGAAAGAAGCAGATTATCAAATGTGCTGTGAACAGGAGGCAAGTAGTCATTGCATTGACTGGAGGGGAGCTCGTTTACTTTGAAATGGATCCAGTGAGTAACTAAAAGTTTAAAGTTAGATATAAATTTTAAGTTCAAATCTTGGACTATTTACCTTACAAATTTTTTTTCCCCAAAGTAATTAATTTAGTTATCCAATATGGTTTAGGCAACTAATATATTCTTTTTAGAAGTGTTGGTGTTCACATGTTGGTATAGTAAGTTGGTTGGAACTATCCTCCAAATACTTTCTAAAAATAAAATATTTGGTTGGAAAACCATCCTACATTTAACTGAAATAAGATTATATGTGTTTAATCATATATACCACAATAAAATCACATTAATTTATTGTGCTGATGTTTCAGCTTACAAATTCTTTATCAGTGCTAGAATAAAAACAAAAAAGATGTTACTTAAAATAAGTTTTTAAAAACTAAAAATTAAGATATAAGTTATGGAGATTAGAAATACCTATTAGTTTTATAAACAACAGAAAAACAAATGATCAGTAGATGTTTATAAATAAAAGTGTATGCACACGCTTGCTTGTTTGCTTGAATCATCTAAGTTTCATTAGTCATGTGAATGTTATTAGATTTCGATATTATTGTTAATATTCATTTGTCTAATTTCTTATTTAATTTACTATGTATTTTATTTTTAATTTTTGCTATCTCCTTTGTTTTAGACTGGTCAGTTAAAAGAATACAACCAGTGGCAGGAGATGCAGTGTGAAGTAGTTTGCATGGCCTTGGGTAATGCACCATCTGGAGAGCACATGTCAAGGTTTGTTGCAGTAGGACTCTCAGACAATACTGTCAGGATAATATCCTTGGATCCACAGGTTAGTCAAGTTCTAGCATACCTATTCGTTTCTAGGGAAGCATTGTTAGTATTATCATTGAGCAGCACGGTGTTGTTCACATTCAAATAGCAATGCAATAGAATATCATCTTGTCGCCTCTGATTTGACAAATTTATGTACTTATTGGAGTGAACCAAGTATGAAACATTGTTTTCAAGTTTTGTTAATTTTGAATTTGATGCTTGTGAGTCACACGCCTTGGCTTTGAGTTTCTCATGATGGTAAGGCCCTGCACTAGTGTGCAACGGTTTCCATGGCATCATATAGTAACCATTGTTGGCAGCTGTATATTCCATAGACCAACTGGAGCCCGTTGGGCAATGACTTTTGGTAAAACCATACAGTAGTCATAAATATTTATACATGGTAATTAGTTTATGATTACTCGATTTAAAGTTATGTTACTGTGTCTATGATGATAGCAATTTATTTTATCATCACAGACCTGTTCTGATTGCATTTAGTGATGAATGAATACCTACCTGATGGCACAGTTCATAGATTGGGAATTAAACAAGTTGGCTAGGTTATTCAGTTCGTTTTGGGATTTAGGAACAATATATGAGCTATTTTTAAAATCATTATTCTGTCAGGATTTTTATGTAGATGGTATGTTTAATTAATTAAATAACAAAAGGGATCGTTAGGTAATAAATGTAGTCATGGATATTGACATGTATAAACACAAATTTTTTTCCTCATGAGCAAATTTCTTCTAGTGAATTTTTTTGTTAGAGCTTAGGTTGAATAAAGCACGCCTGTTAAAAAACATTTAATTCAACTTAGCTTGTTACGTATGGTGTTCGAGCAGCCATTCAACAGTGGTGTGAATCACCCAGGTTTCTTTGTTTACACACAGGTTAGGGTGTAGGGATCACACCTAGCATTCCCTGCTACCTTATTCACTGGATTACAGGTTCAGAACAAATAACATATATATGTAATATTATTATCCAATCTTCAGTTTTTCATGCTGTTTATCATGTTGGTTTGGTCTCTATTATATATATATTTATCTGCATTAGTTATTAGTGAGCAATTGACATTTCAGTCTTTTGGCCAGGAGTCTAAAGTTTTTGTTTTTTTCTAATAAAGATTTTTTATTTTTAGTAACTGAACAGGTGTGTAAAGGTTTCCATACCATCCTAGAATAAACATTGCCTGCTGTATATTATGGAGTTTGTCAGGTTATGACTCTTGTAAAAATAATAAGTAGTCTGTTTTAATTTTACTTATTGTAAGGAATTTATAATAATGAAGTAGATTGTTTATATTGGTTAATAGTTTCTATTGGCTTAAAATTCATTTGCTGTTATCAATGAGGTGAGGCTCAAATGATGACTATCAAAAAATAAAGTAGGTAGAGACATTTGATGACTCAAATGAAAATAAAATTTATTTTCTGATGAGCCTTACAGAATTTGTGGAAAGGAAAGGAATAACTTATCACAATTTAAGTTGTTTAAAATGTAAACAAATTGATGCTAAGCCAACTACTTTTAAATATATACGGTTAATTGTTATTTACTCATCTTTTGATTTTAAATTTATACGTTGAACTTGATTAAATTGATTAAAATATTAATTCTTATCTTAGCCTCCAGTGGTTTAATATTGGAACTCCTCAGTTATTAAAAAGTGATGTCAATTGACTAGACACTTATTCTCTTCTCCAGTTATCTGTTTTGGTAGTGAGTTAGGAGTAGATCTTACATAAGGGGTTTTTGAATAACTTTTTAGTTACTGTTTATTTTTTTTTTTTTTTGTATGTAGTTTTCTTAGTGCAAGTTAAATGTTTCGAATACAGTTGATATTGATATCCAATTCGTTGATAGGATAAGTTCAACAAATTTATTTGTATTAATTAGTATTCTTTATTACAATCTGGATTTTATGATGAATCAAACCATTGCGTACCTGTATTGTAACAGTTGTTACAGTAATTTGATGACAACAGGGGCCATCTGAAAAGCCCAGATTGTTTCATTTTTGTTTTTTAATTGGCAGTGCTGGTTTTCTTATTTGTATGCTTAGTTAAAGGGTCGTATCTACACACAACTACACCTTGCGTATTTAATGATGCTAAGAAAAAACTATTTCACTTTGTTGTTACATAAGGTTATCCAATTGGTGAACACTTGTAAAGTAGATTGAGGGATAATGTAATCAGGTTTCAAATAAATAAAGTGGGTTAAAGGTCTAAATAATATGGGAACAGCAGGAAATCAGTAAGTAAAAAGTATATTCATGAATGTTACTTTTTTTTTATTTAATATTCAAAACGTTAAAAGTTCCTTATAATTTTTTGTTTTACAAATGAAGTTGTTTGTTTATTGGGATTTTAACGTCCTTATTTAGAGTACATAAGGACATTAAAACCCCAATAAACTATATTACTAATATTAATGTTACTGAGTGCACTGCAAATTACAAATTAAGTACTTATTCATATTATTCATAACTAGCTGAAAGGACCCTGCTCCGCTACGGTTTAATATCATTAGGATGAAGGACAACTTACATTAGTAAAAGTTAAGGTTAACATTGATAATAATTATTACTTAAATAAACCTAAAGAATTCCATTCTTAGAATGATTTCAATAAGTAAATTTGACAATTTGCAAAAGTTAATTTTATCTTATTTTGATAGTCCTCCAGTGAAGCTTCGAGGCAGCACTACCATCTTAACCAGCTCTGATACCAGACCATCAGCTTTTCTTATGACATAGTTTAAGTGAATATAGTCTCAACTTCTCACCTTTTTTGATTTTTTAAAATAAAGTTTAGTCTTTCTGTTTCTATTTTTGCTTACATATCAAGCATAAATTGATTGAGCAGATTACGAAGTTAAAGTAAATAAGGTTCTTCACACTTGATAGAACTCACTGATTCTTATCAGTTTTTTGTCCCTACATCGAACTGGCCTTACATGTCATCACCAGAGAACATAAGTCTTTTAACCTCCTCTTTAACATAAGTTTTTTAATAGCTTTTCGTCACGAAACAACTCAAACTTGTAAGAGTCCACCTCTGCAGCCACCATCACAGTTCACAGAAAGTACCAATATTATAAGGTTTCGACATCGATCGTATTTTTGTTTGTTTACAACTAAAAGGAACTTAATTTGTGGTAAAAGTGTGCGGTTTAAACATCTAACCTATTTTTTAACTTAGCTTATCTCCAAATACCATATGACTATTAATCTATTATTATTATTCACCCAATAAAAATTGTAATCGCATTTTTCGCGAATTAGCTGCGATCCAGGCTGATTTTTTAAAATTCCTTTCTTAGCGAGCACCTAGGGCCCTAGAGGAAGCTACATATCGAATTTCATTCCAATCCGTTCGGTGGTTTCTGAGATTTCGTGTTAAATGAGTGAGTGGTATTTGACAAATATATAGTAGATTAGAAAATTAATAACCAAATTAAAGTAAATAATTTAACTATTATTGTAGAATACCATAAAAATAAACCATTTAAATCATTATAAAACTACATTTCCGAACAATTTTATCAAATGTACATTCGTTTATGTGATCTTTTTGCTCTTGATTTGCATTGGAATGTGCTTCATTATATGTTAAATTGTTTATGAAGTACTCAGTATCTGCTCTTGGCTGGCTCACAAACTGCCCTTAGTTCTTAAGAGTACGATATTAACCCTTTAACTGGCGGGCCTGGGATGTTCTAATACATTTCTTTTTTTCTCTCTCTCTCTTTGAGTGGCTATTGCCACGCTAACTTATGTATCATGAAATTTAAGGTCAAATAGAGGATATTATAGTCAATAGATAATGTGTCGGACATTGCGTCTTTTATTTAGCCAAAGGCATTAAATATGTGTATCCTCCAAGATACATCGCCTGATATAGGGTTAAATGTTGGAGAATCGTCGGGTGTTAGTACTATAATCAGTCTTTCACATTGGTATATGTTAACCAGCAACACGTGTTAATATTGATAAAATTATAGTTTCAACTCTAGATTTATTATACATACTCAGTGTTTCAAGCATTAGTTTCTCATAAATTATAGTTACAACTACAAAATAATTATTTTCAAAGCAGCAAACATCGATGCTTGTGAGTTGTACTGCCTTGGCTGTGAGCGGCTCATGATGGTAAGGCCCTGTACTAGTGTGCAAAGGTTTCCATGGCGTCGTAGAGTAACCATTATTGGCAGCTGTATATTCCATAGACCAACTGGAGCCCGTCGGGCAATGACTCTTGGTAAAACCATACAGTAGTCATAAATATTTATACATGGTAATTAGTTTATGATTACTCGATTTAAAGTTATGTTACTGTGTCTATGATGATAGCAATTTATTTTATCATCACAGACCTGTTCTGATTGCATTTAGTGATGAATGAATACCTACCTGATGGCACAGTTCATAGATTGGGAATTAAACAAGTTGGCTAGGTTATTCAGTTCGTTTTGGGATTTAGGAACAATATATGAGCTATTTTCTAAAATCATTATTCTGTCAGGATTTTTATATAGATGGTATGTTTAATTAATTAAATAACAAAAGGGATCGTTAGGTAATAAATGTAGTCATGGATATTGACATGTATAAACACATTTATATATATAAAAAAAAAAAAAAAAAAAAAAAAAAAAAAACTAGTACAACTTACAACCCATGAAGGGTCTCAGGTTCAGTACTTAAGCACAGGTTCAGATTTTACCAGAATTCACGCTTAACCGCCAGGTATTTTTCCCAATTAAGGGTACTCACTTTTTGTGGTGGTTCCTGAGCCCCACGAGGGTCTCCCAACCTCCAGTTCGATCCACAGATGATTTGACAGAAAATAAATTTTCTGCCATCAGTCAGGCGGGAACACAGGCCCGGGAGCATGGTAGTCAAATGCCTTACCCACTGAGCTACTACGCCCCCCATATATAAGGAATATTAAGAAGAGGTAAACTAAAATAGATTAACTATGATTATTCACTAAAATAAAAATAAACAATATAAATCATTACAAACATTACAAAACTAATAATAATCACAAATGTCTTATTTTAAACTTTTTTCTGCCAATTAAATTACCATAAAAAAAAAAAGAAAATCATTAAAATGCTGGTTCTGATTTAAAATAAAAAGCAAATAAAAATGTTAGTTTTTTTTTTTTTTTTTTTTTTTTTTTTTTTTTTTTCAGTTTTCCAAATAGTTGGTAATAAAATTTGCCAAGTTAAAATTCTGCAATTTTGTATTCTTGAAGAATTTCCATGTTAAAGGACTATTATATTATGATTCTAAAAATACAAGTTGCCATTGTGCCATAGTATTATAAATCTATATGTTCTTGTTGGCTGTGCCTGTATGATGAACAATTTCTATCACAGACCTGTTCTGATTCTGTCCCATTGTTGATGTGATATATATATCTGATAGGCACAGTATTATAATTTTTTTGTATTTAGCTACAACCTAGTAATGGCTTATTGTCTTTTTGTACAAATAAAAAAAGATTATTCTCATTATAACTGCAATATAAAAATTGTTCAGTGCTTTTTTAGTTTTGTTTCTGTATTAATCAGCTGTTCACCTGTTTTCAGGGATAAAATATTTTGTTAATTTTGCCATGTATTAATTCATTTAATTAATTTTTAAAAAATGTTTTTATTAGGTTACATGCCCAATAATCAGTGTTATCTCACTTTTTACAAATATATGGTGAAAACTGTTGAAGCTCCTCCAAAATTGATAGTCTTTTAATTATTAAAGTATTGTACTAAATGGTATATATTTTAAAACGGGCCTTGAAGGCGTATACCAGGTATGCAAGTTTAAAATGTCGTTTATTTCTTAAAATATATACACAGTAATTTAAAAAAAAGTATAATATATTTTATTCAAAGTACTGATCCTCGCTTTCTACACATTTTGTCCATCTCTCGGGCAATATATGGATACCATTCCAAAAGAATGCTTCATCTTTATTTGAAATCCATTCATCGAGCCATTTTCGTACGTTTTCGAAATTGTTGAAGTGTTGCTCCGCCAATGAGTGTCCCATCGATGAGAAGAGGTGATAATCAGAAGGCGCCAGGTCAGGTGAATACGGCGGGTGGGGTAGGAGTTCCCAACCAAGCGAAGAAATCGTTTCCTTAGTCAATCTGGCTGAATGTGCAGGAGCGTTATCATGCTGAAGAATGACTTTGGCGTGCCTGTGAGCCCATTCTAGGCGTTTTTCGATCAATGCGTGACTCAAATTGATCATTTGTTGTCGGTAGCGCTCGGTATTGACTGTTTCGCCGGGTTTGAGAAGCTCGTAGTAGACTACTCCCTTCTGATCCCACCACACACACAGCATTGTCTTCTTCCCAAAACGATCCGGTCTTGCACTCGATGTGGATGGTTGTCCTGGCGTTACCCATGATTTTTTTCGTTTGGGATTCTGAAAATAAATCCATTTTTCATCGCCAGTTACAACTCGATGCAAAAAACCCTTTCTTTCGTGGCGTAAAAGCAGCATTTCGCACACAGTTTTTCGTTTTTCCATCTGTCGTTCGTCCAATTCATGTGGAACCCATTTTCCAACCTTTTGAATCTTTCCCATAGCTCTCAGGCGATCGGAAATAGCTTGCCTAGTGACATTCAACTGTTCTGCCATCATTTGTTGGGTTTGGGTATTGTCTTCATCTAATAAAGATTGCAATTCGAAGTCCTCAAACTTTTTTGGTCGATTTTCTCGTTTTTGATCAGTAACATCAAAATCACCACGTTTGAAACTTTGAAACCAACGTTCACATGTCCTGACGGTTGGAGCAACATCGCCATAAGTCTCAACAAGAATTCGATGACATTCAGATGCCTTTTTCTTTTGATTAAATAAGAAAATCATGACATGCCGCAAATGCTCTTTATTTGGCTTAAAATTAGACATTTTTAACACCAAAGAAAGGTATGATACGTCCACGTAAACGACTTAAAAACAACTGACTTTTGTAAACAAATGACTAACAAACAAAATAGCGTTTAGAGATAAGCAAATCCTTCAATAGGCTAAGAGCGCATTCTATTGGAATTAAAACGACATTTTAAACTTGCATACCTGGTAATGTTATAAAGGTGTAGTACAAAATCCCAGATGCTGCAGATTCTAATAAATTGTTGAAAAGTTGGTTAGACCTTATTGTACTCAGTGACAATTGTCTTATTTTAGAAACTAGGCGACACTGATTTTCAACGGTAAGATAATTAGGTCCCTATTGTTTCTGTTTATTTATTTATTTATTTTTTTACGACTTGCCAGTAGCCTATGTTTACAAACTCCTATGTTCATACCCAACATCACTTTGGATGTATTTCTGCTAACAGTAGAATAAAATATAAATTAAAGCCAATATAATCAAACAACTAGAAACTGTTAACTATCGTTTTAACAGCTTTTATTCATTAAAAATGTTTAGTATTTCAATAACCTTAATTTTCAATCTTGAGCAGGAAATACCTTTATTTTTACTAAATAAAATATAGGTAAGAGCTAAAAAGTGAACTTATGAAAATGACCTGCAATAGTTGTAAAGTTTTTATCCTTAATAGTCATATTTAAATGTACTTGCCAGCTGACCTCGATGCTTGTGAGTCGCACTGCCTTGGCTGTGAGCGGTTCATAATGGTAAGGCCCTGCACTAATGTGCAAAGGTTTCCATGGCATCGTAGATTAACCATTATCGGCAGCTGTATATTCCATAGACCAACTGGAGCCCGTCGGGCGATGACTCTTGGTAAAACCATACAGTAGTCATTAACATTTATTTCATGTTAGAAGTTTATGATTACTGAAGTTAATTTCATATTACTGTGCCTATGATGAAAGCAATTTATTTTATAATCACAGACCTGTTCTGACTGCATTTAGTGATGAGTTAATATCTGATGGCACATTTGTGAAATTGTAAATTGACTCATAAGCTTATATTAAATAATGGTATTCAGTTTCTTTTAGGTTTTAAGATTACCATGAGGTATGTTCTGAATTTATAAGATCATCTTTAATTTCAAAATTTTATAATTTTCATCAGAATTAACGCTGTCAAATCATTACCCATTGTAAATTTCGAAATATCAATAAAGATTATATGTTGTCTTTAATATTCCAAATTTTTTTAACTGTAATTTTATAATCCACATGGGATCGATAATTTTAACATGTAGATATTATATTTTTTATAATTATGACTATTATGTTTTTTTTTTTTTTTTTTTTTTTTTTTTTTTTTTTTTTTTTTTTTTTTTTTTTTTTTTTTTTTTTTTTTTTTTTTTTTTTTTTTTTTTTTTGGTATATTGAATATTGTCAGATATCAAATTAAGATTGATTAAGCATGTTTTTGTATTTAGCAACCCATTTAAAATGAGCAGCACCGCCTAATAAAGTTTCTCACTCTTATATTAAAAAATGTTTAGGTTTCAGTAATAGTAATGTATAGTTAATCATTTATTTAATATAGGATCTTTTTTATACTTTCTATGCAGGGAATGGTTTTTTGTTTTTTTTAATTGTTTGTACTGTCTGATTTTATTAGAGAAAAAAAAAAATGTGTTCTGTTCTTATAAATCATTTGTTTTATTTTTCCCATAAATCTGAATCTAAATATACATTTTTTTATTTTATGTTTTACTAGCTGAAAGTGCCCGTGCTCTGCTAAAGTTTAATATCATTAGGATTAAGGACAACTTAAATTAGTAAAAGTTAAGCTTAACATTGATAATTATTGTTAATTAAATAAACCTAAAGAATTCCATTCTTACAATAATTTCAATAAGTAAATTTGACAATTTGCAGAAGTTATTTTTTTTTAATTTTCCTTGCAGTGAAGCTTCAAGGCAGCACTACCATTTCCGATACTAGACCACCAGCTTTTATTATGGCATCCTTCAAGTGAATATAGTCTCCACTTCTCGTCATTTTGCGTTTTTTTTCGAACTTCTGTGTTTAGTATTGCTGTTTCTATTTTTCCTTACATATCAAGCATAAATTGGTTGAGGAGATTACGATAGTAAAGTAAATAAGGTTTTTCACCTTCTTGCTCCATCAACATATAGGTGTTAGGGTCACACAGAGGGATGTAAATACTGTACCCATCTTCTCCATGGCAGAACATGAGACGACACTGAAGAGAATCATACACTTGATAGAACTTACTAATTCTTATCAGTCGAGAATAATGGCTCGCTTTTCAAACACCTAGCCAACAATCAAGTAGGCAACTTCGTTAGAGGTAAGAGTATTGTAACGTCCTCAGTGAGCATTTGAAGGCCTTTTGTCACTACTGATAACTACCTGGAAATCTTGTAGATCTTTAGGAACACACTGCAGCTCTGAAGTCCTTGATATACTTGTTATGTTCATGAACAATTTTCTGGAATTGGCCTCCCAATGCAGGCTTCACATTCTGGAAGTAACCACAGCAAATGTCTCTTTCATGGTTGTCATCACCAACAAAATTTATCTGAATAAAAGACGGCTCCTGTTGTGTTCCAGGCATCAAACTCCCTATTTTGTGGCATACCTGTCCTTGCTCCGTAAATGTTGGCATGAAATTGTCCCTCTTTTATCTCTTTTGCTCCAAACGACGTCATTTAGAAACAATTGTTCTATTTCCAAATATTATTTAGAAAATACTCAACCTCAGGATGTTCATAAGTAAGGAGGTTGTGCATTCTTGAAATAGAGGAAGTTGGACTTTCCCGTTACTGCAGCACATGACAGGGCTCTTGTCCTTCCATTTTACAGCATAACACCTATTGTATGTTGACCGTTGTCCTATATCGACTGTTTTATCTTTTAGATATTCAGTTTTTGGGTCATACTTACTTACCTGAATGCTTCTTTCCTGTCCATTGCTGCCACCTTTCCATTGAATGTCTTTCATCGTGTTTTGTTGAACACGTTTAACATGAGGATTATTTTCTTTAAGACTTTCTATGGATTTCAGGATGGGTTATGTTATACTGCTCTGTACTACAGCCCCTCTATGTATATTTGGGTGATCATCAGTATATGTGTGTACAGTTTTTCTTTTAACTTCGGGTTGGCTCTCTTCATGTTTGTTAACATCTTTTCTGCTAGTGTTTTTCCAGGATAATTTTTCCTGTATTTTTTAACAACTTCCCTGTTAACCTCTACATGTGCTTTACTAAATTATTACAGCCGATTTCCTTAGTTGCTTGTTGTGAACTGAATCTGTGTATCATTTCCTGCGTTATTCTCATCTGAACTGAGAACAAAGGTAGATTGTTGGTTCAGGGAATTAAATTCATAAAGGCTAGGTACAACTTGTTTATATTCGGGAAATACTACATGCCACCATGAGTTAACAGAAAGTACCATATAATAAGGTTTCCACATGTCATTATCGTATTTTTGTTTGTTTTCTACAATAAAGAACTTAATTTGTGGTCAAAGTGTGCGGTTTAGGCATCTAACCTATTTTTTAATTTAGCTTATCACCATAAACCATAAGACAATAAATTTATTATTATTCACCCACTAAAAATTGTATGAGTACTGTTATTTTACCCCTCCGTAGAACCGATACAGTACAAACTACTTAAAAATTAATTGTTATTGTGCATCTAACATCTAATAAGAAACAATGTATTAAGTTTCATTACGATCCGTAATGTAATTTCAAAGAATATCTAATGCGTTTGAAATCACATTTTTCATGAATTACACACGATCCAGGCCAAATTTTTTAAAATCTTTTCTTAGGGAGCACCTACGGCCCTAGAGGAAGCTACATATCAAATTTCATTCCAGATGGTTTCTTAGATTTCGTGTTAAATGAGTGAGTGGTATTTGACAAATATATAATAGATTATATTACATTAGATTTCCCTACTTAAAAATATCAACGATCAGGACTTGTAAGGTATTCTGAGAAACTAGTCCAGTACCCATTAGTACCTCCTCTTGACTAAATTTGAAAGTTGTTTTTCAGTAATGAGTCCTGGGAATGCTTTTCTCCAACAAAGCTTACTTAAGATATTTTTCTTTCTTTTTTTTCCGCTTCATAAATTTTGAGTTTACAGTGGTCATTTATACCAGTACTCCTCAAAATATTGAAACCTATGCTCTGTCAAGATTAAGAAGTTACGTACTTCTTTTCTTGCAGTGCCCTCCTAGAAACAGTTTTGACTGGCTTGGGTTGTACCATTTTCCAGTTGTTATAGAGCCTAACAATTTCACTTTTCGCAAGGCTCCAGGCTATACCACAGATGGGTTCAGGAGCAATAGGATTGCTGTCTGACCCTTGTCTGGCCAGTTCATCAGCCTTCTCATTTCCTGCTATGTTCGAGTGACCTCTCACCCATTCTACCCAGATTCTGTTGTCAACAGCTAACTCGTTAAGGTATTTCTTGCAATCCTCAACAAGTTTAGATCTGGTTTGACATTTCTCAGAGCCCCAAGGGCAGCTTGGCTATCCGAGTAAATTTTAATGGTTCTGTTCTGTGTTTTATCCTCTATTAGCTGTTGTGCACAGTAACAGATTGCCATTACCTCGGCCTGAAACACTGAGGTATGTTTCCCCAGGGGGAGAGATGTGCTTTTCTTATCACTCAATCTCAATAGTAGTGGCGGCCTTCTTATTTGTCTTAAGACGGGTTTAACTTCAGAGGTAAAGGTAATTAGTTCACATAATTGGTTTCTATGTCTTTTGTTAAAAATACAAAAAGAACTAGTTTGTTTAGGCTTAGTTTATTTTAGACCTGGTGTAGAAAGTGATTATCTGGTAGACTTGCTTTATGATGAGCTTTACAGTATTATATCCGTGTACGGTAATATTAATATAATAATAGGATCAGATTTTAACTCCAGAATAGGTAATTTAAATAATTGTGAAGATGAGTTATTTTTTGGCTCCTGCTTTTATGGATGTAGATCTACCCTTGATAATGTTGTTACTGGCAGAGGAACTAAATTAGTAGAAGTAATGGAATCCTTTGGCATGCTTGTGTGTAATGGCAGGTCCCTTCATGATAACCCTGCAACTTTTACATATGTAAGTGATAAAGGAAAAAGTGTTATAGACCTAGTTTGGCTATCAGCTGGGCTTATGAGTAGCGTCATTGACTTTGGTGTCGTTAATGCTTCAGTATTATCTGACCATTTATTTTGTCAATTAATATTAAACACCGAGAATCCAATTTTTCATCACGAGACCGAGGACTTCAGAACTACCGACCAAACACCTGCCTATTCATTAAATAGACTAGAAAGCAATTTAAATAAATTTTCCCAGCTATTAAAAAATAATACCATAAGTCTTTCCGAAGGAACGTCTCCAGATCAAATGTATTTGTATTTTTCTAATTATATAAGAGACATAATGATTAATTCCAATATACTGAAGAAAATTCCAAAGAACAAGTCATCTTTTCAATATACTCATAAACCATGGTTCAATGAAAATTGTTTAATTGCTAAACGTATTGCCCACAAGTTATATAAAAAGTGTAGAAAATCCCATTTTACAAATAATGAATGCTATAGCAGCTATGTTTTAGCAAAGAAATATTATAAAAAAATAACAACTGACTATAAAAATGAATATTACGAAAATTTAAAATCTAAATTAAGTAATATTAGAAATCCTTTCGAGTTTTGGTCAACTATTAAACATTACAAAAAAAGGAACATTGTTAAATGTCCGATCAGTATACAGGAATGGGAAATTTTTTATAATAGTGTTCTGCCCCCTAAAATTAGTATCGATTATAAATATTTTGCTTTATACCACCCAGACCTGGATTCCGAAATTACAATGGATGAATTGAAAGAAAGTATAAAAAATAGCAAACCAAATAAAGCCGCAGGTCTTGATATGATTCCCAATGAATGCTTTAAATTATTTAAAGGTGATTGGCTTGTGTTTCTGTTAAATCTTTTCAACAAAATCTGGGCAACTGAAAATATTCCAAAGCAATGGTGCACTACAAAACTGATTTTGTTGCATAAGAAAGGGGATCCGTTGGATCCAAATAATTATAGAGGCATTGCCATATTAAATTCAATGACTAAATTGTTCACCTATATAATATATAATAGATTAAATAAATGGGTTGATTCAAAAGGTCTGATACCAGATGAACAGATGGGCTTTAGAAAAGGTAGAGGCTGTAGGGATTGTATTTTTGTTTTATCTGCTGCAGTTAACATACAATTAAGATTAAAAAAAAGAAAAGTTTATACAACATTTGTCGACTTTCAGAGAGCTTTCGACTCCATTCCTCACGATAAACTTTGGAGAAAATTATACAATATTGGCTTAAATGGAAGGTGTCTTAGGCTGATGATGAATATGTATGATATTGCTTCTTTTAGAGTCTCGGATACTGGGGAGCTTTCTAAAGAAATGGTTGTTTCAGAAGGAGTTTTACAGGGAGAGATTCTCAGTCCACTTCTGTTTTCTCTTTACATTTCAGATATTGTTACTTTTTTCAGAAACTACAGTGTGCAAGGAATAAATATTAAAGGGAATAGGGACTTAATATTTCTATTATATGCTGATGACATGGCTATATTTTCTTCAACTTGGTTTGAAACCCAAAAGATCATGCAAATTCTAGCTAATTACTGTGAGCTAAACTCTTTGACTGTCAATACAAATAAAACCGTAATACTAGTTTTCCATAAAGGAGGCCGCCAGAAGAGACTTGATGCTATCGGCTATAAAGATAGTAATATTTCCTTTGTCAACTGTTTTAAATACCTTGGATTGCCTATTTCATGCAGTGGTAAATTCAGTCAAGCTCATAAGGCAGCTTTAACCAAACACGCTGCAGCTAACTCAGCTGTCGCCAGAATACTGAGTTCTTGTAAGTCGGACAATTGGAATACGAAATGTAAACTTTATGATTCCATGTCAGAAAGTATTCTTCTATATATGGCAGAAATATGGGGCAGTCCTTATTCAGAGCTTATTGAACGAGGGCAGATGAAATTCTTTAAATATATACTAAACCTTCCGAGAAATACACCAAATTTTTATGCTAGAATTGAGACAGGACGTACTCATGTTTTGGCTAAAATTTTCCAGAGAATGTTAAGTTGGTGGATTAAGATTTTATCAATGACAGATGACCAGTTGCCAAGAATATGTTTTAATAGATTAGTAGAAATTATTAATACCACCAATGTCCCCTTCAACTGGGCTTTAGAACTTAGAAGTCTACTTTCTATTATTGGCGCGAACAATATCTGGGAAGTTCAGGATGTAAAACAGATTAGCAAGTGTCGTGGTGAACTCGTAGAGTCAATGAAAAATCATCTAATAAGTTTAGATATCAATCGAGTAACTAACTCTACGTTTAATCTATATTACAGAAACATCAGTAATCTTGGACCACCGGAATCGTATTTGCTTTTTCCTAACATTACAATAAACAGATTAAGAGTCGTTGCCCAGTTGCGCATGGCAAGCAAAAAAGTCACACGGGTTGTAGTCAACGGCAATGTTAGAAAATTTAACAGTGAACATCCTTGCAGACACTGCTCTTCAAGTGATAAAGATGATATCATTCATTATTTGTTATATTGTACAGCCTTCCTCAATGAAAGAAATTCTTTTTTATCACAATTCATAGGACTCAATAAAAGTGAAAATCAAAACTTGGAAAATTTATTAATTTGTAAAAACAGCCATCAAATTTACTGTATATACTTATTTGTAATCAATACTATCACAAGGATTATCTGAATTGTATTTAAAAGTTTTTAATTGCTATAGCATATTGAAGTCAGTTAATATTAAAAATATGATTAACATTGTTTAAAATTTTTTTTCTTTTGTTTATCTTTTTTATGTTTTGTTATTTTCAGGTATATACATATAGATTATGAGTATAATTTTACTGTCGGTTAGATTTTAAACTTTTTTATTTTGTTGTTGTTTTTTATTTTGTATAAAAGGAAAAAAATCGAAAATAATAATTTTTATTTTATATATATTATTGTATTATACCTGCCTCAAAAGAGCCAGACCTCCTGTAATTGTAATTTACAAAATACAGTATTATTTCATTCATTCATTCACTCAATCTCAATATCACTGCTCCTGAACCTTTCTTGGTTAGGGAGCGATCGGTATAGCAATTGATCCCATTACATCTGTGATGTTGCTTTCCGATGTCTATCTCCACATTGAAATCAATTTCAATGTTTTTCTTTTTCTGGAGGTCTGAGTTCATTTTGAGTAACTCCATTCCCTCCATTTTTTTAGTAGCTTCTTATGCCCATCTCTTCTAGGTGGTTCAAAGAGCAATCCTTGTTTAACAAGTTTATACATAGAAAGCATAGCTTTCATTTCTACCTCCAACTGCAGTGGCTTGAGATTTAGTATTATTTCCATTGCCGCAGTTGGAGTGGTTCTCATGGCCCCTGTGATAAGGAGGCACGCCAGTCTCTGCACTTTATTTAGTTGGACTTTAGATTTCTCCAGTCCTGCTTTGTGCCATTACACCACAGTAATATAATATCGTGGGTCTGATCACCATAGTGTAAATCCAATAAACTACCTTTGGTCCCAGGCCCCAGGGTTTTCCTACCGCCCTTTTACAGGCCCATAGGCTTCTCAAAGTTTTGGTCGACACATATTCTATGTGTTTATTCCATTTTAATGTATTGTCCAGATAGACTCCTAGGTGCTTTACCTGTGTGCTGATCTTGATCTGGACCCCATTTAATTTTGGTGGTCTGATGACCACCTTTTTTTGGTTTGTAAAGATGCATAGTTCTACTTTGTTCGGATTGATGTTCAAACCTTTGTTGTCACACCATACCATCCGCATACCTCTGTGTGTAGAACCCTGCTTTATTGATATTATGCAGGAGGGAGACAACCACCATACACCAGAGTAGCGGCGATATGACCCCACCTTGTGGGCATCCGCCAACGGGTTTCGCCCATAGTTTATTATCTCCTAATTCGGAGTATATTATTCTCCCTTTTAACATTAAGCATATCCACTGGCGGATGGTTAGATCAATCTGTTTATCCTCCAGGGCCCTCTCAATTGTTAAATAGGGTGTTCTGTCGAAGGCTCCTTCTATGTCAACAAAGATGCCTGCCATTATTTCCTTTTGGTCCAGTAATTTTTCAATCTTGGAGGTTAGGTGTTAAAGAGCCACCTCACAGGATTTTCCTGCCTGATAAGCATACTGCGAGTGATGTAATGGTCTCAGCAGTAGTGTGTTTTCCCTAATATGTCTATCCAATACCTTCTCCATGGTTTTCATTAGGGAGGATGTCAGACATATGGGTCTAAATGCCTTGGGATTGACCTACGCTTAATAATGTTACGAATATTTCCTGTCAATGACTTCTTTTGTTGTTTTCATCTTTTACAGTTATTTTAGTAACATTGCCAGATAGTCATTTGCATTTTAGTTGTCTGCCTTATTTTTCTTTCTGCTATTCTATATACAATTTCTGTCCTAATATATTATTTTAAAAAAAAATTTATTCATCCATTATATTTGCTTTGACAGCATTGGTTTGCAGTTGGAAGTACAATACTACGTTATATTATATAGCTATCTGCTGAAATTTTAAAGAAGCACTCGGTATCTGCTCTTGGCAGGCTCACAAACTGCCATTAGCTCGTAAGGGTGCGATAAAAAATGTTGGGAGTATCGTTGGGTGTTAGTACCATTATCAGTTTTTCACCTTGGTTATTTATTTTCCAACAACACTTTAATAATAATAAAATTATAGTTTCAAAGTTGTATTGGTGTTTTTCATATATTATAGTTACAACTATAAATTAACTATTTGCAAATCAGCAAACATTGATGCTTGTGAGTCGCACTGCCTTGGCTGTGAGCGGCTCATGATGGTAAGGCCCTGCACTAGTGTGCAAAGGTTTCCATGGCATCGTAGAGTAACCATTATTGGCAGCTGTATATTCCATAGACCAACTGGAGCCCGTCGGGCGATGACTCTTGGTAAAACCATACAGTAGTCATAAATATTTATACATGTTAATCAGTTAATGATTACTCGAGTTAAATTTATATTACTGTGCCTATGATGATAGCTCTTTATTTTATCATCACAGACCTGTTCTGACTATATTTTATGATGAGTAAATAACTGATGGCACAGTTCATAGATGTTGAGGAATATGCTAGGTTATAAAAAAATGTGATATTCACTTTCCTTTAATATTGGAATCCATAAGCTATTTTCTGATATCATTGGCTCATCTTCCAAGTTAAGATTTCACAGTAAAACCATTCAGTCATGATTTTTAGTTAAATAAATTTGTTCTTTGTGGTTAATTTTTACTCATAATCATGTATGATGTGTTAAAAAAATGTGCAATAATTATTTATCATTATATTCTCTTACCTATATTAACTTTCTTTTTTTATTTTGTTTTTCAGGATTGCTTACAAATGCTTTGCACACAAGCTGTACCTGCTGCACCAGAATCTTTGTGTATAGTAGAGATGGGTGGTGGTGATGGAAGTAGGTCGACTCTTTATTTAAATATTGGTCTTCACAATGGTGGTCTGTTGAGAACTGTCCTTGATCCTGTGACTGGTGATTTAGCAGACACAAGGACCAGGTATCTTGGTACCAGACCTGTCAAGCTTTTCCCAATCACGATGCAAGGTAGCCAAGCTGTAAGTATATTTTAAGTTTTTATTTGCTTTTTATTCTGTTAAATAGAATTCATTAAATTTTAATGAGGTATTTGTTTGTCAATTAAATCATTAACTGCAGGAGATAAGTTATTACTGTATTTTTAAATTTTCAAGTCTATAGTAATATTCATAACGCATTAATTTTCTACATTCCAAGTTATAATTTAATGTTATTTTAGTTAGGAAGTTATTTGATCAGCTAAAATATAATGTATACATATGACACAGCTTTAGTTGTTTTAAACACTTTATTAAATGTTTCACTTCCAGTTTTAAGAATAATATTTCCGTAATGTTGGAAATCATGTGTTTTTTTTAAATTTTTTTAAACTAAGTTGTGAATCAACTCTACATTAACAAGTAACTGCCTATTATTCTGCTATTGAGAAAAGAAATAAATTATTCTTTTGTTGCTTGATAATGTATTTTATCATCAATGAATTTAGTGTGTGTTAAATAAGTATGAGTTAAATATAAACTTCTAAAATAAAATTATTTTATTGCTGCTGCTGTGTTTTATGTCAATGTTTTGTTTTTTATTGACCTGATAGCTATTCAAAGTTATATTGTATTTACTGTTTTGATATATTGCAATCACTTCCTATTTATGTTTCTAAAGATGTGTTTCTTTTACTTTTTAGGTTATAGCTATGTCTAGTCGGACATGGTTAAGCTACTGCTACCAGGGGAGGTTCCATCTTACACCATTGTCTTATGATTCTCTGGAATATGCTTCTGGGTTTGCCTCAGAGCAATGCCCAGAAGGTATTGTTGCCATATCAACTAACACCTTAAGGATTTTGGCCCTTGAAAAATTAGGAGCTGTATTCAATCAGGTAAAGAAAGTTTGATTTTTTCAAGATTATTCTTATTATTTACTTGATCCAGTGTTGCATTTAATGATGATAGTTCGTTGGTCATAAACTATTGTTTTAATTAAGAAACATAGGCTTATTGATGACGTGAGAACGGCCATCTGAAAATGCAATAGTGATTTTTTTTCAGTTCTTTTAATCTGAATGTTATATTCACAAAAGGATCACTATGTGTTGAATTAATTATTATTTTTCTGAAGACATAACATGTTATACTCCCTTTTAAATATTAACAATCAAGATTTCTAAATTAACTTTAAATAAGTAGATTCTAAGTTGTTTATACATAATACTATAATATTAGTATGGTATTAGTTGATTATATGTTTAGGGACTATGGGTAGGAAGAAAGTTAGTTGAAGAAATCCATTATGGTGGTTATGTAGGCCTAAGGGAAAAATATTAGTCATTATTCCTACGAGTGATATTTGTTGGTTCCCAAGTTAGAGCCGAGAAAATCATAGTTTTCAGCTTGTGGGAGGTATTCAAGGGAGTTAATTCATCATGAGGGAGATTAAGGCACTTTATTGAGGTTATAACAAATTTTTTTTTCTCCTGTTGGAGTCACAAGGTTATTAAATTATTTGAGTTTTTTAAACAAAAAAACAACACATAGTTACAAATTAAAACTTATGTTATGAACTCAATTAGGCCCCAGTCTTTGAGTTTGTAAGTAGTAATTGTATATAAATGACACATGTTTTAAAAGGTGATTTTATTTTTAAATTGGTTAATTTTTATTTATTACCTCATTTTTAAACTACTTGCATTCTTATTAACATTAAATTAACTGCATTCCTGATCCTCCAATCCCAGGAAGTTTTAACTTAGTTTAGTTGATAAAATTAGTTGATTTCCTTTAGGAGTGTTGATTACTGTTTCTCTGTAGGGGATAAAGGCATTCTTTAGTCTCAAATAAACATTATGAAATGTTCATTTAATAAACCAACTGGAGATAAAATTATGTTTTTGTTAAAAAAACTTATTTTTATTTATAACACTTTCTATTAGGAATGTGGAATGGCTATGTCTATGCAACAGTAGGGGAGGGGGGCTGTATTTATCATTGTAGTAATATTAATATTTTTGTAATAGTTTTTATTTCATTTCCATACTTTTAACATTCATTTTGTGCTTTTTATTACTCCATGCTATTTTAAATCTTTTATTTCATGAAGGAATTTTTACTAACATTCAATTCATCAGGAAAAAATTCCAAGACTAGTTGGATAATGTTGCAAATATTGATTGTATTTAAATAATATATTTGTTCAAAATTAATCAAAAGTTAATTGTTTATCCTGTTATAGTTAAGAACCAAAATCTTGATTAGTTATCTGATAATGACATTTAATGATGATAGTTCACATTGCATAATCTAAGTTAATGTTTATCTTAGAACATTGTTGACAAAAGAACGGCCATCTGAAAATGTCAATTTTCCTTAATTTTTTTTTCAACTCAAATTCCAAAAACTTAAAATTATTGTGCTGTTGTTAAACCTTGTGACTGGTGCATTTCCCAAAATCTTCAGGTTACAAATATCAAATTTATAAAAACCTTAAAAAAAAGGTCACTATTTTTTCTCCTCTTTTTTTTTTATTCCTTTTTTTAATAATTATAATTAGTTTTTACGTAGAAGGGTATTAATAAAGACAACAAACTTAAAGTTTCAATTTTGTCAGTATTGTAAAATCTTATTTCTTTTAGGAAAGTTGTCCTGAATTAAAGGTGCATTTATACACCATTATCAATAAGACCCTTTTTTTTTTTTTATTTGCTCAAGGGTATCCAAGGAATTCATTAAAATGTCATTTCTCATGACATTTTGTTGTGTTAGGTTTTTATTCCACTTCCATTCATTTTATTGTCTTTATAAATGTTAGTCAATTCTTGTTTCAACTATTTTACTTCTTATAAATATGGTTTGTTTAAATCTCTATTTCTTATGATCTTATTTGTTTTTTTTTTTTTTTTTTATATATTTTTTTTTTATTATATATATATATATATATATATATATATATATATATATATATTTATTTTTCTTTTTATTTATCTTTATATTTTTCTTATGACCTTTTTTTCTTTTTTATTTTAAAATATAATTTTAATAAAATATTTAAATGTCTTATCTCAAACCAATATTTTCTGACATTATGCATGTAATGTCAGCAGTGGTGAGGTCTGAAGCTCAAATGATGACAATAAAATAATAAAGTAGGTAGAGACATTTGATAACTCAAATGAAAATAAGTTTTGTCCTGATGAGCTTAATTTAATTTGTTGCAGTGAATGTTCATTCTTATTAGCAAAGTTTAATTAAATGATTAGTTTCCTTATGTATTTTTTGTTCTAAGACTAAGCTACTATAGAGTTCTCCGGTTCTAGTATTGCTTTCTTGAATGATACCTTTAATTTTTTTTTAAACAATACTCCATTGAATAGGTATTCCAATCACCACTTTTTAACATTTCTATTACTACGAGGGTGAATCAAATATAAACGGTAATTTTCAAAATTATATTTATTGAATAATATTATACAGAAACTATACCTTCAACATTTTTCAATGTAGTCTCCTGCATTATCTACACACTTCTGCCACCGATTTGAAAGCTTGATTATTCCCTGTTCATAAAAAGACTGAGGGCGAGTTTTTAACCATTCGCGCACGTGCTTTTCGACATCTTCATTGTTTTCAAATCGTTTTCCTCCACATCACATCACATGTGATGAGACATGGGTCCACCATTACACCCCCGAATAGAAAATGGCAAGTAAGGAGTGGCGAAGGAAGGATGAAGGATGAAGGCTGCCCAGTGAAAGCCAAAACTCGTCTCTCAGCCGGAAAAGTTCTTGCAACAATTTTTTTGTGACTCAAGGGGAGTTCTACTCATTGATTTTCTTCACGATCAACGAACAGTGAATGCGGCTTACTACTGCCAGGTGCTACAGTCAGCAAAATCCAGTTACCGGAACAAAAGACGAGGTGTGCCCATTAGAGATGTCATCCTTCTCCATGACAACACAAGGCCTCACACCGCATTGTTGACAAGGGATAAATTGGAAGAAATGGGCTGGGAAACTCTCTAACACCCTCCTTACAGTCCAGACCTGTCCCCTTGTTACTATTTTTTGTTTGCACCCCTGAAAGAATCACTTGGAGGAAAACGATTTGAAAACAATGAAGACGTCGAAAAGCACGTGCGCGAATGGTTAAAAACTCGCCCTCAGTCTTTTTATGAACAGGGAATATTCAAGCTTCCAAATCGGTGGCAGAAGTGTGTAGATAATGCAGGAGACTACATTGAAAAATGTTGAAGGTTGAAGGTATAGTTTCTGTATAATATTATTCAATAAATATAATTTTGAAAAAAAAATAATTTTTAGAAAAAAAACAAAACCGACTTCCAAGATTAAACCGACATAAACAAACTTGAACTAAAAAATAAAAAATAATACTTTAATTGCTTCGAAACAAAAACCATTAAATGACAATCAACAAAATTATCGACACTTATATACCTATTCACAATTTATAATCAGTTATTTTTGGAGTCGGTGCCATCCAAGAAGGGCAGTTTAATCTTGTCTTAGCAATAAACTTTCACAGACAGTGATGTGGCGGTGATAAAACAGTGGTAGCATCTTTACAATTACCATTTCTTTTCAAATTCAGTTTGTCTTGGTCGGCACCGACTCCAAAAATAACTGATCATAAATTGTGAATAGGTATATAAGTGTCGATAATTTTGTTGATTGTCATTTAATGGTTTTTGTTTCGAAGCAATTAAAGTATTATTTTTTATTTTTTAGTTCAAGTTTGTTTATGTCGGTTTAATCTTGGAAGTCGGTTTTGTTTTTTTTCTAAAAATTATTTTTATTTTTTACTTTTTAGTGGTGAGTGTATTTTTTGTTTATATAGCCAATTCTCGATCTTCAAGCTACCCTGAAAAATAGCTCGACTTACTGAACAAAGAATTATCGAGGTTATCATTCTACTTATCTGCATGTAAATGGGAAAATTGAACACAAAATTGTAGTTTAAATCATTACGTACATTTTCATTAATGCGAATGTTGTTTGTACATACATATAAAATCATTGATACAGAAAATTAAATAACTGGTACCTATTTATCATATAACTTTTAACTGAATTGCGCTTTTTTTTGAGGATGTCTAAAAGTAGACTTGCCGCCTTCCACCAGTGGCGATCTTTTCTTTATTCTTTAGGACGGTTGACAGAGAACTACGCGGAATTCGGAATTTACTAGCAACAAACGCCCAACTTCTTTCTCCTTTCTGCACTTAGCAAATCAATTTTAACTTTTCGTTAATTGAAAGAATTTTCAATAGCCACTGTAAAACCACTCGTGTGAATGACTAATAATAGAAGTGACTGGTGTAACTATGAACTGAAAAGACAAACAATGACAGAAAAAGGAAAACAAATTACACATAAAATTCTTTTAATTTGAGTTCGAGTTATAAAGGTGATGACTTCTAAAAGTTCGTTTCTTAGAGGTGGTCTGTCCTAGAAGTCCTCTCTTTTGAACTCTATTTTCAGTTCTACTTATTTTCGACACAATTTTTCACGTTCTTTGTCTGAAATCGTCTCATTGAGGTGAAATTTAACTGTAATGTACTTCCAACCGCAGATTTTGTTAGACTTATTGAAGAATTTAGCTTATCGAAGTACAACACATCGAGAGTTGACTGTATATGTAAATTATTTTTGTTCATAATTTAGATTTAGTTACCATGGAGATTTTAGATAATCATAATCATAAATATGTTTTAAATGTAAGGTTATATAACAGTGATTTTTATTAACTGGTTTTTTTTGATTTTTCTTAAAAAGTGCTCCGTTGATTTCAAAATATTTTTTATGGGACCACCTCTGAAGTATGCCCTACCGGTCTAAAAAAGAATCATCAAAATTGATTAAGAATTGACGGAGGTTCTCAACTCATCTGTATTTTTTTAATTTATTTTTTTGTATGTTATATAAAGAGGTGGTCCCATAAAAAATATTTTGAAATCAACGCAGCACTTTTTAAGAAAAATCTAAAAAACAGTTAAAAAGTGATTTTATTAACTGTTTTTTTAATTTTTCTTAAAAAGTGCTGCGTTGATTTCAAAATATTTTTTATGGGACCACCTCTGAAGTATGCCCTACTGATCTAAAAAAGAATCATCAAAATTGATTCAGAATTGACGGAGTAATCGCGTAACATACACACAAAAAAAAAAAAAAAAAATACAAACGAGTTGAGAACCTCCTCTTTTTTGAAGTCGGTTGATTACCGTTTATATTTGATTCACTTATATTCACTATTAAGAACCTTGAAATTTAATAATAATATACACTGAAGTAATTATTTATATTTTCTGGTAGGTTTCATTCCCATTAGAGTATACTCCAAGAAAGTTCGTTGTGCACTCTGAAACTGGTAACCTGATTATAATTGAAACTGAACATAATGCCTACACCGAAGAAACAAAAAAACAAAGGAGGATTCAGATGGCTAAGGTAAATATAATTGCTAAGACATTGTGGTGCTGTTGCATGTTATATCGTATTTAGTCCATTTAGTCTCCATAATCTATATATATAAAAATGAATGTGTGTATGTCTGTTCTCAATAGATTCGAAAACCATACATCCATTCGCCCTGAAAATTTGGGAAATTATTAAATATATCCCCGGGAAGGTTTTTGCAAAAAAAATTTTTAAAATCAGAGTTGGGGTTCAACAAATATTCCAAAAATATCAAAATAATATTTTTTTTTTATAAATATTACTTTAGTGCAGGTGTTCTAAACAATTACAAATAAAACATATGTTCTAAATTAATCTATACCTCCTTCGTTTTTTATGAAGGTTTTAAGAAGAATAAAATTCCGTAAAACGATTTCAAATTCATTTTGATGTTTCAGGTTTATATGTAGGTATGTTATTAAAATAGCATTTAATCAGTAATATTTGTTAAGAGTTTAACCATGAATGAATAAATTGAATAATTAAATTTTTACTTATAGAATTTACTTTTTTAAAACAAAACTAACCGCAAAAACTACTGAACCAATCTTTACCAAATCTTAACTACATCATCTTTGTTGAAAGAAGATTTAGCAATAAAAAAATTTACATATTTTCAATTAAATTGTTGGTAAAAAGCGATATTTAAAAATTACGCAGAGAATTTTGTACAAAACTGAGCCGAATTGTGGCGATTGGCCATTTTAAAGAGAAATATTTAGTGTGAATGGTACAGGGTGTTATATAGAGAACGAAATGTGGTTAGAAATTCTGCAACGGAGTTTGCAATGGTAAAATTATTTAACCCATCTGTGTCAAATTTAAACTACAAAATCTTCATAGTTCTAGGAAGATTTTAAATAGTATAGTTTACTATAATTATACTTTAGGTAATGGTCTGCTAACGAGCCTCCACCAAACTGGCTTGACCCGCGCTACACCGACCAGTTTGATCCTTACGCTTTATTTCGAGTTTAAATTTAGCAATAGTTCTTTCCTATAACCTCACATGTAAACAATCACTTCTACAGTTTCAGCTTAGATTGTGTTTTTTAGTGTGTTATATTGATATTTAGTCTTCTTAAATGTAAATAAGTGAAACAGAAGTTAACAAAATGATTTTCACAAAGGATTAAGTGTTTTATCAATTCATGTTTTCTTATTTCCTCTTCTCTAATGTGTAAAAGTGTTACAAAAGTTAAGAACATTAATTTGTACATGGATTTGGTGTTTTATATATTCTGATTTTTTGTATCAATATAAGTGATAAAAATTCAGTATACATATTTTGTGAATGGATTCTTTGTCATCCATAATACTTATTGCCCTAAAGTGAGACAGATTGTATAATTAATTCATTAAAACATATCGATCTAAAAATAAATGTGAGAAAGTATATCATAGGTTTCATATTTTTTTATTTCCATTTCCCTTGAGAAAATATAGCAGAAATTAACATCATAACTTTCTAGAAGGATTCTGTCTTATATTATATAATTCCTTATGCCATGGAGAATGGACAATATTGAAAATAATCACAGATTAAGAGGTGTACTGTTAGTAATAACCATTGGTGTAATTTTATAGATTAATGTATTTAAAAAAAAAATGTTAGAAGCCTGATGATGCGTTTTCTCCAAAACATGTAGCTACAAATGTTAAACAAATAGAAGTTATGTATCATAAATACTGAATGATTCTGCCTTTATATATTTATAATATGTTATTTACACTTCTCTAACATCAGAAAGTTTATCAGGAATTAACACTACTTTAGCATTATATTAATTTTGATTTAATTTAATATTAATTCAAAATTGATTTAGTGTCTTATATTTTGATATTTTCTTATTTCTCATTTTAATATTAGAAGGTAAAGAGAAGTTAATATTACTTTGAACAGGGATTTAGAGTTTCTCCATAAATGAAGGAGAATAACCTTTTCCCTCGAAAAGTAGCGACTAAAACACCGAAATAAATCGGAAGAAGGTTAGAATCGATAAAAGGTATTCTGGGCGCATAGGGGTTAAGCCGACCGTTACCAAAATAATCAATGGGTTAGTGAGCGTGCTATATGGGCAGCCAAAAACATTGATGTGAATTTAATAAACTGCACAATTCTAAATGAAATACCTGGCGAAGAAACAACATATAAATCCATAGATACTGTTGTCAATGATGATGAATCAGTTAATTATCCAATAGAATTTTTAAATTTATTGGATCTACCAGGAATGTCACCCCGCTTATTTTATCTTTGAAAATTGGTTCCCCATTCATCCTTCTACGAAATATAAATCCACCACAGCTATGCAATGGGACTAGGCTATCAGTATAAAAATTAATGAATAACATAATTGATGCAACCATTTTATATGGAAAACACCAAGGGGTATATGTACTACTACCATGCATTCCCATGATACCAACGGATACTCCATTTGAATTCAAACGTCTACAGTTTCCTGTAAGACTAGCCTTTGCGATAACCATTAACAAAGCACTGGGGCAATCATTGCAAGTATGTGGATTAAATTTGATAAATCCATGCTTTTCATAGGACAGCTATAGTTGGGTGTTCACGAGTTGGAAAACCATCAAATTTATTTGTTCTTGCACCAGATAGAAAAACAAAAAATGTTGTATATTTACAAGTGCTACTAAGATAAAGTTCACCATCAATCATCAAATATCATTCATTTCATGATGATTTTTAATGACTACAAAATTATTACATATATCTACCATCAACTATTGATATCTATGTTTTGTACATATGTTATATTCAAATGACATATATGTAGGGATAATTTTATTGTTGATTTTCATTTTGATATATTGCATATATTTGATCATTAATAAATTATGTTTGAGGTATCAAAACTGCCTTTTTGTTCAAACACAGCAACGTGTGAACGGGTACAGCTAGTTATTAAATATTGGTAACCAAAAATTGTATTTCAATTCCCTCAGGGAAAATGGAAATTAAAGTTCCAATGGTACAGAAAATCCTTTAATTTAAACCAAAAGTTTATTTTATTTATTTTTTTTGCAATTAATTTTTACGTACCGGTCAAATAAATAATTGACAATCAAGCGTATGTGCTGAAATCAGAACTTAACAAAAAATGATATTTAGGATTGAACCTTCTCTACCATCATGCATACCTAATGTGACAAACCGACATGTTTGGCATGAAGAGAGATAGTGCCCAGTGGCGTCCCTCCCTTGTCGTTGATTTACTTTTATGTAGGTTGGTCATTCATCCCTTGTCTTTTCAGTCTTCTAGAGTTCTCCACCATAAGAGATGTGGCCATATCATTAATGAGTTTGTTTAGGTGTTCATTTAACTTTTCATGAAACAGTTAGTTGTGCGTTTATTGTATTCAATGACTGCTGGTAGGTATGGGTCAATTATTTTTATCTCATTCGTAATTCTTATTTTTTCTAAAAAGTGAGTACATTGCTTTCAGTCTCTTATTTAATGAATTCAGTTTCTTCTTGATATCTTTGCCTTAAGTTATTCTCCTAGCGAATGTAAGTCATAAGTATTGTATTTTGATTGTTAATGGGATTTGGGGGGCATTGTTGATATTTATAGGATGTGAGAACGTGTTTCGTTTCCTTAAGTAAAAGTAATTTGTTGGTACTTAAATGATTTTTTCATGTCTTCCAGTAAACCAAAAGTATTTCTTTTAGTGAGAAATAACATTTCAATTAAACAGCAACACATAATTGGAATATTTATTTTTTTTTTATCCCTTATTACAAAAATTATCTGAACTTAGGAAATGGAAGAGGCTGCTGGGGAAGAGGAGATGGAGATAGCCAAAGAAATGGCTGCAGATTTCCTTTCTGAAGACCTGCCTGAGAGAGTATTTGGTGCTCCTAAGGCTGGTGCTGGGATGTGGGCCTCACTTGTAAGGATCATGTACCCTGTTACGGGGCAAACGCACCACTTGCTCAGGCTTGAGCAGAATGAAGCCGCAATCAGGTTAGTCTCATGGTTAGAATTTTGAAATGTGGCCATTTTTTTTTTTTTTTTTTTTTTTTTTTTTTTTTTTTTTTTTTTTTTTTTTTTTTTTTTTTTTTTTTTTAATAAACAAAACAGTGTTTATTTTGTTTTTCCTGCGTGATTTAATGTAGGTATTAATTTATTTATGTTATACCTGTATGCATTAGCCGGACTTGGCCCAGTAGGTATGGAACCATCTAACCGTTACTGCATTGCATAATATATTGTTATTAAAGAGTTATTCAATAAGATCCATGATTAGTATTGTTAAAAGTACGGTTTTAATTTAAAAAAAAAAATTGAAGCAAGTACTTTCTTCGCTTTTAGTAGCTCCCAATGATGAGGTTTATTCATAAGTGTGTAAAGTTTCATTAAATTTGTAGAATAAGCATCATTGCCAGCTGTATAGTTTTAAGCTCATCAGTCTATGGCCTATTAAAGCAATAAGTAATCAGTTTTAATTTCCCTTATTTGTTAATTGTAAGCAATGTAAGGAAAATTAATAATGATTTTTATTACTTATATTGGTTAATAGTTTCTATCCACTCACCATTCATGTCTTGCTATCAATAAGTTGAGGCTCAAATGATGACTATAATAAAAAATAAAGTAGGTAGAGACATTTGATGATTCAAATGAAAATAAAATTTCCGTTCTGATGAGCCTTTAAGAATTTTGGAAAATATCCTCCTTTGTTATTGTTAATGCTAAAAATAGTTCTATCATGGTTTTGTTGCCTTAGATCGACACAAGTCTTCTTAATGATATGCCTTCACCAGTCAGCTCTGTTATATTTGGCTGGTGTTGTTTCTTACATATAGAAGTTTTTGTTTGGCTTGTATGTCTTCCCCACTGTGTTTGGGTCTCCCCCAAAACCACTAAAGGATACTAGTTTCAGATCTGCCAAGGTCTGACAATATTTGATGGCCGAAGGACTTTCCGACAAATTAATTTTAGTCCTTTCAAAAATTGATTACATCACTTTAAAAGGACACCTTCCTGTTTGACTCTTTTTCGCAGGACGCTAAAGGATACTATTTTTAGATGTGCCAAGATCTAACAATTTTTATTGATCGCAGGATTGTCTGCTATTGTAGTCCTTTTGATATTTTAAAACAAAAATATTTAGTTTTTTAAAAGGACACTTTCTGTTTAATCCTTTGGATTTTGGTCATTGTCTTCAATATTTGTCTGGAAGTTGAATCTCTTGAACCTTATCAACCCTATTCCATTGAAAATGTTTACTAAATTGGTTACATATAAAACCAATGGCTAGGGGGAGTTCGGGGCTCTCCACGCCTTAAGAGATGACCCCTGTATTACTTTCATCATTTTAGGCGATTGCATATCTGATTTTTATATGAATCTAAACTTGATCTTTAAGCATAGTTATCGTTACAACTGACCTATCTACCAGAATCCCCCTTTACATCCAGGGCACACAATTTTGATGCACCACCAGGATAAGTAGTCCAGTCAATGAAGGCCTGAAATAGATAGGGTGTACAGTGCGTTTTATGTAATCCAAGGTTTTTCTTCGGCAACATTGAGGGTAGTTAAAAAGTAAACATACTATAAGTCCTGGAGTTTTCGGGCCTGGGAATAGGAGGGGGGGGGAATGATCCCTTTTTTGGTTTTGCACTTATATCTCGAAAACGGTGCGTCGTATGCAATACATGACTATTTACTAAATTAATGTTACTCAAATTCTCTACAACTTTTATAATATACACATTTTTCATATTCTTTACCGTTTCCAAGATATACGCTTAAAAATATGAACATTTTTGAGAAAAAAAATTTCACCTCACGTTTTCTGTTAAAATTTCCCTCCATATCTTCTAAAACGTTCATCCTACTACAAAATACTTCTTAAATAATATTGTTGAAAATTAAATTTCCTTCAAAATACACACACACACACACACACACACACACACACACACACACACACACACACACACACACACACACACACACCAATTTATCTATCAAAAATTAAATCAATTTTAACTTTTCTTGGTAAAACACTAAACGTCCTTCACATTTGCCAAGGGTATACCACGGAAACGGTACAGAATATGAAAAAAGTGTTTAGAATAAAAGTTATAGACTATTTAATTAACTTTAATTTAGTAAATAGTCTTATTTTTCATACAACACATTATTTTCGAGGTATGAGTGCAAAACCTGTTCCCAGGCCCGAAAACTTTCCAACTACCATTAACGTGTTTTTGAAGAAAAACCTTGGATTACAGACAATGCACTCTATAATCCTTAATTGACTGGACCCATTAAACATGTCATAATTGTCATATTTTACCAAAACATACACATTTAGAGTGCTGTCATGGGTATTTCATATATGTGGTCTAATAGTAAATTAAAACAGTTTTGGAGTTATTGCCAGAAACGTGCCGATAAATGTGTTTGCTTATCACCACAACTTGGGCTTATTAAAGCCAATATTTAGGCGCTTGTGTTGGCCAAACCACTGAAACGATTTTAAATTATTACAATATTTTTAAAACGTCACATTTAACTAAATTAACTTGATTGTATAACATTAAAAACCGTTTGCCGTTTCCGAGATATATGCTGGAAATTACAACTAATATCCTGGACAAATTGACTCAATTTTTTTTATTGATGATTGTGAGTCGCACTGCCTTGGCTGTGAGTGGCTCATGATGGTAAGGCCCTGCACTAGTGTGCAAAGGTTTCCATGTCATTGTAGAGTAACCTTTATGCAGGTGTATATTCCATTGACCAACTAGAGCCCGTCAGGCAATGACTCTTAGTAAAACCATAGTGTGATCAATGTTTCTTGTTTATATGCAGTTATGATTTAGACTGTTTTAATTAAATAATGATATTTAAAAAAAAGAAAAAAAAAAAAGTCGTACCACAGACCTGTTCTGTTAACTTGTAATGAATTTATTAAAGTTTTTTGTTTGATGTTACTGACAATAGTCCAACATTTTCTAGGCAACTAAATTTCTTTTACAGAAATGTTAGTGTTCACATGTTGGTATAGTAACATGGTTGGAAATATCCTCCAAATACTTCAAAAATGAAATATTTGGCCGGAAAACCTTCCTACAATTAAATATTATTTCTGAAATGTTTTTTTAATTTAATGGTAATCATAAATTTCAACTAACATCCTGGACACATTGACTCCATTTTTTCAATTGATGCTTGTGAGTCGCACTGCCTTGGCTGTGAGTGGCTCATGATGGTAAGGCCCTGCACTAGTGTGCAAAGGTTTCCATGTCATCATAGAGTAACCCTTATCGGCAGCTGTATATTCCATAGACCAACTGGAGCCCGTCGGGCGATGACTCTTGGTAAAACCATACAGTGATCAATGTTCCTTGTATATATGCAGTTATGATTGTGACTGAATTAAATAATGATGAAAAAAAAAAAAAAAAAAAAAATCGTATCACAGACTTTTACTGATTAATCTTAATGAATTTATTAAGGTTTTTTGGTATTGACGTTAGTCCAACATTTTCTAGGCAACTAAAATTTTTTTACAGAAATGTTAGTGTTCACATGTTGGTATAGTAACATGGTTGGAAATATCCTCCAAATACTTCAAAAATGAAATATTTGGCCGGAAAACCTTCCTACAATTAAATATTGTTTCTGAAATGTTTTTTTAATTTAATGGTTATCATGCCCTAAATTTTAATGTAATGTTACTATCATCTTTGTTTACATATTTATTTTAATGAATCTCTACTGGCTATATCATTTACGTTATTAGTAATGAATTTAAAATTTGTAGCTTGGCCATTTGTAAATTTTCAAACCAACCAGACAACCAGCAGTTTTTGGTGATAGGCGTAGCCAAAGACTACCAGTTGAACCCAAGGCAGATCAGCGCAGGCTATCTTAACACATACAAGTAAGTCTATCTTGATTTGTATTTAATTAACTATAATTATTATATTAGAGTTATAATTCTTTATAATTGCGCTAATGGTTGCGAGTAAGTATAGATGATGTTAATTTCACACGAATGCTTGAACACTCATTTGAAGAAATGTCCTGCAGTTCTGATATACTTACTTTCCTAGTTTGATTGTTTACAAAATTTAATTTGTCACAAGTAAAAGTAATACTTAATCAACTATCTAAAAGTATTCTGTATTTCTTACCTATCTAAAGCTGTTGAAACACTGATTATATTCTCCAAAACTTTGACTTTATTAACGACTAAAGAAAAATTATTTGTCTCTTAAATAATTCTAATTGGTTATGGTTAAAACAAGTTATATTTAGAAAAATGGTACAAGTTATATTTAGAAAAAAAAAAGTTTAGTTTCTCGTGAACATTTGAGATTAGAGGTCAACCAACCAAGGCAGAGCAGAGTGCTCTGGTAAAGCTTCTAGGACCCTCTTTAGGTCATAATGCCATATTGACTTCAATATCGCAGCTGCCTGCCCTAGTTTGATCCACTCACAGTACCATCCAGACAGCGTTTATGAAATGAGAAGAGTATTTATGGTTGTACATGTCCGACATATAATTTCCATTTGATTGATATAATATCAATAAATCACACTGTCAAATGCATGGGTGAAATTAAAAAGGACCTTAAGCTAGCAGGAATTATTCAAAAAGACATCCTAGATAGGGGCATTTTTAGATCCAAAATCCACAGTTAAAAAGTTAACCAAGAAGAAGCACCAAAAATGAAGGCTGGAAGACCTTGGACAGATGAAAGAAAGGAGGCAGACCCATAGCAAGAAAATGAAGTAAATGTGAGAACTGAGGAAGGCAAGGAAACACATGTAGTGCTTTGCGTAGTCCGGAATTATCGGAGTGGGATTTAATATAAGCAGTTGATATTAAAACTATTCATTAAGCATTTCAAATTTTTTAGGTTTTTAAATAAGTCCATTATCAAATGGACAAAAAGTTCTGATTTTGGGAATAATTTTTAATTTGAATTCTCAGTAATTCTTAAAGTGCAGCTCTCATTCCTTCCCACACTCAAAATACCTTTCAGCTGATGTCTCTGTCTAACCTACTCCAAAGGAGATCTATTGTACAACTGTTAGATAATCTATACTTCTTGCTGCCTCGTCAGTATCTCATTAATTATTATTCATTAAGATCAAGAGAAGCATTCTAATACAGCTATTAGTAGCTAATACAGCTACTATTAAATTTAATGCATGAGCACGATCTAATAAGAACTATGGTACTCTTATAATAAATACAGTGTCCTTAAACAATGTGTCATAAAATGTTAATAATTAGCAAATGTTAAAGAAAAAAAATATTCTAAGGGTTATGTGTAGAGACCGGATTTTTGTGCAGTAAAAAATCGAAAAATGTTCAGAAAAAAACTCAAAACATGCAAAATCGTACAATAAAAAATTCAAAATATGCAAAATCATGCAGTAAAAAACTCAAAATGTGAATTTAAAAACTCGATACATGCAGCAATTCATTTATTTGCACAAATATGCAAAACCTAACCAGCCTTGGATAAACTTAAGAACATTTCGACAAACATTTCGTTTTAGAGTTAATTCAATCTGAAATACTTTAAAATTTAGGAAAAAAGTAGATTATGTTTTTGAAAAATATATTAGTATTTAAAAGTTTCGTGAAAAAGTACCGTACCACATTATAAATTTCATAATATTTTTCAGTAAAATTATGCCGCCTGTCACTTAATAAAATGTTCTTTAGCTAAGAAAAGGAACGTTCTACGTCTATGGACGTTATAGGACAATTTTTGTAGCATGTGATTGTGGATGGATCCAGATTATCAGCTTTTATTTCCTTTCCGTTGATACAATAATTTAATTTTTTTTTTTCCGAATGTAGCTGTAGTTTTTCTCAAGGATTGACTAGAATTTTGAAAACAAACATCTTCCCTTTTCATTTTCAATTCGCTTTAAGCTTACTTTGAGAGTTTCAAACAAATATCAGCTCTGGATATTCATTTGTCCATTGTTTCAATTTCGTAGAAACACTCGCGTACGTTTTTGGCATTTTTAAAGTTGATAGTTTATAATCTTGTCAACAACTAGCCCTTTGTGCAAAATCAGAAGTGGGGAGTAAAATTTTATTCTTATTTCTAGGAAGTACGTCCATCCTGTTTACCTAAATCCTCTAAGCTCCCAATTCAGTAAGATCATTTAAAAGTAGTAGGTCATAAATACATTTAATTTAAGTGACTTTTTACTTTCAATTTAAAACTAATTAACCCATTTAATTTAAATAATTGTTGCCTAGTAATCGTAAGTAAATAAATGGTTAAGTGAATATAATTAGATAAATTTGGTTCAATTGTGCAATTTCGTGCAAAATAAAATTTAAGAAAAAGAATCCTTATTATATAAATGAGATAACTACTTGGGTTAAAGAGCGCTAAATCAAAGGGAACTAAATGTGCAATAACACAGAAATCCGGTCTCTAGTTATGTGGTTTTCTCTCGCTGTTTAAACTTATAATTTTTAACTTTGTTAAAAAAAAATTATTACTAACGTTGAAACTAGTGGTCTATTCATACTTACATTTACATAACTTTAGTAGTTGTTTAGTGTTAGTTGATACAATTTATTAAGTACAGATGATGATAAACTCACACGAAGGCTGAATTCTTATTGAAGACAAGTCCTGCAGTTCTGATGTACTTACTTCTGTTGAATAATACATGATTTTTTTCACTTGCTGTTTTTACTTTTAAAATCTTGATTGATTTTCTAATTCCTAATTTGCTTTTTAGGTTTACTAACAATGGATGTGGCTTAGAATTGGTCCATCGTACACAGGTTGATGAACTTCCAACTGCTATCTGCCCTTTCCATGGAAGAATATTGGTTGGTGTTGGCCGTCTGCTGAGACTCTATGATCTAGGCAAGAAAAAGCTTTTGAGAAAGTGTGAGAACAAGGTATTGCTTTCATTCTTTGTTTTTTCTCCTAAGTAATTCAATTATCAACTGGTGCTTTAGCTTTTCTTTGTGAATTATTTAGATTTATTATTAAATTATTGAGTACATTTTAATTTTATACACTTCTTTGTATTTTAGCATATTCCTAACATGATCGTTCGAATAGAGGCAATGGGCAGAAGGGTTTATGTAAGTGATGTCCAGGAGAGTGTGTTCATGGTTAGATATAAATCAGCTGAGAACCAACTTATCATATTTGCTGATGATACCCAACCTCGTTGGATCACAACAACTACCATCCTTGACTACAATACTGTAGCCACTGCTGATAAATTTGGAAATATTGCTGTTGTAAGTAATCAATTATCATATTTAGAATTAATACTTGTTTTTTAATTAATAAATAAATCTAAGTTGTAGTAATTGTTTGTTATATTATCATTGAAGAACAATTTTTTGATCTGAGATATATTTTTGAAATTAGACCTAAATGTTCCTAATTTATGAGGACATAATGAAACTAAAAAAAAGTTCAATTAACACGTTGACTGACTAATATGCCCCAGGGTCAAGGCATGTTGGTGGATTTTGTAAACAAATAAGCAGTATTTGGGCTTCTGGCGAGATATTTCTGTCAACAGGATCAACTACAAGATAATTCATAACATTTTTTTTTTTTAGTTCTATGATCTTTATTGTTTTACTGTGTATTTTAATTGAAGTTTTTATTAGTATAAAGTGTCTAAATTAAATTGATTTCATATACTGGAATCCTGAAGAGTGTCAGAGCAGTCAGCGTGTTAGCTATTTTGATTTATTAAATATTTTAAAATGTTTATTAAATTAGTTATACAGGTGGTTTATTAAATTGTTTTATTTATCCCAGATCCGCCTGGCTAGTAATGTTACTGATGACGTAGATGAGGACCCAACAGGCAACAAAGCCCTCTGGGATAGAGGTCTTCTAAATGGTGCATCACAGAAAGCTGATTTTGTTGCCAATTTCCATGTTGGGGAATTAGTGACATCTTTACAGGTTAGTGCCTGCTTAAGTTTAAATTATAGATTATATTAATTCAGTGATGAATATAATATTATCCGTGTTTCATTTGAGATTATATGATTACATAAATAATCTGAGAATTAATTTTCTTCTTTCTTAAACAAAATAAAATCAAGAAATTTTTCTAAACGTATTTTTTTATTTAACAGAAAGCTACGCTCATCCCAGGTGGCTCAGAATCTTTAGTATACACCACCCTCTCAGGATCTGTTGGTGTCCTAGTACCATTTACATCTCATGAAGACCAAGACTTTTTTCAGCATTTGGAAATGCATATGCGGTCAGAGGCACCTCCTCTTTGCGGCCGGGACCATCTATCATTCAGATCTTACTACTTTCCTGTTAAGGTAAAGTTACGCTGATTTTTCTATCAGTTTTATGTGTAGTACCTGATTTTTTGGGATTATAACTTATATATTAATGATGATTTATATTTTTATTCCGTGTTTCATCTGATTAATCATGATTATTAATATGTTCTGATACAACTATTGAACCAAGCCTTTAATAGTGATTTACTATTCCTATCAAAGAATTAATAGCAACTTTTTCATCACATTCATTTCAGAATGTGATTGATGGAGACCTATGTGAACAGTTCACATCCCTGGAGGCAGCAAAGCAGAAGTCAATTGCAGAGGACCTTGATAGAACACCTAATGAGGTATCAAAGAAACTTGAAGATATCAGGACAAGTTATGCATTTTAGGCTTATCTCACACTGACCTGATTATTTTAATTTTGTTTGTCTGGTAGATGTCATTTGTTTGCCAGTCCTAAGCTGTGATCTCTTTTTCATATTCTATATCTACTTTATTTCTTATTGTACATAAATTATTTATATTGTTTTCTTTAATATATTGTACATCTTTTTTTTTTAATAAACTTATATTTTTAATTTGTACTTTTGGATTATTTTGTTTTAAAACCCCTTCTTAATGTAGGTCAACCATAAAGCATATTTTTCAACATTAATATTAATAATGTTTTTTTAAAACATGACTCCATTTAAATGAAAATAGCAATAAGATGGCCATTATCAGGGCAGAAAAAATTTAATATTAAACAGTGGTTGTGAAGAAGTATATTTGTCCATTTAACTTAAAAACTATCACCCTTTAAAGCAGGATATCTGCATTGTTAATGATTGGTTGTTTTGCTTTTAAATTTACCTTATAAGTTTAATGCAAATGGTATTTTTGATTTATTGCTGGATTTAGGAAAACAGTAAAAATGTCCTACTAAAAAGTTCATCATGACAGCCCGGGATATTTAAAAAAAAAAAAAAAAAGAAGAAGAATTACTAAACAAATTTTGATCTAAGCAATGCCAAACCAAAAGAGCTAAAAGAAAAAAGAGCTTGAGCATTTTGAACTATACATAGTGCTCTTGCGTTCCCCAAGGAACATATCACTTTTGGCCAACCAGGCCTCAGATAAAACATGGACATCCCTGTTTAAACAATTTATTCAAGGGAAGCTAGCTGAGTTGAGTTAGCTTACATCATAAAAAAATTATATTTAAAAGTACTATATATAAAACTGTTCAACACATTTGACAGAATAATCTACCTTAGGTTATAGTCGCAAGCCCCCCTCCCCACTACAGGCATATTCAAGCTATATTTTCAGTATAAACAAGAGAACATCTTTTAACACTTTGAAAGGAGTGGTATTATTTTAATATTGGTTTAATGGTGGGATTTCAGATCAGGAGGGATCAGTATATTATAAATAAAAAATTGTTAATAAAATATCTTCAGTCAACAATGAGAAGTTTTACATAACAATATCACGAAATTGGTTGCTATCTCTACACATGAAAATATTCTTATATTAAACAAAAAAATTGTACTGTTCAAAAATAAGGCATTTTTAAGTCCTAGCTGCTACAGTTCATAAATTCATGTCCATGATCAGGGGAAAAAATAAATAGATTAAATTAAAACAATTCTCTTTAAAAGCTACTTGACAAACAAAATTTTAAACTTTTTCTCTGCTGAATGAAAAATGAAGAAACAGGATTATAATTTCAAACTGCTGGAGCACCTACTGAATCAATTCAGATATATAATAGCACCATTTCAATATAATTTTTTGTTATGATTTGGGATTTTTGCCTGAATAAAAATAATGTTTCATTTTATTACATGTTCATACTGGTTTTTGAGCCCTCATTCACTTTAAAACAACATCCAGTTTGGGTTTTGGTTGTGTTTTGGATTTATTAGGTTTTAAATAAAACCCAGAACCTTTAGAATATTTATCTTCTGAAACAAGAATTTGTAAAATGAATTATTTTTTCTTGTGTATTGTTTGCACTGTAATTATCTTTATGTTATATACTATGTATAATTAATGCTATTCCCTGTTGACTGATAAATTTTTTGAATAATTATTGTTGTTTTTTTTTAACTTATTTGGTTTGATGTGTTTGTCAATGAATTATTTTTTTGTAATATAATGTTTATTTTATATTATATTGTATTTTTATTATATCCCTTCCCCACCTCCCGATACTGTCAATGAACTCCCAACCTATTCAATTCCACCCCACAGTCAAAAACCTTGGTATTACCTTTGACCAAACCCTTTCATGGAAACCTCATATCTCCCAAATTTCTAGACGGGTTATATCCATCCTTAAGCTATTCCATTCTTCCCAGGACTCCCTTCCGAAACCTACTCGTCAACTCTTGGTTTCTTCCCTTATCCTACCCCATTTTGACTACAGCTTTGTTGCATATGGTGGCTTGACGGCGGAACTCGAGAGTAAACTAAGGAGACTAATGAACTGTTTCATTAGGTTTATCTTTAGGGTTCCAAAAGCCTCCCACACATCACATCTATATACAGAGTTAAAATGGCTTTATCCTTCATCCCGCATAAATTACTTCCTAGCCTCCTTCCTCTACCAAACCATCAATTCTCGGAATCCCTCCTACATCTATAACATCTTCCAGTTCAGATCCTCGGTCTCCTCCCGCACTACAAGATCTCGCTCCTCTGACCTGTATACTTCTTCCCATAAGAGTACATCATTTGACCACTCCTTCATTTCCCGTGCTACTTCCTTGTGGAATTCACTACCCTGTAATATCCGTAATGCTCCATCTCTGTCCACATTTAAATCCCTTCTCTTTCAATACCTCCTTTCCCTCCAGAATGATACTGACTAGCAAAACTTCACTAAAAAAAAAAGAAGTGCATTCAGTAGATGTAAATAGGTTTTTATTCTTTCTCCTGCAATTATTGGATTTTGTAATTTTTATTTCTATTTTTGTTCTTTATTTGTAAAATTGTAAATAGTTAACCAGAGTGTTAATTTATTTTATTTCATCTTATGAAAGCTAGACTCATTGTATTTATTTATGTACATTATATTATTCTTAGGGGACATCGTCCCAGAATAAAGTTTATTTTCTATTCTATTCTATTCTATTCTATTATATAGTAATATTTTTTTTTTATAATAAGTTTCCTTTTAAACTGAGGTATCCCTGTCGAGAATTGAAAAATTTTAGTAAGACATCATGAATATACAGTGGTGTTCAAAAGTTTCCAGCCACCCTAAAATTTCATTTTAACTTCTGTTTTATATATTTTTAATTTAAATTTTTATTTAGGATTTTATTAATATTAAAGAAGTTTTTTGCATAAGAAATTTAAAGGAAATCAAGAAAAATAAATAATATATGCTAATGATGGAAAACAAAATTTTCAACTTAAAATAGTTTTAGGAGATCGTCTCACATTATTTAGTAAATTACTATTATTAATATTTAGTTGCCATATCTTTGGCAGAAACAACAGCTGAATAAAGAAGGGTATGAAATTAATTAAGGCCAGAATTTTGTCTAGTGGAATGGATTGGCAGTGTTCAGTGACTTTTTGATAAAGTTTATTTTGGAATTGTTTGGCTTTCAATGGCCGTTTTACCTACTGCTATAAACGTTCTATCGATTTTAGGTCCGAACTTTAAGCTAGCCACGTCAAAACCTTTCCTTTTTTGACTGAAGCCACCAGAGTACTATAGGCAATTTGTGTTCGGGATCGTTGTGCTGAAAAATTCATCCAGAGACGCCATTTTTTTCCCGTTCTTACTGCAGTATGTCCCTGTACATACCACCAGTCATACATTCGTTCTTGACCTCGTAGGATCCAACACCATAAGTTAAAAAACGCCCCCACACCGTTACTTTCGCACCACCATACGAACAGTTGGCTTTTACTGAACATCGTTCCTTGAACCCGTAGGTCGTGTTATGTAGTCTCTCATCACTAGTCATCAAACTGAATTTTGTTTCGTTCAAAAAGGCCACCTTTTATTATTTATCACAAGTCCAATGAAAATATTCTCTGGCAAATTTAAGAAGGGCTTTCTGATTCTTCTTGCTGTTGAATAGTTACTAACACCAGCTAGGCCGTATGATCCACACACCTAGAGGCGCCAAATGACAGTTACTCGTTGTTGTTTGAAAGGAGGTCTTTTTAGTTGGTTGCGGTTATTTGTTAATTGAGAAAGGAGTTTTGATAAAAAGGTTTTGTCTGTTGAAAGGAATTCGGGAATGATTTCGGTTGTTGATGATAATTCCTATATTTTTGTTTTCTATAATTGGTCCGTTACAAATGAATGGCTCCGCCGAAAAACGTTCTAAGCGACAAAATTTTCCAAAGTGGCGATTTTAAAGGTTTTTAAATGTGTAATAAATATTACGCCATAGTATGATATAGTAATCCATTATGTACTATATATTTGTCAAATATCACTCGCTCATTTAACACGAAATCTCAGAAACCACCGAACGGATTGGAATGAAATTCGATATGTAGCTTCCTCTAGGGCTGTAGGTGCTCGCTAAGAAAGGAATTTAAAAAAATCAGCCTGGATCGCGGCTAATTCGAGAAAAATACGATTACAATTTTTATTGGGTGAATAATAATAGATTAATTGTCATATGGTTTATGGGAAAAAGCTAAGTTAAAAAATAGGTTAGAAGCCTAAGCCGTACACTTTGAGCTCAAATTAAATTCCTTATAGTTGTAAACAAACAAAAATACGATCGATGTCGAAACCTTATAAATATGCTACTTTCTGTGAACTCATGGTGGCTGCAGATGTTTCATGGTGTCCCTTACAAGTTTGAGTAGTTTCGTGACGAAAAGTTATTAAAAGACTTATGTTAAAGGGGAGGTTAAAAGATTTATGTTCTCTGGTGTTTACATGTAAGGCCAATTCGATGTACATATTCCTTACGAGCAACCCACCAACATTGCTTCACCCGTAGCTTCGTCTCCAACTACTCTTCCTTCAGCTTTCCGGTAACAAGATAATTGTTCTGAACTATAATCGGCCCTCTTCAAATCGGATTGTTTCTACCAGGCCCAAGTTGTATTTCTCGAATCTGGAAGTTATACCTAGCCTTTCTGTATTTCATTCCTTAAACCTAGAATCTACCTTTTTCTCAGTTCAGATGAGTCTATTGCAACATTAAAGTAAACTCATCAATCTAAAAGTAAACAACTTAGGAAATGATTCAGATTCAGTTCGCAACAAACAACTAAGGAACTCGGCTGCATAATATATTCAAGCACATGTAGATTGCAACATGGAAGCTATTAAGAAATACATTACAAATCATCCTGAAATTAGCAGAAATGTGGTTAACAAACATGAAGAGAGCCAACCCGAAGCGGATCTGGGTACTTTCAGCTAGTGTTGTTATTATACATGTAATTATAACAAATTACAAGGTGAAAAAAAAATCTAACTTACAAAACTAACAAGACCTTTAGATTATGATTTTCTTTCACTGATTACTCAAAATTTTGTTTGTCGGTTAGAACGTTTTTCGGCGGACCCATTCAAATGATCAACGCATTTGATAATTTTTCTGAAATCTTCTAGACTGTTGGGGTCAAAAGTAATTATGTGATTGAACAGCTGCCAAGGTAGGCTGGAATACATATGATAGATTATTTCCTTTTCGTAGGAAACAGCTGATTCTAGCTGTTGGCCATTAAGTCCGTCGAGTTTAAGTTTATCGAAAATTAAGTGTCTTACGTTTTGGAGTCTATTAAGGAATTCTGTTGGGTTTTCCTTATTATGGGGTCTTGAAGCTTAAATAAAAATTTCTGCTTTTAAGGATTCGTATGAGCGGCTATCTGAAAAATTTCGTCGAGTCCATTTATTTAATAATAGCAAATGATTCAATTCACGCTGTTGAATATGGATATTACAAACAATATTATAGAGACATTCTACAGTTGATACAAAATATATCAAATAGTTAGCGTTTCAATCTCAGAAGGAAACCAAAATCGGGCCTGGAACCATGATTTATACGGTTTTTAGGTATTGTAGTAAGATTGATTATTAATCTTGGAATGGAATGTTTTGTTGAATAACCAAATAGACCTTTTATTATCGACTTTTGATATGATTTGGAGCGTCCTTAAGATATCATTCGTTTTAAAATTAGGATAACATTAATTTAAGTTTAATGAACTGAATTAATTCTATTGAGGTTATCATCATAGGATATGGGTAATATTTATGAAAATGTTTAAAACTATCATTTTTATGTGATTTTTTTAGTGATTCTCGACATGGTCTCATATTATCACAAATGTATTGTAAAAATATGTTACCTGATCATATTTGTTTTATTCTTAATTGATGTGAAAGTCAGTTACTATCAAATCGATTATAATTTTAGAGCTATTTCTCATCTTGAAGTTTTCTGCCTTTTTGGGTTAATGTCCATATCTATTTCAACGAGAGCAGTAAAGACAAATAAATATGAAATTACCTGCGCTGAAAATTTTCTCTATTGGATATAAATTGTACTAGATACTTGATGCAGTAGCGCCATCTGCTTTTTCTGCCAGTAATCATTATTTTTGATAGGTTTCATTGGCCCAGGCTTTGGCCATTTTTGTGCACCTCTCTTGAAATAAAGTGTATTATAAATTTGCTGAAGTATGTATTTGATATTTTCGTTACCTTTAATTATTTATCTGACTTAAACAACTTTCAATATTCTTGGTTTTGTACATTCCTTTAGAATGGGCCATGGTCATCATGATTTTGGTGAGAGAATGAAGATCCCAGACTTTAGGACTTATCGAGTTGCTGATGCTCCTGAATTGGTTAATATACAAGAGGTGCTTGCTTCTAAAGGGCTTAAGGATCCATGGCTTAGGCAAGGATCTATTCATGTTTATTTATTGAAATTAAATGGTTTTTATTTTTGTACGTTATTATTTTAGTGTTTTTTTTTGTTTTTTTTCTATCTGCTAAGAGAAATTTGAATCAATTTAAATCTACATAGATTATAGCCTTCTACATCTTTATATTTGTGGAATTTAAGTTTTTACTTTTTGGATTTTTCTGTCTAATCTTATATACCTAAGAAGGGTTTTATTATATGTATTGTACATAAAGGTACTTTTATTGTACATGTGGGTATGTATATCATATTTATATAAACATATCTATGTACATATTTATGTAAATTGTTTACAGATGTTTTCTATGTGCTAAAGGAATTGATAAACTCTTTTTTTTTTTTTAAATATCAGGTATCTCTTAACTTTAGTAGTTCTGCCTCTTCTCTCTCTTGAAATGCCATTTCAAAAAGTTTTAAATATACATTGATATTTTTGGTGTATATCTTGCATATAGAAGTCACAATTTTTTTAACCACAATATGAAAAATAACATAAATCTAATTAAAAGGGGAAATAGTTACTAAAAGAAGCTTCCATCTTTTATCTTATCGCTATACAATATTTTTGGCATATATCTTTTTATTCTATCACTATACAATATATTTGGTGTAAATCTTGCATTTAGAAGTCACAATTTTTTTAACCACAATATGAAAAATAACATAAATCTAATTAAAAGGGGAAATAGTTACTGAAAGAAGCTTCCATCTTTTATCTTATCACTATACAATAATTACAAATTGGGATTTCTGAACAGAATAAGTATATCGAATTCAAAGGTAGGAAATTGTTAAATAATGCAGATTCATCTTCTAAGAGATGCTAGTAAAGAAAAGGTATACTAAATATCACTTATCATTTCAAGTCAATTAGTTATAATCTGAGAAGTAGCATAAAATTGATAATTATGCACTTTAAAGTATGTATTATTAGAATTAATCATAGACATTATTAATTAGTTCAAATTGCTTAATAAAGTTGAATATTTAAATTCATAATTCATTTACATCGCAATAGAATCTAGTGTATTTAATTTTGAAGTCCAATTATTATAGATCCTATTAAAATGTAATAGTCACATCTTAATTTGTTGAAAGTTTAAATTAGCCACCAATACATGAATCTTTTGTCTATTTAACATCCTTGGTTAAATAGACAAAATAAATTAAATAAATAAATAAATTTATTTCTAAAATAAATATTGTTACATATTATTTTTTATCGGTCATATTGTTTTGTTTATTGTAATACAAAGAGCTAGACTCTTTTTATTATTCATTTTAACTATTTAGTTGTTTGTTAAGCTACAGATTAATTGATTGTTCTGCCTCATAGTTGGTGTTATTTTTAAATAAAGTCAGAGTCAAAAGTATTTGTGCTCCTGTTATTCATCATAAGAAATAACAAATATTAGCATTACTTAATGTTAATGATTTAAAACAATTAAACCATTTAATGTGAACATAAACACTTTTATAAAAAATTATATCTTTTAATTTGTTGAAAATTTTACAAAATAGCACATAAAGAATAATTGAAAAATAACAATTACAACAGAGGCCAATAGTATATGTGCACTTCATCAAAGTTCTATTTAATGCTAACAACCCCCATCGCAGCTTCGCCCGCTCTTGAAAGTAAAAAACTTGAATAATTTTAACTAATAATTGAAGTTTTATTTGTTGATCAATAAAAATCTTGTATTGAAGTATGCCATTGAGTATTATTTCTTCAATGATATTTTCACTCTTTGCAGTAATTTTTAACCTGGTTAAAATTGCACTGATTAAGTGTTCGAAGATTATGTAAAGTCATAATTAGACAGCCAATTTTTAATTTTAATGTATGACTTGGTAATACAGATGGACTGAGACTATTAAGAAACTCTTGCGGATAATGGACTGCATTATCAGTGCTTTCAACTAAAGACATTAGAAAAATTAATTTTCTCCTTTCTTTTTATTATGTCGATATATTATATGTGGTTCATTATGCCATAAATAAATTCAAGACATCCCACTCCAGAAGCATTCAAACAACCCCAAACCATAAGTTACTTTCCCCCATTCTTAATAGCTAGAACTAAATTTCTTATTTGCATTGCAGAATTTTTTTTCCGCATTACTTTTTGGCCCCTATGAGGATTAAATATTTCAATTTTACACTCGTCAGTAAATATTATCCTATTCCAAAAGTCACTATCATATTTTCTGTGGTCTTTGGCCCATTGATTTTTTTTTTTTTTTTTTTCGTTAGGGCAATCTAGAACCACGTTGTCTTTTTACATTTGGCAGTCTGCTTTGCTTTCTTTTGAGCCCAGAATTATCTCATTCTCTGGTAGTGGGCCAGTTTGCGCTCTTCTGTCCAGATGGTACCTTGTCTTCGTTTTGGTTGGTCATCTCGAGTAAGCCCATTTGTCAGTATCTTTTTGCGAAAGAGATCTCTATTGAAGGCGTCTTAAGGTTTTATGTGTAGCATTTCGAGGTCTTCTATGATATCTTTTTATTATTATTATTATTCTTCTAACATTGGCGCATTGTTAAAACACTTTCTTGTTCCCCTCTTTCAGACAAATTTTTATCCACTTTTGTAGGAGCGCCAATTCTTGGTTGCCTTGTTATCTAGTTATATTCAAAAGTTTTTCTTATTCCATACCTTTTAATAGTATCTTGGACTGTTCATTTCTCTAATCAACCGTAAATCATTATTTAGGCGCACAATAATTTGTCTTTCCTCTTCAGCTGTCTCTCTAGTTTCATGTCCCATTTTCAATAATCAATAATAAGCGTTACACCTTTACAAATGATGTCTAGATAAAGGCTGATTGGAGGTAATCCTCAAACTACTAAGAAAGAGGGTGGAAACAAATGTTAAAGTCTAGTGTACGAATACTTTCGACTCTTTGTTATTAGTACATCTGACTATAATGTATGAGGTATTTAGCTAAATTCAGTCAATTTTCATAAGAAAAAATATTAACTCTATTCTATAGTCATGTTTGTTTAAATTAAATGCAACTGTAATATATACAAAATTATATGAAAAAAAAACAACATAAAACTAATAATAGTGTATGAATACTTATGACTCTACTATACATCATATATTATCCCCTGAGACCAAAACATTAAAAACAAATTATTAAAACTTCTGGCTGTTTTGTTTTCAGTATGTTAATTAAATATTATTTATTTTAAATTTTTACTAAGATTACTTCTTTCCTCTCAATATTTTATAAAATTATTTTAAGTTTTATAAGTCTCAAATTCCAAATTGAAGATTTATTTTTGTGTAAAATAAAATCTCACAAATCTTTTAAGATCTTCTTTGCTGAGTTTTGGTTTCATATATTTATTTACATTGCAGAATAGAAATTTTTATGTTGTTAGAATCAATTTCTATTGGATTTTCTATTCAGAGACAATCAAATTTTGTTCTGTATTGTATTCCTTAACTTACCTTATTAGTTTTATTATATTTATATCAGATTAATTGATAGTATGTATTAGGAATGAGGTTTGGCGCTTCAGGACATCTGAATGGGGTACAGAACGTGGAAGATTGACTACATTTTTCTTTCGAGGGTTTAAATATGGCTTTGCTGCATTCCTGGTGACTATTGCAATTGAGAAAGCTATTGATGTCATTGGCAAAAAGAAAGGTGGTGGAGGCCACCATTGATAGCTAGCTCTAAAGGGTATAGGAAGGTATACAGCGCAATACAGTTTTTATTTCATTAATATTATTATGTATATTTTATTTATATACTGGATATTATAAATTTGTTGCGATTTAAAATCTCAACTGTTTGAAGTGTCTATAATTATGTAGAATAAAAAATAATATAAGTAGTTTTCTTTTTGTTTGTTTTTTAAACAATTCCCTTTATACTATAGATTATTGATTAAAAAAAAAAAAAAAAAAAAAAAAAAGTAATATTTACATAGTCACCATTGGGAATACTGAGAATTGAATTTTAAAGATATGTCACTTTGGCATCATAATAATAAAATGAAAATTGTATGAACCTTTAAACCCTAATAATGAATGCTTAGTTACAGGAAAACTAATTAATTTTTTAAGCTGCTCTTGGTTAATAGTTTAGCGCATAGTTCTCGATTGTTTTATTTGCTCTCAAATGGGCTGTATCTTTGACAAGACATCGAACTTCAATACCTCGTTTTTATTTGCTGGATGATTCATGTTTCCACGAGTTTATGTTAATTTGTTTGGTGAACTTGAGAGGCAACATCATAGCAAGAAGAACAAATTTGAAGAATTATTTTAAAGTAATTGTTTTGTGTTGGGTGGATTAGGCATCTTATAATTAGATATACATCTCGAACTACCGGGGCGAGGCAAGATCACACTAACTCCATCTGATCTACGAAGAGCCCTAGAGAGGGAAATCGATGCTGGATGGCATTCAATGTGGGACGAAAGCCCTCCGAATAAACTGAAAATGATTAAAAAAAATGTCAAACCCTGGAATACATCCAGCCGCCAAAGTCGTAGAGAGGAAGTCGTACTGGCGAGACTCAGGATAGGCCACACCAGATTAACACACTCCTATCTTTTCACAAGGGGGGCTCCGCCCAGGTGCAAATATTGTTTTGGTATACTAACGGTGATACACATTTTTCAGGAATGTCCTTTTTTTACATCGCGCCTAAATAGCTTAGGACTAAATACAGACCTTCCAACAATCTTGGGAGACAACAATGAAAAAATAGAATTAGTGTTCAAGTTTCTGAAATTGAGTGGCTTGTTGACAGAAGTTTGACATAAAAGATAAATAAGCAATAAAATATAATTCGATATGAAAGATATCAATAAAAATAAGATAAATAATACAATACAGATGTGGAGAATAAAATAAGAAAGAAAATATGGCGTTAATAACCGATGCAGTTGTACGCCATTAAACTAAACAAACAAACAAACAATTAGATATACATACAACAAACTTTATTATATGGTGTTATCTCCTTTGCTTTATTTACTATAGCAAGAATACATCTTTGTTCATGAAGAAGGATTAGTATATGAGTTGACTGATCTGTTATGTAATTCTTGTGAAAATTTATATTTTATTAGTTGAAAGTTTTAGCTCAACCCAATACAGTTCATCAACCACATATTACATATGAGAAGTGCTTTTCCAGAAATAATTCATTACTTTTGGAATTATTTCATCAACCATGATAAAAGGATAATAGATAAAAGGATATCAAATAATAAAAACCAAGAGTTACTTTTATTAAAAAGTTAATGATGTAAACTGCGCAAAAATGAATAGGGATATTGCTAATTTTGTGTTATTTACTTTGCCTACCATTTTTGTATTATTTCTATTATAAACTGCATTAATATTCATTAGAAATTATAATGTTTTTTGCTGAAATAAAACACAATGAATGGGTTTTAAAAAATAACAAAAATAAGACGTTTTAGTTGCATAATTTTTTTTATTGAACAGATTAGTTTTTGGAAACAATTAATACCTTGCATAATGTCCTCTGTTAGCCTAAACCTGTGTGCACCTATTAGGCATACTATTAATAATGTTGTCACTGGTTTCTTGACGAATTTCACCCCAGAGATGTTGCAATGCTGCACTCAGTTGTTGAAGATCAATTAGCGGCAGATAATGATTAACAAGCCTTCTCTATAATGCGCCCCACATGTGCTCAATAGGATTGAGGTCTGGAGACAATGGGGGAAGGGGCAGGTGGGAAGTTCCCAGGTTTTCTAAAACTTGATGAACAACTATTCCTCTATGGGGTCGAGCGTTTTCATCCAGAAATCTAAAATCTCTTCCAATGAGATCCCTAGTTGGAGGGAGGTATTCCTCAATAATTTTATGTGCATATTCTGCTGCTGTGAGGTTGGTTCGTCCTACCAAGTAAATGCCAACCCAGACCATAACACCACCTCCTCCAAACTGCACGGAAGGCACAATAAACTGTGGCATTGTTCGCATTCCTTGATCTCTGTAGACTCTTCGGTGTCTGCTGTCACTATACAGACAAAAACGCGACTCGTTGGTAAACATCGCAGCATTCCATTTTGTGTCCTCTTCTGGTCGCTCGCTGCACCACATTCTTCTGAACTGCTGGTGGCGAGCTGTTGCTGCAGGTCGTCTCTAAGGGGCATATGATGTAAGGCTAACATGATTACGAATCATTTGTTTTGTTAAAAGTTTAGGTAAAACACCTTCAACTTCATTGAGGATCTGGCGTGCACTATGAAATGGGTTTCTCCTGACAGTGGTAACAATATTTTTATCCTCTCTTTCAGTTGCAATACGTTGTGATCCACTGCCCGGCCTTCTATTGGCACTCCCAGTCTCTCGGAATCAAGCTAAATCCCGCGAGACGACACTCTTGGAAACGCCAACCGCCTCTGCAATATCAACTTGTCGATGACCTTGATAACGCATTCTCATTATAATTTCGCGAACTTCGGGTTCAAGATGATGTCTGTCTATGTTTATTGAAAGTATTACTGGATTAAAATATGAGAATAGCTGTTTATTTACAAAATGATAAATCTTCATGTTTACTTTTCTTAAGAAAACTTGTTATAAATATAAAAGGTATATAAAAGGTTTAACAATTGTTTTGACTTTGGTTTGTATTTTCTATTTAGTTGTACCCTACTAATATTGAATTGATTGGCTAATTTAATTTAAATGACCGGATAAGGGATAAATAAGGCATATCCCTATTCATTTTTGCGCTGTTTATATACAAAGTTTAGATAATTTGTTTTGGTTTTGAATTGAGAGCAGTCATCTACAAAATATTGTACCTTTTAATTATGATTCCATTTCGGTTTCTGTATATGGCTATTTCAAGCTTGATTTTGATTTGGTAGTTGCGATATTTCTAAATTAGCTTACTGGTTTTCCTTGGTGCATGCTTATACCAAGGTGTTTTCTGTATATATTCCATTTTCAGTTACTGTTTACCATCACAGTATGTAATATTATAACAATAAATTAAATGGACTGAATTGGAGGTGCATAAAAGAAACAGGAAATAAAATATCGAATATTGCAATAAATTATTTAATTAAAAGAAAAGAAAATATACAAAAATATACAAGAGCCTAGACCATTCTAATTAATATATTATCTGGTCTTATTGCTTTTAAGTATGCCTCAATGATCTCCAACAAGTTCTAAATTCTAGTGTTAAGCTCATTGATGACAAAAAAAATCACTTGTCCAATAGAGTTATAAACAATTTCTCAAGCTTTGCTGCTTTTTGCATACTTCCAGAAATCTTCATCCTACCAGTCATGAATGCAGTTGGTGCTTTCAAGTTACCTAGAACAAATAAACCATAACATATTACTTTTTTGTACAACTTGATATTTAATTCTTGTATATTCAAGACTTTTACTACCTAACTATATTTTCATATGGGGTATAAGTATTAGACCTTATTGTTGGCATAATCAGTGCCGTTAATGAGGTTAGTCAATGTAATTTTTTGAATTCATTATTTTAGAAAACAATTATATTTCAGGATTGTTTTAATTTTAACTCTTAATTGCTAATTCTTTTTATTAATAATAAAGTATTTAATTGTCATGTCATAAGTTAACATCATCACAAGTGTTAGTAATATAAACAATTCTGCGGAGATTTATTATATTAGGAAATTAATCAAACATTCTAGTTTATTAGTAAAAAAAGAAATTGTATTGTATGGATTAGGGGGCCTAGGCAAATATATTTAGAGAAAAAAAGATTCCCCTGGGTATTTATGTTTTGTGTATTTAATTGTAGTGTTTGGTGTGGATGAAGGGGTTATGTAACAAAACACATTTTGGGTAATTTTTTTTTTTTTTACAAAAACAAAATAAACATAGCCCTTAAGTAAACATTACATAGCCCTTAAGTAAACATTACATAGCCCTTGAGTTAACATTACATAGCCCTTTCATCTTCCTCGTATCTCTTTCTCTTGTTTTGGAATATTCAGACGAGAAATTTATGTAATTATTTATATTTATATATTTTATTATAGAAATAAATATTTAAAATAAAATATTTTACATAGAAATTTATATATTTATTTGGTATTGTTTATTAAAAAGACAACCACTTCATCCACAATTCCTTTAATTATGATTGTTTATATTTTTTAAAGATTGAATGCTTTGATTTGAATAAATGCTTCAAAGTTCTTTTAGGTTTCTGAATCTAATAATGCCCATAATTGTGTTATTTATGTGTTGAAAAATATAAATTTAACAAACCTTCAACAAGTCTGTTGAAATTCTCTGCGTCTATGCAAAAAATGGTATCAGGATTTCCTTCTGATTTTCCTTTCCCAGCACTGCCGGAACCATTCCTCAAGTCGATATAATAAATTTCTCGTCTGTCTCCTAAAATATGTTAAAGTTGATTTTAATTCTGTTGATAACACAAAGACTTATTTTGATAATATACCAACAGTATTTTGTTTGTTGATTAAACTTAAACAGATGAAGGAAAAGAAAACTCTTAAAATGTAATATTATTCTCAGTTTGGTCATGAAAGTAAAAATGAGAATTTCAGATTAACTATAAACTAAGGACTTCAGATTTAAAAAGTGGGAATTGCTGGTGGGGAAAGAAAAAAATTATTTTTCAAAAATATCTTTATTTATTAACAGAATAAAACAGATAATATATTGGTTTAGCCTTTGTATAATTTTTATTACCACTGAGTCTTTAAGTTTAATGCTTGATTTTGAAGTTTCCTTTGAAAAATATCTTGTTTTATCGATATTTTATAATACCTAGTTTTATTCAATTTGGCACAATTATGTATTTAAAAAAAATAAAAATAAAGTTATGATGTTCAAGAATATTTTTATAAGAGACCATAACAAAATACAAACTTTATTGGTAATAAACAAACTCTTAAATATTTTTTTTAAATCAACATTGAATTACGGTAATTACCTAATCTCTCTACCTATGGCAACAAGTAGTTAAATATCTTAGATTAAAAGAAATAATTTTCATAGAAATATTATTATAATATATTCACCCTATGTTGGAATGTTGAACATATCATTTTTACAATGAAAGGTTTGTTCTCACAAAATCAGTTAAAAGTGTGGACATAATTGATATATTTCATTTAGGGCATTATTATATTCCAGTAGATAATGTAAACATTTTATTAGTTTCCCTTATTTTTAATAACCATTATATATATTTATCAATGAGCCATTGTTTTTCACGTCTTCAATCAGTATTATTATGCCACTAGCTGCTACTTACAGTTTAGTTATGAATCGAAGTAAATTATTTAGATAATAATAAATTATATTTCAGAAAATTAGTTTTAATACAGTTAAAAAAAAAAGTCTGGGTTCACCCATTATTGGAATACTTGAAATGATTTTTTGAAGATTATGCTGCTTGATATGGAAATTTTTTTAACAGATGTAATTAAAATGACTGTGCCAACTCTTATACATTAAACAAATTTTTTATTGGCTTAATTTCAGAATTATAGTAATTTAATAACAAAATCTATGCCAAAAAAAGTCTGTGTGCACTATTTGTAAACAGAAAATATCCAATTAAAACTTGTTAATCCCCAGAAGGATTACTTGTATTGTACTCTTTTGAGCTATTTTTAGTCTTCTAATATCTTTTGTCTGACCAAGATGTAAATTAAAAATTATATTTCCTCTTATGAAGATTTCCGTAGAAATAATAAAATTAGTGATAATTTTAATAAAGGAAGGAGGAAAGTATGTGAGGGGGCAAAATAATTTCCTAAAATCTCTCTATCATCAAGAAAATCATGAACAGATTTGAAGAAAATGGAAACATTCACAGTCAGCTAAGATCTGGATGTCCAAAAAAACTTAATGGCTACATATTTGAGAAAGAGATGTTCTAATACCAAGACTTGCTACACTTGATTTTAGGTTGTACCTTAAGATGTCCTCATAAACATATTGGTCCATTATTCTATTGATTACTTCAAGTTTTCCTATGGATGCACTAATACACCCCCAGACTCGTTTATGTTTTCTATGAAGGGCATACATTTTTAGTAACTACGGCTGTTTGTTTTTCTTTGTTTTTTTCGCCACACCCTGACTTTTTTATCAGATGAAGAGATGTTAAATTTACATTCTTCACTATATAAAACTTATTTAAAGAAAATTTTTGGCTTGTTAACTCATTCTTATGCGAAATTTAGATGTTTTACCCTATCAATTTTACTTATAAAAGGTTTTTTCCTAGCAGACCATGAGTTATATGTTGTAGTTTTTTCTACGTTCTGCACTGTTTGTGGTGTGACTTGAAAGTCATAATCATTTCTTGATGTGTAGGAGTTAGCACATTCATTTGAATTATATCATTACAAAAAATTTCCAAATGAAGCTACTTAATCTTGAAAAAAAAAACAAAAAAACTTGAATAAGTATATAAATAATGGGTGTACCCAGATCTTTTTTTTTTTACTAAATATATATATTTTTAATGTTGTCATTTTCATGGAGTTTTAAGAAAAATATACTGTTCGAATTTGAAAAAATATATAAATAGAAAGTTGAGATATATGGTTTTATTTTATTGAACAGTAATTCATTTCTTGAATGGCAAATTAAATTTTTCTAATATATATATATATATATATATATATATATATATATATATATATATATATATATATATATATATATATATATATATATGTGTGTGTGTGTGTGTGGGTGTGTAGTTTTTGTACAGTTGGTATGGTGAGTTATTAGTGTTTTTGTTTTAAGTCCTAACAACAATGCCACCTTAGTGTCTATTTATTATGTGTGTTTATTTTTTAAGTCCACATACCTCTGAATCAACAAATTGGATTTTACATTATATTTCAATTGAAAATGTAATGAGTTAGCTTATATTAATATAACATTCTACTAATGATAAATTAACATACCTGAAAGAATATTGAACTGGTAAATGGCTTGTGTTTCATTGACAATGTCGGCATTGAATTTATCATTGAGTGTCGTGATAATTCCTTCGATTGTGCCTCTGTTTGCGTTCGCTGCCCTTGTACTCATCATCCTCCTTTGTTGTGTCATTTTCGGTTTCATTAATTGAGTTGCAGGAATTTTGCTTAAGCATTTATGAGAAAAAAATCCATCATCTGAAATATGCCAGTTTGCCTTATATACTATTTACTTTAATAACATAAATAGAAATGATTATGAAAAAAAATAGTCGTGAATATTATTTCTCTTTATTAAATGCAACTAAAAGAAAGAAATTTCACATTTAATTTAAATACTTGGTTGGAAAAAAAACAAATAATTTTAAAAAACTAGTTCCAATGTTTCTCCAATCTTCTTCAGGGTATAAAAGACAGAATCAGAACGTGAAGAAAATGGGGTATACAATAGAATAAATAGGAAAATATGAATAATAAGTAAGTAATGCAAAATATAAAAAAATAATAATGAATTTAATGTAATTTGACCTAATTTTTGGCCCCATTTTGGTTTTGTTATTTATAGCCCTGAAGATAGATAAAAAAATCGGCACTCCATTAAAATTGTTATTACTTGGATGTGTTTGCTTTCAACTGGCTGCATCCCTAATAGTATAGGGAAATTAACATCGAACTTTGAACTCCAAAAATAAAAATGTCTGACTGCTGGATATTGTTCACCATATACTTAACTTAACACACTATACTTAACTTAGCTCTAAATGTGGTAAAAAGTCTTGCTCTAAATAGCTTCGGGTTTGGGCGGGGGAGAGGGAGGAGGAAGGGTTGAAAACCGTATGTTCTTAACTGTTTGATCAAATAACTCGGAAACCGTTACTTTAAGCAGATTTTATGTTCTATGAATTACTAAAGCAAAGAAAATTTGCAATAAATTTGGTTCTATTCATTTTTTGCTCAGATCAATAGTTTTAGAACGTCCGCCAACAAAATAGGCTAATTTGCGGTAAGTCGCACTTCTCTCCGAAAACACGTTGTCGGTACTCTTGGTTATATCTCCGAAAGTATTTTTCCAATTCAAAATGATGAAGTCCCGTAAAACACCTGTGCCAGCACACGCACTATTGTGAAATCCTCGTTTTCCGGCACATTTCTACCTATAAATCCAAAAATAGTTGTTCGATCCCAAATTTCTTTTTTCCATCTCAAAGCTGGTTAAACTTACTATCAGGTCCTATATATGAAATTTTGATTTCTGTATGGAAATACCGTACACAAATACCGATGACAGCAAAATAAACAAAAAAACAAAAAAAAAAAAAAAAAAAAAAAAAAAAAAAAAAAAAAAAAAAAACCGATGACAGCACCCTAAATGTGTATGTTTTGGTAAAATATGACGATTTTGATATGTTCAGTGGGCTGGTGTGGGTATTTCATGGGATTTAATCAAAATTTCATGTATGGGATTTGATAGTAAATTAACTTATAGCGAGAAATGTGCCGAAAAAACGAGGATTTCACAACAGAAGCGTGCTGGCATGGGTGTTTTAAGGGAGATGATCAAATTTCATATTTGGGGGGTAGTTCCGCAGACGCCCCCATTTTCAAATGCCTATTTCTTCCATGTCACTCTACCAAAAAATAAATCCAATTAGTGCTATTTAATCTACATTTAATCAATTTTCTTCTCATACTTAATAATTTTAAAGTATATATAATTATTATGTTGAAAATATTAAGTTAAAAAAGTTGGGGGCCTCTGCGGAACTATTTACCAAGGGAACCTACATATGGTAGCTTACAACTAAAATTCAAGGACATTTTTGTTTATTTTGTCACCGATTTAATCTCTAATCTCAAACCCGCTTTAGCAACAAAATAATCCTTTGAGTAAAAAAAAAATCATTGTGACTCTTATTATCACTGTAGCAAGAAAATATAATCGAGGAAGGATTTTGGACGGGAGTTGGATTCTGGTGATGAACGAGATGGGCAAAAGATGTTCCGGATGGAAATTTGCCCCCACAATAAGCGTGACGCTTCAACATTACTTACTACCTCTGATCATAAAAAATGTCAAACAGGGAAGCACTAACGTTACAGACGAATGGAGAAGCTACACAAAGCTTGGAAAATTGGGACACACCCACCTGACAATGAACCATAGCTTGCATTTTATAGATCCTAATCCATTGTTCCACATTCAAAACATAGAATCTCCATGGAGATCAGTTAAGCGAGGAATACATGTGGGTGATAATCATTCCCAAAATTTATATTCACACTTGTGTGAATATCTTTGGAGACGAGCTGTTAGAGACCCTAATAAAGATGTGCTCAATGAATTATTATATTTCCATACTATTATATTATATTATATTTCCAATTATTATATCCAAATTTGTAAATAATATTTTTCCCCGGGGGCGTCCACGGAACTTTTTCCCTTGGTAAATAGTTCCGCAGACGCCCCCATCCTTTTTAACATAATATTTTTTACAGGATAACTTAAAACATTTCAATGAGTTAAACAAAAATTTGTCAAGTGTAGATTAAATAGCACTAATTTATGTTTTGGTGTAGTGACATGGAAGAAATAGGCATTTGAAAATGGGGGCGCCTGCGGAACTACACCCCATATTTGGCTCCTGATGGTAAATTTATCCAGCTTTCAGATAAACATAAAGAAATTTTGAATCGGACAAATAATTTCGGAGTTATAACCAAAAGCGTACTGACAACTTTTTTTTAGTTGAGAAGTGCGACTTCCCACAAATAAGGTTATCTTTGGTGGTGAACTGGTCTAAAATTATTGAGCAAACAAATGAATAGAACCAAATTTGTAGCAAATTTTATTTGCCATAATAATGTATAGAACACAAAATCTGCTAAAATTAATAAAAACACCTAAAAACATAAAATTTTTAATCCTTTCTCTCTCTCCCCCGCCCAAACCAGAAGCTGTTTTGAGGAAGAATTTTTACCACATTTAGAGCTAAGAGTGGTGAGCAGTTTCCAGCAGTCAGACCTTTTTATTTTTGATTTGGCCATTCTATAGTACATTTCCTGTACTATAACTACTTCCTTCATGAGATTCTCATAAACTGTATTCTTTATTTTTTAAATTTAAATTATTTAAAATGTTCAGAGTGTCTCAGTTATTTATAAACTGCGCAAAAATGAATAGGGATATTGCTAATTTTGGGTTATTTACTTTGCCTTCCATTTTTGTATTATTTTTATAAACTGCATTAATATACATTAGAAATTATTATGTTTTTTGCTGAAATAAAATACATTTAATGGGTTTTAAAAAATAATAAAAATAAAATGTTTAAGTTGCATCATTTTTTTTTTTATTGAACAGATTAGTTTTGGAAACAATTAATGTCTTGTATAACGTCCTCTGTTAGCCAAAACCTGTGTGCACCTATTAGGCATACTATTAATAATGTTGCCACTGGTTTCTTGAGGAATTTCACTCCAGAGATGTTGCAATGCAGCACTCAGTTGTCGAAGGTCAACTAGCAGCGAATGATGATTAAAAAGCCATCTCTGTAAAGCGTTCCACATATGCTCAATAGGATTAAGGTCTAGAGACAATGGGGGAAGGAGCAGGCGGGAAATTCCCAGGTCTTCTAAAGGTTGATAAACAACTATTCCTCCACGAGGTCGAGCGTTGTCATCGAGAAATCGAAAATCTCTCCCAATGAGATCCCTAGTTGGAGGGAGGTATTTCTCAATAATTTCATGTGCATATCAAGCTGCTGTGAGGTTGGTTCGTCCTCCTGTGTAAATGCTAGCCCAGACCATAACACCACCTCCTCCAAACTGCACTGAAGGCACAATAAACTGGGGCATTGTACGCATTCCTTGTTCTCTTTAGACTCTTCGGCGTCTGCTGTCACTATATAGACAAAAACGCGACTCGTCGGTAAACATCACAGCTTCCAATTTGTGTCCTCTTCTAGTAGCTCGCTGCACCACATTCTTCTGAACTGCTGGTGGCGAGCTGTTGCTGCAGGTCGTCTCAAAGGAGCATACGATGTAAGGCCAACTTCTCACAAACGATTATGAATAGTTTGTGTTGGTAAAAGTCTAGGTAAAACACCTTCAACTTCATTGAGGATCTGGCGTGCACTATGAAAAGGGTTTCTCCTGGCAGTGATAACAATATTTCTATCCTCTCTTTCAGTTGTAATACGTTGCGATCTACTGCCCGGCCTTTTATTGGCACTCTGTCTCTCGGAATCGAGTTAAAGCCCGAGAGACGTCATACTGGGAAACGCCAACCGGCTCTGCAATATCAACTTGTCGGTAACCTTGATTACGCATTCTCACTATAATTTCGCGAACTTCGGGTTCAAGATGATGTCTTTCCATGTTTATTGAAAGTACAACTGGATTAAAATACGAGAAAAGCTGTTTATTTACAAAATGATAAATCTTCATGTTTACTTTTCTTAAGAAAACTTGTTATAAATAAAAGGATTAACAATTGTTTTGACTTTGGTGTGTATTTTCAATTTTGTTGTATCCTACTAATATTGAATATATTGGCTAATTTAATTTAAATGACCGGATAAGGGATAAATAAGGTATATCCCTATTAATTTTTGCGCAGTTTAGATAAACTCCAAAAATCATGTTATACATTGGTAGAAGTTACTCATTTTTCAATTTTTCACTATGTGGTCTTTTAATAACACTCATAATTGATGATTTATTGAGACTACAATATCATTTCCATTGTTTTATTTTTTACTGAAATTGAATTCCATCCCACTGATCTAGTTAAATTAGTTTTTCTTATTTCATAAAATCAATAAATAAGTCTATTAAAGAAAACTGTGAATTGAAGAGCTATTCTGTAAAACCTGTTTTGGTTTTGTGTTATAAATTAAGACTTCGTTTTATTCACTAATATATTAATTTCCTTTTTCCTACAATTTCATCTTCAAAATTTTAATCATACTTTGTACATTCAAGCATCTTTGTTTTTATCAATGTAAAGCCACTTTTGAAAATATAAAGACGTTTTTGTAAATATGTTGGGATGTAATTATTTTTTAATCATTTGCTATTATATAAACAAAACTTTAATTATAATATAATGTTAGGTAAATATTTAGGATGCTTCTTGTAGATTTACTATTTCTGAATTTATTGTAACTTTGCCTAGTGGAATTGGAAAAAAAAAACCTGATTCAAAGACTTTTTGAAAAATATTTACAAAGCATTTTTGCTGTACACTATATTTAAAAAGTTTGAACTCAAGATACCGAGACACACTGCATATTCCCGCAACTTCTTTTCTGATATAAAATTAATAATTTGTTTGATTTCAAATGAATTTTAGTAAAATATTTCTAAGTTATTAATATAGTTACATTTAGGTGTAAGAGCGCTGTCAGCTATCCCACTTTTGAATTGGTATGGCACAGGAAGTACAGCCCCTGGTGTGCTACTATTATTATTGGTACAGGAGATATGAGTATGGCTCACTTCTAGGGGCAGGCTCAAGTGAGTATTCCAAAGTTTCTTTTGGTTAGCTAAGTGCATCTTTGATCTGGAAATCAAAACAAGGATTAACGATTAGCAGATTGCATGTACTGTGTTCTACAGACAGAATAGTTTTTGATTAATTCATATTTTTTTATTATTTAACTGAGTGAGAAAAAGTATTATTTTAAATTTGGTGAGCTTAAATTATCTATCTCTCTTATTAGTCTTTCCTTTTTTTATTAGAGGAGGCTCAAAATACAAAAGACAAATCCTCATTTTATTTTAGCATTTGAAAACATTTCAGTTTTAGCAATTATTTCGTATTGTTTTTTTCAGTTAAGTTTTTCAAGATGTGTTATTCTTGTTATTCTTGTAATTCTTAAGAACTTTGATGAAAGTAAAGGCCCAAGATTTAATTAAATTTCTGTCTGAAACCAAAGCTCTCATATAATAGAGAAAGAAAAAGAAAATTCAACTGGGCACAAAAATAAATAAAATTAGATAGTGCTATATTGGCAATATAGGACTTGTGTTAGCAAGTCTTTAAAGCCAAAAAAAAAAAAAAAAAAAAAAAAAAAAAAAAAAAAAAAAAAAAAAAAAAAAAAAAAAAAAAAAAAAAAAAAAAAAAAGAAAAAAAAAAAGATGTGTTAGAAGAGAAAAGTAACAGTTGTTGGATAGGGACAGAAACATTTGTCAGAATCTCACCCTTCTTCTTTGTACCACCTGGTATGCTTTTTATAAGTATGGAACATTTATAAGTTGGAATAGTCCAGTCTAAGTTTGACGTTATCTGCAGTGAATCCAAACATACATTCATCAAGTATTACAGTTTTTTAAATTTCAAATAAGTTCAAATAAATCAATTTTTTTTTTTTTTTACTGATTAGGAAGGGGAAGAGAGTGAAGGCAGTTGACATAAACAGCATATCTTTTAGATCTCATAGATTATATAGACCTGACTACAAGCTATGAAGGATAATGGGTTCTGTACTTGGTAAGGAAATGTTTCTGACCAACAGTTATTCAAGGAAGCCATTTGGTCATCATTCACACTTAACCAACAAGTTTTTCCCCAGTTTAAGGGTACACACTGTATAAAGGCTGCTTATTTAACATTATAGGTTATTATCTGTCTCAGATAATTAGTCTGTAGGTAAAAATTTACTGGCTTTACCGCCTTTAACTATACGATATATATGCGAGTATATATATATATATATATATATATATACATACACATACACACACACACACACACACACACACACACACACACACACACACACACACACACACACACACACACACACACACACACACACACACACACACACACACACACACACACACACACACACACACACACACACACACACACACACACACACACACACACACACATATATAAAAATAAACCTACATACACATATATACACAAGAACAACACATACATATAACTTATAGACTTATTTTATGCAGAACTTCTATATATATAATTGTTTATTTCTATATTTTATTTAATAGATTGTGGGTTTTGAGAAAATTAAGTACGGATTTGACATTTGATACGTCGTTGTGTAATAAAACTGAAATTTCTGGTCGGAGTCCTAGTCTATTTAAACTGGAAATGTAAAATGGATAGTCCTGTAGGATGTGACTGACTGTAAGAGTGTTATCACAGTGTTGGCATTTCGTTGGTGGTTCATTCCTCATCAGGTATGAGTGGGTCAGGTTTGTATCCGATTTTAAGTCTGGCCAGTGCAACTTCTCTGCGATTAGAGCGATTTGACGTGGTCCATGGTTTGACTGTTTTTTTAATAATTTTTAATTCGCTTGGTGGACTTTCATCCCACATGGACTGCCAGGCATCCGATATTTCTCTTTTTAGAGGAACAACTATTTCCCGGGGTGTTAAAATGGCAGTACCTCGGCCTGGGAAATGACAAATTTACCAATAATGATATAATTATTGAAGTAATTGGTTGGATATAGTTGGATTGGATATAGTTGAGATTGACTGATTGGATTTTTAATTATTACACATATTGGCGGCGTCTAACTGGGATTTAAGGAGATATTGGAATAGGAGAGTTTTGAATGAGTTTAAGGAAGGAGCATGTCTAATTTCAGGAGGTATAGAGTGCCAGAGGGTAGTGGATCGGGCTTGGAAGGAGTGTTGGTATAATGCTAATCGGTGGAGGGGAGTATATAGGTCAGAGGAACGTGATCTTGTGAGTTGGAAGTGGACGGAAGAATTGAATTTCAACAGGTTATGGATGTAGGGTGGGCAGTGGTTATTAATGACTTGGTACAGGAAAGTGACCAGGAAATATTGTCTACGGGAGGATGGATAGAGCCAGTCTAAGGCAGTATAGAGGTGCGATACATGTGAACGTCTCGGGGTAACGGTAACAAATCTGATAACACTATTCATGATTCGTTGTAATCTGTCCCGGAGACCCACCGAGAGGCCCCCATACACTACACAACCATAATCAAACTGAGGAAAAATGAATGAGGAAACTAGGAGTTTTCGCGTGGATTGAGGAAGGAAATGACGGGAACGATGGAATAATTTGAGGATTCCTATTGATTTTCGGGCGATTTGGGGCTTCCAGGAGAGGTTTTGGTCAATAATGATTCCTAAATTTTTGGCAGAGGAACAGAAAGTGATAGGTTGATTATTCAGGTTTAGGGTAGGAAAGTTGGTAATGGATCTGAGGAGGGGACTTGAACCGATTACAATAGCTTGAGTTTTCCCTGCATTTAGCTTTAAATTATGCAAGTTGGCCCAAGTGCAGATTCTATCGAGGTCTTCCTGGATCCTAGATAAAGCTTTATGTAATTCGTTCAAAGGAAAGGATAAATAAATTTGAGAGTTGTCTGCATAAAGATGATGGGAACAATGTAAAATTGACCGGGGAAGATCATTAATGTAGGAGTTGAAGAGGAGGGGTGAAATGCTGGAACCTTGGGCTACTCCCGAAGACAGAGGTAGGAAGTCGGATAAGGGTTGATTAGGGATAGGGCTTGAGTGCGGTCGGAGAGGAAGGATCGGATCCAGTGGATTGAACTATTGGAAAATTTTAAAGCATTTAATTTGGTAAAAAGGATACGATAGTCAATGGAATCAAATACTTTAGAAAAATCTAGGAGTATCAAGACGGTCAGTTTTTTTTCATCTATTGCAGCGTGGATATCACTTGTGATTCTGGTTAGTGCAGATTGTGTAGAATAACCAGGACGGAAACTGGATTGGAAAGGATCGAGTAGATGGGGATCTTCCAGGAAATGGGAAATTTGGGATTACACCAATCGTTCAAGGGGTTTTGAATGGTTTGAAAGGATGGGGATCGGGCGATAATCTGCAGGACAGTTAGGATTAGGAGTTTTATTGATGGGGTGAACAATAGCTTTTTTCCAGGAGGTAGGAAATATAAAGTTTTGTAGGGAGAAATTATAGATAAAGACAAGGACCCGTAAAATTTCTGGGAGGCACAATTTTATAAGTTTAATAGGGATACCATCTGGGCCTACCGAATTGGTATAAGATTCCATTATAGAGGAGAGAATTTCTGTGGGGGTTATGTCGGAAAAATAAAAGTTACTCTCATTGAAAAATGTTTCTGAGGAAAAACTGGTATAACGGGAAGGAGAGGTGAGAGATGATGAAACAAAATAGGCGTTCAGGTCATTAGGCGAAACTGGGAAGTTGGTTGAGGTTGAGGATCCGGAGGGGTTATGGAGGCTGAGTTTTCGAAGGATTTGCCATTTTGACTTGGAATCGGGAGAGGACGATAAGGCTTCGTGGAAATATATATATATTTTAGATTTTATATATATAAAATCCTCTGTTAAATTTCTGAACAAAATTTGGGGTAAAAAAAAGTTACATAATTCAGAATTGACCGAGTAATCGCGTAACATACACACAAAAAAAAAAAAAAAAATATATATATATATACAGATGAGTTGAGAACCTATTTTCTTTTGAAGTCGGTTGAAAAAAGAAGGTTCTCAACTCATCTGTATTTATTATTATTTTTTTTTTTTGTGTATGTTACACGATTACTCGGTCAATTCTGAATAAATTTTGATGATTCTTTTTTAGATCGGTAGGGCATACTTCAGAGGTACTGTCCATAAAAATATTTTGAAATCAACGGAGCACTTTTTAACTTATAGGCACCCTCAGAAAAAAGCACAGTTCAGTTGAAAGTTATATGATAAATTGGTACCGGGTATTTAATTTTCTGTATCAATGATTTTATATGTAAATACAAACAACATTCCCATTAATGAAAATGTACGTAATGATTTCAACTACAATTCTGTGTTCAATTTTCCCATTTACATGCAGATAAGTGGAATAATAACCTCGATAATTCTTTGTTCAGTGAGTCGAACTATTTTTCAGGGTAGATTGAAGATCGAGAATTGACTGTAGAAACAAAAATACATTCACCACTAAAAAGTAAAAAATAAAAATAGTTTTTAGAAAAAAAACAAAACCGACTTCAATATTAAACCTACATAAACAAACTTGAACTAAAAAATTAAAAATAATATTTTAATTGCTTCGAAACAAAAACCATTAAATGACAATCAACGAAATTATCGATACTTATATACCTATTCACAATTTATGATCAGTTATTTTTGGAGTCGGTGCCAACCAAAACAAACAGAATTTGAAAAGAAATGGTAATTGTAAAGATACTCCCAACGTTTCATCACCGCCACACCTCTGTCTCCGGCCATTCGAAAGTTTATTGCTAAGGCAAGATTAAACTGCCCTTCTTGGCTGGCACCGACTCTAAAAATAACTGATCATAAATTGTGAATAGGTATATAAGTATCGATAATTTCGTTGATTGTCATTTAATGGTTTTTGTTTCGAAGCAATTAAAATATTATTTTTTATTTTTTAGTTCAAGTTTGTTTATGTAGGTTTAATCTTGATGTCGGTTTTGTTTTTTTTTTCTAAAAATTATTTTTATTTTGGTAATCAATTATTGATCTCAAAGAAAAAAAGAAAGATTATGATATAAAAAAAAAAAAAAAAAAAAAAAAAAAAAAAAAAAAAATTCTACAATACTGAATGAATAACTTACAGGACCTACTTTTTTTTTAGAATCACAGTCTTGTTTTTTCATTAGTAGAAATTATTAATTCGTAATTGAAATGTGATGCAATAGTAAAAATTCTTTCTTAGCAGTCCTGCTCTTTCTGATAGTGTTCGCTTTCTTACTGATTCATTTGTATATTTATCTTCGGAGAACGGTCGCTATCTTAAAGGGAAACTAGCTGCATGACCGCAAGGCCATAAAGCTATAAACAAAACACCCTGAAAATTGCCGATGTTAACAAAATTTCGACTGAAGCAAGTTTAAATGTCATGTTATTGTAGCCTCGTTTGGAAAGAATAATTCAACATTAGAAGTTTTTTTCTTCTTTAGAATGATATTTAATTATTTTGACAATTTTTAATGAAATAAAATTATTATTAGATCAAAAATTATCTTCCGCTTTTTTTTTTTTTTTAAATGTTCTCATTCTTTATTTTTAAAGTGAAAATTAAGGCCTTATACCTAAATAAGTTTTATCTATACTTTGTTAACTTTTTAAATTTTTCAAGAAAATAATGTGTCGATAAATATTTTTTTCTGGAATCACAGCTCTCCTACCTTATACTACTCTGAAGTCAATGTGAAATAACACTTTTCAAATTCTCTAAAAATGATTAGCAAACATTAAATATATATATATATATATATATATATATATATATATATATATATATATATATATATATATTATTTTTTTTTCATTTTAAATGAAAGCTAAAACAAATTGGAATATGGGAGGGGAGAACAAAAAACCTTATTTTTTAACTGAATGTGGATTACATATTTAATTTTATTCAAGAGGGTGTCGAAAATTAAATAAGTGAATAACCCCTTGTTAAGAATTTAACTATCTATTAAATATCTCCGTTTTTAACATTATTGAATTTTTATAATCAATCCTTGATTATTGCTATGATCCGAATCGAATTCTAACACACTTAAGAGTTTGTAAAGAAAATACTTATACTTTGGCCTGTGTGTCGGTATGTAGGACTATCTCCATTTTGAGAGCTACTAGTAAAAAAATTATGTTTTTTTTTTAGTATCTTTAAGAGCAATGACAATCAATTATGAATATTCTATCAAAACTGTGCAAAAGTCAATTTTCATGTGATGTGGTAGGAATGGAGATTATCTTGTCTTCACTTTAGATTATTTACTTCTCAAAGCTCTGCATTCATTTACCTTTCATTAATTCACCTTTGAAATCTTTCAATAATTTAAGAGAACGGCAATAACTGATGAACGAGTTCTTTTTTGTACAAAAAAAAAAAAAAAAAAAAAAAAAAAAAAAAAAAAAAAAAACAAAAAAAAAAAAAAAAAAAAAAAAAAAAAAAAAAAAAAAAAAAAAAAAAAAAAAAAAAAAAAAAAAAAAAAAAAAAAATTGGATTTCAGCCCCTAAAACGATTTAACAAACTGAGATGTCCTACTTTTTTTTTTTTAACCTATTACTGTAGTCCATCCACTTAAGATATTTTATGAGGAGGTTACTCAATCCCTGCACTGCTTGCGAAGATGATTGAAGTCGATTGTTAGAAATGGAATAGCTGGTGCATACAGTGTCTTTATTCTTGTGGATTATTGAACCACTATAGTCTGCTTAACTGTTTGTATTAGATCGATGACTCATTGCTATGGTTTGTAAAATGATTGCCATTTCTTTGTAATGCAGTCAACACTGGGGAAAACCACTTGATCATAAAATTTTTATATTGCTTAAACGGTTTGTGGAATCTTTGGAGGTTGAGACCTAATCATAAAGGCGCTCTTTATGATATGTACATCAGGAAAAGCAATCCTGTTTTCCTCGGAAGCGCGAATTACACACATTACTTTCATTGGAGATAGATAAATCGTTGGGAAGGAATTAAAACATGGCCTCTTGAAGTTTTAAAAAGACCTTGCGTAATTGAAGCGTTTATTTATTGCTTCGGAATTTTCTTTTGAAATCAGAAAAAATAAATAAACCAGTTGCGTTCATCTTTTGCTCTGGCGCTGTTGGTAATAGTCTATCACCCTGTGGAAAAGCTTTTGATGCTCTTGGAATATTTTTGAAATATGCACAGGGAGTTTGAGAATAGCCGAGAAAGACACTCATTTTCTTCGTTGAATGTACCAACCAAATATGGTATTGACTCTGAGAACCATATTAAAGACTTTAGCTAACCGTTTCCGGTACTAAGGTACGCACCGAAGAAGGAAATGACAGCGATTTTCATACTTATGAACATAACATTGATGATAAAAATAAATGTCCCTTAAATGTAGTTCAACACATTCGGCGAGTATTCGAGGATGAGTTATTAATCTATTTCTTAAAATATATTTCGTAATATTTTGATATTTTTTGCTGTTATTTTAAAAACGGTCAGGATGAAATTAATTTTTTATTAGAATCTTAGAAACGATTGGGTGCAGAATCGTTTTTGAATTATTGAACCAACTTGACACTTAAGTGCCTTAAAACTGTCTAAATAATTTAGTGTTCAAATAAATTAAGATATTGGATTACCGTAGAAACTATTAGACATTTAGGTTTTTATCTCCCGTAGCTGATCGAAAAGACCTAAATTGTCCTTGACTGATCTTAAGGTTACCCTCCCTCTAAGGCCGTGCTGTCTTTAATGGAACACTTTCAGGGTTTATTGCCGCGTCCAAAGCCTGTCTATACTGCTTGAGTGTAGCAACAGTACAATAACGACATACTTAGCGAATATTAGTTTCAGTAAAACAAGTTATGTTTTAGTATTCCTTGTTACAGAGGAATTAAGTACAGATATAGGGTAATGAAGAATCGAATATTTAATTTATTAAATGATTGTCCGTGGGAAGTTTTCATGTTCCTGATATACTGTGGGTGAAATAGTAGGGAAGCTCGCCTGTTCATTCTTGGAACGGATGAGGCCCATGCAGATTCTTGTATAGCTTTGGTTAAAATTTTACTCATTTTTTAGTTCCTTCTTCGGTTCTCAGTTGCATTGCTATTAGAAGTTTTGAAATTAAATTGATAGCTATCCCAATAAAAGTAATGGTTGTTCCCCTTTTTTTATTGATTCATACAAAAAAAAATCAGATGAACCAGGAATGATCAGAGCAGAGGTCGGAGCTACTTGTGATGGAATAATGTATGGTGCGAAGTACTTTAGTAAAGAAACAATCCCGTAAGTTAACAGTTTTCTGTTTCGCAGTGGGTATGGATATTGGAGTCTAACGAAAGTTTATGGAGAACATACCTCAGATTTCTATCTCGCGGAGAGCGTCAGGCTTGATGTTTGGCGCTGTTGTCTCCACCAGCGAGAAAACATTTTCCCAGCTTTTCTAAGAAACTTCTAAACATGTGAGAAGAGAGGAGGAACCTAGAGGATCAATACAAGGCTGCCTTTGTTATGCTGTGATCTTTTGTGTTAAGAGTGGTTGCAGTGGTCTGTATATTGAAGTTGGGTTGTAAATGCGTTGAATCGTGATGCAGTGGAGATTTGATGTTGATGGCGTTGCTACCGTGTGCAATGTCATCTGGAAGGTATGTTCTGTAAATACTGTTGTCAGAAATATGAATTTTGTGTCATGAAGTAAAGTGGGTTTCGGTCACCGTCTAATTATTTCTCATACATTTCATCGGTATAGGTCGAGTTGAGTTCTATGTTGTGCTAGTTGTTAGTGTCTCAAAAAAGAATGATAAGAGAATTAGAGTGCATATCATGGGCATACGTACAGATATAGCTTATTTTTACAACATTTTTTCAACAATGTCCTCGGTGCAATATGAACTATTTCATTTCACAGAATTGTTCGTTGATTAACTAATTAGTAATATGTACAAAAACATTGGCAAACAATGAATTTTTAAATCTTCCTAAAGCATAGCCGTCTACGGTGCTAAATGTGGTTAACTAACATTCCATTTAGAATGACAGTGGTTCAAATTAATTTTTTTTAAGGTTACTGGGGATGTAGTATTTATGATTTTAGCTAAGTCTCTGTTGAAGCCCTGGTTTGCTGTTAATTATATTTTGCTTTTCCCCCACCTTGAGCATGAGAATTATTTTCAGATTCTGGAGTCACTTCCATATTACTAACTTTCGATTTTAAAGATTGATTTGGATTTGATAGGACACACACTTCACCCTATACAACACACCTGGCTTATAGGTTTTGAAAAACCCAGTTCACACAAAATCTCGGTTAATTTTTATTTTAAAATATTAATAAAAAATAATGATATTTTTATCAACTTCCTACCTTATTAGAATTACGACTTAATCCTATTCAATAATTAAATCGCAACAACATACGGATACATTCCGCAGGAATTCGCATATATACACCTGTACTAGTGTGTGTAATTTGATCGTTGAAGTAATTATAATAAAAACAATATAATGCTCAGTATTTCAACACAGTTATCTTATCTCTGGATAAATGTTAATTGGCGCTCTACTTGCGCTTATTCCTCTTAGATTGCATATTCACAGAGGAGCTGATTCTATTTAAATATTTAATAAAGCATTCAAAAAAGGTTTATACTCACTGAAAAACAGTTCCTCGGCTCGTTTCGTTTTCTGAATGATTGCACAGATTGAATGATTGAATGATTGGACTCATCGCTCCAGAAGAAAGACATTGTAAGATTTTACAGGTGGCTTCCACTGTTGAAGAAAATAAAGAAAATTAGTTTTGTTATGATCTAAGGGTAGGAGGGGTAATAATGAAATGATTCGGTACATTTTTATATTTGCATTTATTGATTCAAATTGCAAGTTTTCACTCAAGGTTGCCGACATACTGCTTAAATTATTCTTCAATAAATTCACAAAATGTTCAGTTTTTCTACTCTATTTTTAAGGATTCTATGAGTTTTTCTAATTCACATAATTATATTCATTGCAACTTTAGAGGGATGTAACGGTTAACTAGTCGTGATCAAATATCTGTTATGGAAAATTTTATAGACAGCCGAATTTCATTCTATTAGGTGATGATACCTCGACTAATTTTTGGATCGTATGCTCGTTATAATAAAAGTTAAATTAACAGCAATTTCTTTGTTCTTTGTAATTCTTCCCCTGAACTCTCAACTTGTCTCTTTCCAGGGCAAGTCCCTCTGTTATTTTTTCCAACCTTACGATATTATGTACCTTTAATTTGAACTTTTGAACTTAATTTCTTAAGATATTTTTAGGGGTTCAGCAGTTATTTAGGTGATAAGAAGACTTATGCTTCTTTCTTATAACACTGGTATATAGAGTTTGACATTATTTGAGAATAGTTTTTAGTTTCTTTTCCACTTAGTATAGTACAAGTAGTTTTCTTGTAAAATGATGTAATTATATTTTTGTCTTCTGTCATTGGTCTCTTGTCCCCGATTTGTGAAAGATACCTTTTCTTGTTTATTGTCTGGAAATCATAGAGATAAGTGATGGTAGGGGATTAAAATTCTTTCGATCAATAGACGGAAATCAATTGTTAGCTGGTGTCTATCATAAGTAGATTTATAATCAGCAGATAGTTACAAATTGGCTTTAGTTATCTCTCAAAGACAGTCAAAGATAAGATCAATTATTTTCGAAGAAACTCTTAAGCCACGTATATCTTATCTAATATACGTTACATGCTAACAATGTAATATATTGGGTTTGTGCAAAAATAATGCAGGATTTATATATTCATTTTTTAAAGGTAAGTACTTGCCTAATAAACAAAGATAATCATCCAGTCTAGTTAATGGATTATAAACAATGGTTATTAAGTTGTTTTTTCTTAAAGATTATTTTAGTTTGATTACATTTTCTATGTGTATGGACCTTTGAAATTCACCAAGTGAAAATAAGATTTTCTTCAAATTTATTTTTACGAGTACAAACTTGGTCAAAGTGAGGCCCCAACCGCATGTAACATCAATGTTGTTTGGGATGAAGGAAGCATCAGTGAATGTACAGTGCTGCGATGGTTCCAAAAATTTCTTCTTGGAGATTTCGATCTCGAAGACAAGGAAGGGCGCTATAGGTCTACTATAGTTGATCAGGATCATCTGAGGGCTTTGGTTGAAGAAAACCCACATTCACAAGAACTAGATATGTGTGAGGAAGAAAATTACCTTATTTGGTCTTGATATTAATTAATTCATGTAGGCTTTTGATCCATTTTCCTTATAATTGTCAACAAACTTGCCCGGTGTTTGTTTTTACCTTTTCGTTCTTTTGAAATCGGTTTTCAAGCAAGGACCACTATTTTATACATTTATAATATAAGAAAATATAGTTATGTATTAGGAATTCCAAGGCTGTTCGGTCAACGTTGTGAATGTTTTGTCAATGTAACAATGATGAGAAACTAAATTAGTTGGAGATAAAGACGTCCAATATATCTTAATGAAATTACACTAATAATTCATTTACATTTATACATTTAATTTAGTTTCAGAAGTATTTTTATTCAGAATTGGCAATGTACGAATTAATATAATTTAGTGAATAATCACAAGTAGTAACTATTACTGTGCTTGAAATTTTAATAATGCTAAAAATACATAACTTCAGCATAAGGTCTTAATTAGTTTATTTGATTGGTTTTGAAAACTTTATGTACCAAAACATCGTGCTTATTTAAAATAAACTTATTCAAAAAGATTTTTTTAAATTTTCATGTCACTTTTTTAAATTTATTAATCGTAAATAATGCAGCTCTTATTATTATTATTTTTTTATGTCAACATATTTCAATTGTCTATAATGTTTCAATTATTTTATATTATTTCCTTGTCTTGTCTTCAGAGAAGTCATGCCCCAAAATAACGTTTTTCAATTTAAAAAAAAAAAAATGAAAAAATATAATAATAAACTTATAATTAATTTTTTATAAAAAACATTATAAGTATTTAGAAAATTTCGAGAATAAACTGACTTAATATTGGAAAATTGTTACTTAATTTATCACTTAATTATCGAATTTAAGTAGTTTAATATGCAATACGTAATACTAAAGCGAAGTAAAAAAATTGGAAGAATTTTTAATCAATATATAAGAAGTAGATAATGAAATAAGAATAGTCGAATAATTCCAATACAGACTTATGCCTCAAACTCACTTTCTTCAGGAGTGTCTTGAATAAATTCCTGTTCTTTTCAGAAGTTTGTTTTGTTCTTATGTTTCGTCAAAAACCCTTATTTTCCGCTTGATCAATAATTTCTTTAGGGAAATATCTCTGGTTAATTATGTAGGTCTTGCAAACTATGTGTCGAGGTAGAATACAAATTATAATTTGATAAACACAAAACCAGTTTAAAATTATTTCTTACCGACTACTCCAATAGATATTAGACAAGCGTTCTAAGTTCCTAATAAATTACAAAAGACTTATTTACACGTCAGTAATTTGACCAATTTGGACATATTGAATTGAGTTTTGGGGCTCCACTAAACCTTACAATTCTCGTATCCAATCTTTACTATCCAAAATGGCTCATAAAAACCTCAAGCTCCTCATAATGTCACAAACAAGGTATCCACAAAGACCTTAATGTCCCATATGTTGCAGATTTGGTCCAAACCAGATACAGATATGATACTACCCTATCGTAGTTGATTCCATACCCACTCGAATACACGTGTCTCCCAACTTGCTTCTCTCTGAAATTCCCAATAATCCTCCGAGACGTCTAAAAAGAAAATGGCTGAGTGAGATTCTTATGTAGAACTTTTATTGAAGTGCTACTAGTGAGTAGTTCTCTACATGTTTATTGACGTGTCATTGTTATAATGTTTCTCAAAATTACTATAAATATCAATAAATAGTTTGTTTTTTAAAATTAATTCGTGAAAATAATGTAGTTAATGAATCAGTAAGAAAAAATAAAGGAAACAAAACAACATTCCTAAATGTTTATCCTGGATTCACCTCTCTTAGAGCTATTTGTTTTGAGCTTGCGATACCGATGTACGTCAGTAGTGTCCTTTTTGATATTTGTTCTAAAAGTCCGCCTGTTCAAAGGTTGGAACCAGTTTGCCAATATTTCAAATATTATCTAAAATCAACAATGTGGAGTGGCCTGATCTGTTGCAATTGGTGCCTATGACTCGACAGCTGTTGTCGAGAACTCGGGATAAGAGAAGGGGCTCGCCGAGATAAGGCAGTTCCCAGACCCCTGCTGTTTGATAACGACTCATTGTTTCCTCAAAACCTTGATATAATTAGAAATGGGTTAACCTCTTGTTTGATCCCTAACATATTTTTGAAGATACAGGATACAAATGTTAGTCTTGGTTTGTATTATTCTTCGGGGACAATCTGTTCTGTTCTGATCATTTCGTATATCTACCCTACTTGAATTATGTGCTGAAGCTTTTTAAAATTCGAGTTTGAATTATATCCAAATAGTTTTAAAGATAACTGTAAATAATGATAACTTAAATATGTTCTCACAAGGCCAACAAAGAGACATATTTACGGTTTCCTCAAAAGATTATTGTGCGAGGAAAAAAAAGAGTAAGAAAAAACAAATTTTAATAAATTTATAACAGTTCGTTATATACTATAAATATACTAGTGAACATCACTTTAAATGTGGTCATTTTTTCATTTTATTAAACAAATAATTTGTACTTCATTAGAGTTTTATTCAAATTTAGCAATGCATTAGCAACAGACTGTTCAACGACACTAAAGTTACTGCTCAATATAATAGCATCTGATAAATATTTAAGAACTTAAAAAACACTTCGGTTTTTGTGGGAAACAAGCTAGAAAAATTCAAATAGGTAAGTGAATTTAAGTGAAGTGCAACATTTTAGAATGCCAGGCACGGAAAATCGGACGATCCATTCCGGAGAAAATCATGTAAACTCTATTATTTTAGACTCCTCACGAAAGGGGGTACATTTGAGGAGTAATCTTACAAAACTGGACAAATCCACTTCAGAAAATGTATAAAAAAAGAGCGAAAAACCCATATCAGTCCTCCCTCTGCTGTTAAATCCAAAATAATTATATTATTTAAATCCTCGATAGCTGTCTACTTATGAAAAGAAAGTATAGGAGTGTGTAGAGTGCGGAGCACGCAAGGCATCATCAGAAAAAAAAATTGACCGTAAATGGACATTTTTGACAGGTAACTCCTCATTTAGCCGTAAGCATTCTGGTGACCTCTGCGAAGCTGGTCCGTGGCTTGAGGGAATTGACATTCATTTGGTGGTGAATCCAAGGAATGAATCTCCACCTTCTCACTCTGGCTATAATATGATGATAACTAATTAGATTACGTTTGACATTAATTATTAAAGCGTAAAAACATCGTTTGTTTATTTTTTTATAAATACCACGTTTGGGTCATTTATGATGAAAATTGTTTTGAAATATGAAAATGATAAAAATGTTAACTTTGTCTATTCACAAATGTTTATTTAATAATGCTAGAGCAAATATTTAGGACCTGTTCTTTGCAGTGTTTTTTAATATGTTTACTCTGTTAACTTTTTAACAGGGTAGCACTTAAGTGTAAACATTTGTGGATAGACTAAGTTTTTTTTTACATAAAATAGACAATTTAATTTGACAATTTGAATGAATTTGAACTAATTGTTTGAAATACAATCATTGAAATGCCTTGCTGATGTGGGTAAAAGAATATGTTGTATAGTAACGGTATCACAAACTGACATATTAGCACAAATGTAGTTTAAACTAATATTAGCTACTTCATGTAAGTTGGCATGACATTTTTACTTCGGCTACTGAAATTTAGTGAAGTACAGTACAGTTTTGAGCATTCAAATTCATTATTCCTATTGGATATCGAAATTTTATTATTTAAATTTAATTTTCATTTTTATGTGACATTGTCATTGTTCTGAAATAGCACTCCTCTTTATTGGAAAAAAAAATTATAAGCTCTTGTAGCTTAAAACTAGTTTAGTCTAGGTCCAGACCCCTCCTGCAGTATGAAATTATTCAAAGAGGTGGATTGAATCATCCTAATAGAAGTACAGCCTGTCCACTGGCCCGAACTGGATTTAGGTGGAGCATCACCGGTATCGTAACCTTAGTTTAATATTGTTTTGATATTTTAGTTTCATGCTTTGAGAATTTGTTACCCTCAATTGAGAAATGACTCCTATAAAACCCATTTCAGTAAGTTCAGTATTTTTTGTATCAGACTATTGCTTCAACTGGAGTTGATGTTGGAAACCTATAAAGCAATGTGGTCACGGTGAAATGAATGAAGCTCTCAACGCGGTGAAAGGTCTGGTACCTACTTTTTGGAGAGATCTTGTATACTCTGGAATCAGCTATGTTCAGATAGGATAGAGAAAATATAGCCCATGACATGATATCGATTGTATACATTCAGTCTGATATTTTATTTATTATCTGCGCTTTCGGCCACATTTACCAAAATTGCTTATTGCATTATCGATTAATTATGTTAATAAGTCCCATCGGGCCAGTCCGACAGTATCTCTTCCGTCACTTTTATAATTTACTGCATTTTGAGAGAAAATGTCTTTTATAAATTTTTGGAATACTAGCGTTTGTTAGAATGTCTAGCAATTTTCCCCCAAACAAAACAATTTCTGTTTTTCATTCTTTCAATAATATTTTGATGTGTTTAGCAAAATAGTCCCCTCTCAGTTTCCTATTTTTGACTGCATCGAACTAGATCTGAGACAATAGAATAATGTGTCATGAATGATTCATATGGTTTAGGTATATATGCGTCTGCAGATAATTAAATGTTTGTGTTCATGATATTATTTTTCAAGGCGCTATAATTAAGTGGCCTATTCTGTGATTTCTGTTATGATTGATGAGTTGCTTTAAGGTGGATTTTAGCTTATCTTCAGTTACGTGTTTACTTATGTAATTATTACAATCGAATTTTTTCGCTGGGATCGGTTCCGACTGGTATCTACTTTCTATTTTCACGGTCTATACACCACTAACAAGAAGATGTCTATCTGGGCCATATAATTATAATATTACAGAATAAGTACATTATGTTCAGTGTCGGTAGGTATTTGTGTTAATTTTTAGTAGCTTATTAATAATTGTATCCTGTGATTAAACAAGGCAAAGTTTGAACTTTTATTCACCTGAAAAAAATGTGGAAAGGTATTTGATCCGATGTTGAAAGAGAAATTCACACAGTTCATGGTCGTAATATTCGGTCTGATTATCAAATAGGATGGCTTTCAAAATATATCCGACTAGCTTTTGTGTTACGAATATTTTTTCTATTTCTTATAAATGTTAATTATTACTACACTAAAGAAAAATACATTAAATCAATTTGAAATTAAAATTAATCGTATAATGTTTATTAAAAACAATTTAACGTTTTCAAATATTAAAAATGCTACTATAAGCAATACAGTAAACGAATGAGATAATAGAAAACAGAAGGAAATGATACGATTGCGGAAGTGAGAACAACTTTTGAAATTTTCTTCGTTACTCGAATTACTTAAATGTTACTTATTTTAAATTATAAAATATACCCGTGGAATGAGATTGAATTACGTGTACTTTCTGTTTTCTTCTATAACAAAGCCTAAATATATGGTGTTCAATGATTTTAAATTACAATAAAACCTATATTTTATTCAATTAATTAAATTAACATATTGGGAAACTTACCTTGTTCTGCCGACTTAAAGCCAGTGACTTGCAATGTGGAATGGTGATGTGAAATCGCTGCATTAACACTATCTTTGACAGTTTTCAGGGCTTTTCCTGCCAGTTTCCTGATTGCAAAGTTTTAATTAGTTGTCAATACATATATTTAATAGGTTTATCACAATCAAACATTAATGGTTTGATTAATTGTTTTCTGTGTTATGGAATACTACTTACCTCGTGTTCATCATTTTGAATGAAGTTTCGTTGTTAAATTAAAAAAGGTGAAGGCGAATCAGACCGACCTGTCTGAGCCGAAAGGAACCGCTGGACTGAAGTAACTCTTTCAGAGCGGGCTGGTCCCTACGTCACCTGCCAACTGGCCCCAACCGATAAGATTAGTCTGAATTTCCTTTTAGCGGCGGGGGAGGGGTAATACTTATTATATATTTCATCATTGTTTAAATATAGCTTTACTAATAAATACGTTAATTATTTACAATTAAAATATAAACAGCAAAATTCGAAAAAAGATAAACATATTATTATTGGAAGATTCTAAGACAAAGTAATTGCTGTCTGGTCAACATAAGTACTGAAGGAAATTACTTATGAGGAAATATCACATCACTGCAGGAATAGACAACCCACTGCAACGATATGATTTAGACTAACAAAATATTACATTAGTTGCAAACAGATAAATTAGATATCATAGATAATTTATCATACATAAATTAGCTATTTATATTTATAATAAATTACTATTTTAACTATTATTTTGTATAATACTCAGAGAATGAGCACACTTTATTTAGGGTTACTTTATTGAGGTAACAAAAATATAATTATTACTATGCTTCTGGTAAATAGGTATGCCCACCCTAACACAAAATCGATGAAGTTAAACATTAAATTAATATATATTTGTGAATAACAAGTATATTAAAAAAATGCAACACATTTTAAAGTTTACACCAACAACTTTCAAATCCATCTGTTTTTTTTTTCCTTCTTGAAGAATTGGTCAATTACTGCTCATATTCTGAACCCTGAAATTTTTTTTCTAATGCAATTCTTACTTACTTACTACATGCGATTCTTGGGAGACAGTTTGATTTATATTATGATCCAACCATATTATTTATACATTACTTTTAAATGGCAGGTACCTTAATGCAATAGTTTCCAAACTGGGGAGCTATTTTGAAAGGTTGCAACAATTAAAAAACAAAACAATTTTTACTATTAATTAACAAAAAAAATAAGTTTTGTAGATATTAGTAGTTTGAAAGTTCTTCATTTTATGTAGAGTTGTGCTTAATTAATAGAAAATAATTTGTTTCTAAAGAAATGAGCAGTGTTATGTTTAGTCATTGTCATCACGCAATAAAGATGATTTTTCATTTCATTTATATGGAATGAAGTTTTATGTGTTGAGATCAAAGAGCAAGTTATGCAGTTTTTGAAGTAATTATAAGTTAATATATATATATATATATATATTATATAACATATATATATATATATATATAATTATATATATATATGCTCCCAATAAGGTTTATAAAATAGCCCACAAGGAGGAAGTTCTTCATGAAGTTGTTGTATGACATTGGTTTCGAATATATTAATACTTATACTTTTATATTATTCTAGAATTTCTTAATTAATACCCCAGCCTCCTTTTATAACTGCATTTTCAGCCGAGCCATCTGTTTTCATGTGAGATTCGAGTCCACCTGCTTTTTAGGTATAAAAGGTGGAGGTTATTGATTGCTCGAGCTCTAATTTTCTATGGATCTTTGTCGTCTTTCTTTTATATTACCAGGGTAGATGGAATGATTGAGGGTTAACATTGACATGAATATGGTAGATAGATTCATCTACTTGTTTTGGTCTTTTTTTTTTTTGTACTGAAGTTTTGTGGTGTTTACAAATGCATTTGGCTTTAGAATATAAATTAAGAATTTTATGTTTTACTATCCTCCAGCCTCAGTAAGGACGGACTTCATTTTATTTTTTGATCAGAGTAGATTTCAGATCACCTGTAATCATCTTAAGTACCTTGTTTTGGTCAATGAAGGCCTTTTGGAAGTTGGGGTTTGCTGCTATCACTTGTTCCATGCTCCAGGCCTAAACCAGGCCCTCTTTTCAAACTTTGTCAAATGCTTTTTCCATACGTATTTATACTGCAAGGGTATACTGTCATTCCATCAATGTCATTGGGATAACCATCTTATTCAACCAGGAGAAAATTTGGTGTAAATTGATAATTTTTTCTTGTCAAAACTTGAAATTTCCAAATCATTTTCAGTATGGACATGAATATGTGACTATGTGAGAATATCACAGTTATCCTGAAGATGGGGCAAATGATCTCCGAAACATGTTGTACAGAATAAAAGATAATAGGAGTTATGCTTTTTAAAAACAAAATACTTAAATTAAATCTCCTTCAATAAAACAATTGATTGTAAATTGTTAATTTTTTCTTGTCAAAACTTGAAATTTCCAAACCATTTACTATCTTATTTTAAATTTCATATAATTCCTTAGTGTGATTATATTTTAAAGTACATGCTCTAGTGTGATTTATTTTATTAAAACCGTATAGTCACAAAGTGTTTATAAAATAATTACTTAAGTATTAAGGAATTCTTGAATTTTAATGAAGTTTTCTCTTTGTCTGATTTACATTTAAATATTCCTAGGCTCTATTGTATTCTCATTTTATTGCATATAACATCTCAAATGAAATTTAAAACTTTACAGGTGTGAATATGAAAATAAAGTACAAAAAAAATATTATTTTATTTAGATTTTTTCCAGTGTATAGTTTAGTAACTTGTAAATCTTGCATCATGTTTTCTACATCATTTCCTTCCACAGTATTCCCTTTGGAGTACATTACTATAATGAGTATAAAAAGTATTTTATATAACACCATGTGATCATTATTATAAAAATATTAATTAATTACAATGTACTGTAATGTAATATAATTCAAAAGAAAAATCAATTGTCTTGTTTAATTTAAAATTTCTTGGTGTTATATTAGCCATAGTTGAAAAAATGAAAAATGTTTAGAATTGTTGAGAATCAAACCAGAATTAACAGAATTTTATCCTAAAATTAGCAATAGAAATATTATTTATACATTACTTAGATATGCACTTAACCTACTGGAGTATGTCTTAATACAAAAGTTTATATTTAATATTTTGGTTGGTTCAAACGTTTACCTAACTGAGGTTCATAATATGTCCAACCACCTTCAGATTCCAGTCCTTAGACATTCAAAGACTTCCTGACAATTCTTATGATGTCTAATAGATTTGCCTATTGAGTTGTATTATTTTGAGGGATGGTCAATCCTTTACCACTTTCACTCTTGCAGGAACCTTTGTGGCTATGAAATATAAAATAATTAACTTTTAATTCAGTTTAATATAAACAATTAACTTTTAATTCAGAAAAAAATGTTTTCTGTTATTACGACTGTGGCTTTATAGAGGCTGGGGGCACAGTATTTCATAATACTTATGCCATACTTTATTGGTTGTAGTGGTATAGGTATTTTTTTTCTTTTTTTTTTAGTATATGTTTCATCAGTTCATGAACCTAAAAAACTTCGAAATTTCACTATCAGTTTCTTATTTGGATTAAGTAATTATATGCCACTGCTACAGATTATTTTTCACCATATTCAATTATTCCCAATTTTTGTGTTTTAATTCTCTAACAATTCCTATTTATTTATTGCAGAATTAACTGGAAACTTTTTAATTAAATAATTACTTATTAATATTGATTTGGGTCCAAAGGTTTAGAGATCTGCTTTTACTTACCTGACCATATCTCAGACTCTAATGAAGCTGACCATATCTCCAGAAAATGAACTCCCCTCCAGATAGCCCCTCCATGACTCGAGGCAGCGGCCTAAACCCCTCCTCCTAAATCAAACCAGTACGAAACCTCTAAAGAGATAGCCCTGAACCTAAGGAAGATTTTGTCAAAAGGACCCTAAACTAGGAATATAAAAATACCTCCCTTTCTCAATAGTCTTCTTGATCACCTCCATCTAACCTCCATCTTCCTCCTTTATCTGACTAATAATTAAATTGAATGAATTAGATAATATTTTAAAATATATTTTTATTCATTTACTGATTTTTTATTCATTTTACTATAGATCTTCAGTACTATAAACCCATTCCTGTCAATCCGGTTTGTATACTCTTGCTCATAGCTCAGCTGCTTTCGAAATCCGATCCTCTTCTCTATGGAATTTCATCCCTCTCACCATTCGCCATTGAAATACCCCTTCCACTTTCAAATACTACTTCTTTAACGATCTACTATCCATCCATATCCATGTAAACTGTTAATAGCCACTATTTAGTTATATAAAATTTGAACAGTCTATACACATGAAATTTTATTGTTTTCGTACAAACTGAATTTAAATTTTCTGTTACTTTTTATTAATATTTTTTTTATTTTTATAATTATTATTATTTGTTATTTTTTTTCTAAAAAATATTTCATTTTGAGGCTTTAAAGAACCTTGACTATACATCATTTTTTATTCTTAAGGGTCTTAAGGTCTCAGAATAAATAAAGAACTTTTTTATTTATTTATTTATTTAAATTCAAACTTTATATTACTTTTGTTAACATTTTCTAATTTATATAAAATGTGCAAAGTTTTTGTTAGAATATTTGATCAAATATTTTAATTATACCACTGGCTACTTGAGTAAAGTTCAAATAAAAATATTAATTTCAAAATGTAATGTAAATTTTCTTTTTGAATCAGGTAAAATATAATAAACTATCTAAATTTTTTTTTTTAATATAATAAATTATTGAATATTCCTGGGAATTATTAAAATTATAGAATATTAATTATTGAAATTGAGGGTGATTTTCTTTTATTGTTATAGTCATTTTTATTTATTAAAAAAATAAATGAATAAGCCAACCATGTAACTGATTTTATCAGTTACATATCCTCTCAAGTTGACTATATAATTTTTAATATGTATAATTTTGAAGTTTTAAAACACAAGCAAGCAAAATATATGTAACCCATTATTTTGTTTGGCTATAATTGGTTAAATGTTTGATTTTTTTTTCAGAGTTCTTAAGTGGATAAATAACCTGATATATAACTTTAAATGATAATGGAATCATCTTAAGATTTTTCACTGGAATGTAGTTTCAATTTACATTCCAGTGAAAAATCTGTAGAGGACCATTGTACCTCAGTGTGTATTTTTGTTGATTACAACAAAACATGGATCTGGAACATACACCATTCATCTTCGTATCTCTGTTGCTTCTTGAACAGAAATAACAGTCATAAAAAACTATTCAAACTTTTCATAAGTTTTATGTTAAAAGTTGCTTAATTTCAAAATATTTTATTGACAGCATGGAGTTATTATATCTTCTATAATTATAGAGGTAGCGAGCTACTCGTTTTACTAAGTTTTATATGTAAAAAGTTGTAATAATTTTAATATAGTCTTTTTTACTTTAATATTTGTTTTTATTCTTAAGATTAGATTGTAGATTGAGTTTTATTTGGGCGATCAACTACAAGGTTATTACGCCCTTTTCATTTAGATGGTGAAAATTTATTTTTCTTCGTCCTTTATTATAATTTTCGGATATATTTATTCTTAAGACATTCTGTTTCAATAAATTTGTTTTTATTCCAAAATTATTTAATAATATGGTTGTAGCTTGTTCAGTTGCCTGTCTGTGATGTGTTAACTGTATTGAACTAATTAGCGATATCTATGTATATAACTGCCATATAAATGGTGACTGGATTTTTTAATAGTTACGTTTATTAATATATTACTTGTTTTTTTTTAATATTTGTCTAAATGTCTATCTATCTTTGTGTCTTGTGAAGTTATAACTGTACCTAAAGTTGGTGAAGACCGAGACATTAGATAAACATGATGTTCGTAAACATTGTGATGAATTGAGTGGTTTGGGCAGAGGAAAATGAGTTTTAAGAATTACAAATTTTGGTAATCATGGATACGAAATCCCTCTCAAACTACAATCAACAGAAAAAGTTTTCAAATATTTTTCTTAAAATATAATAGCCCTCTGCCATATTTTAGAAAACAGGATTCTCAAATCTAGTCACACCCAAACCTGTTTACTTTACATTACTAGATTTGTGCTTATTCTTGTAAAAGGGGAACTAGATTCAACAGTTAAAACTGAATACCATTTCCATCCTGATGGAACTATATGACATGTTACTGATATTGAAATGCCGTATGATGGAAATAAAACATTTGAACCAGAAAGAGCTTCCAAAACAGGTGAATTACTAAATGAAAAAAAAAAAAAAAAAAAAAAAAAAAGGGTATGTTTTATCTTTGAGGTCATCAAACAACAAATAGGTGTCCTAATCTAATACTTTATATGGAACAATTTGGACTGGTGGTTTAATTGAACCCTGTATTGCATCTTTTGTCAGAAAAACTTGTTAAAAGAGTATTAATACAATTTTTTTTTTTTTTTTTAATAAATTTATTGAAATTCACAACTGTACAGAATATATACATCAAGTAAATGTATTGACAACAGTTATAATAACATGTTGAAACTTGAAAAGAACTACTCATCAGTAGCACTTTATTAAAACTTCTACACTAGAAGGTCTCTAGGCCATCTTCGTTTCAGACGCCTCAGAGGATTATCAGGAATGGAGTGGGAAGCAAGTTGAGAAAGTGACGGATTTGAATGATTATGGAGCTTACTATGAAAGGATAGGTTTCTGGTGTGGGCTAAATCAGCAACATATGGAACATTAAGATCATTATGGATAAGTTTATTGGTGACAAAGTAAGGAGCATTGAGGATTTTGGATTGTAAGGATTGAATACGAGATGAATTGGATGGTTTAGTGGAGCCCCAAAGCTCAACTCCGTATGTCCAAATAGGTTTAATCACAGTCATGTATATGAGTCTTTTGTAATTAATTAGGAGCTTTGAACGTTTGTCTAGTAAGTGTTGAAGTAGTAAAAGAAGTAGGGCAGTTTCTTGTCGTTTTAGTCTTGTATGTGGATTCCAAGCTTGTCATTTGTCCAAGTGGAGTCCTAGGTAGCGTATCAGTTCAACAGGGATTAGTGGAATATCATTAAAGGATACTGTAGGACAGGAAGTCGTAGGTTTACAACATAGGGTAAACGTTATTTGGTGGGATTTGTTTGGATTTATTTTGATTCTCCATTTTTGACACCTTTCTTGAAGGTTTAGGATACGGGATTGGAGTGTTTGAGAGGCAATAAAGGGATCATTGTTTACTGATAACACACGTCATCAGTGTAAGTGGTGAGGACAGTGGTAGGATGAGTTGGGATGTCAGCTGTATACACTATGTAGAGGATAGGATCTAGGATACCACCTTGAGGAACACCGGCAGATTGGGTAAAGAGAGATGAATAGGAAAAGTTATGATTAACTTTGAAGGTTCTATCGCTAAGATAGGAACGGATAATTAGGAAGTATGTTGAAGGAAGGAATCTATAGATTTTGTAAAGGCTCCCGTACAGTACATTCCACGCTCCAATGCATAGAAAATAACGTTCACCACATGATGACATTGCTGGATTGTGGAGTGTGATGTTTGGAATCCAAACTGGTGGACTGGGATTACCTGATGGAAATCTAGGATCTTTTTCAAGGATTTTACCCATGATTGGCCAAAGTGAAATAGGACGGTATGAGGATGGGAACTCAGGAGGCTTTTTGGGTTTTGGGGTCATCTTAACTATAGATAATTTCCAGGAGTCAGGGAAATATGTGGTACAGAGGACAGCATTGTATACGTATGTTAGGAATAGGATGGCTTTCTGAGGAAGGAATTTAAGAATATGGGATGTAATAAGGTCATGTCCAGGGGCTTTGTTTGAAGGTAATCTATGAATGATGTTTGATATTTCTGAAGTATAGAATGCTTTAGGGGGAGAGAACATTGGAAGTGGGATATTAAGTTCTTCTTCAATATATTCTAAATGAGTAGGATTAAGGATATGAGGATGTGGGTTAAAAGTTTGATTGATACAACTTAAAATCATATTAATTTTTTACCTCAATGTGAGGAAGTGAAGAGGGCCTGTGCCACTTAACTGCTACTTCATGGAGCATATAAAAGAGAAAAGAAGTAAAACGAATGTTATGTAATTCTCTTAAATCTAGAAAAGAAACAACCACCTGTACCCCAAAATGTCCTAGTGACACAGCTTTTTATTTGGGTACATACTAAATGGATTTATAAAAATAAATATTTTTTATCATGTGTTTTTTCATGTTTTATGTTTAGATAATGTTATTATAACTTGAAATTATCCCCCCCCCCAAAAAAAAGGTTACATGTTTTTTATATATTATTCAACTTTATAGAAAAATGTGAAAAGTGAAGAGCAGAAAAGTAGTCCCAGCCACCTTATTTGAATCTCCAAAGAGTATTAGTGACAGATGGGCTGTATGACAGGTATTAGATCAAAAATGTTAATATGTTTGAGAGATACCCTCTCTGTTAATTTAATAACCAGCTTTTCTGACTGATTTTACTTTGTTTTATCAAATATTGTATCCTTATCATGAATTGAATGGACATAATAGAAAAAGTTATACTTTCCAGTCTTAATGTTTCTTAGTTCTCATTTAATACCTCTGTTAGTAGGTTTAAGTAATATTTCTATTACAACCATACATTAGTTATGACTTAATTACATGTAATTAAAAAAACAAAGATAATAAGATGTAATTATATGAAAGTATATAAGTTTTTCATGATTGCGTTTATTTTGTCTCCTTACTTTACCTTACCTTACTTTACTGTTTCCTTACATTATTTCATATATGAAATGAATGGATGTATAATTTTGATCAGATTGAATAATTTTTAACCTTATTATTGAAATGTTAACAATGGGTTAGCATTGCTTTACAAGTTATTAGAATCATTTATCCATATACTAATAATTATAAGTTCTACGTCTGAGTAATAAAATAAAAATTAAGCACTTATTTATTCACATAGTATTTAAACAAAAAATTGTTTAACAAGTTTTGTACTCATAAAAACTTTTTCAACAAGGGAAATTCAATTCATTTGACATTAATTAATTAATTATTTTTAATATGCAACTAATTTAAACAACTTATTTAGTTAAAATAGGTATGCAGTAAAGCTTGGTTAGAGCCAATGTTTTTGAGAATAGAAGAATGTTTGGCTGGGTAGTATTTGTATGGATGTAAAATAATCTTTATGTTTATCATGAAAAATACATTTTTTTTTAATTCGCTTTTATTGACTTCACCTGTATGTAATGGAATCTAGCATCATAATTTTCACTAATTTCCAGCTATCTGATTATTTTGAAAATTTACACATGTGTCAAGGATCAGTGACAATACAATAATTATACAACTTTGTTTTAATATTCTTACTTAATCCAGTCAAAATACACCCAAAAATGGGGTCTGCCTATTATTTTTGCACTTTTTCAAATTTTTGCAAAAAACATACACAAATATGCTTTAAATCAAAAAATGTGTCATTTACAAAACATCTAAAAACATCTCTTAAGCTGAATTTTATTTATGCATTTAGCCATAATCGACTATCGAAAATCGAGAAATATCGATGTTAATCGATCGATAAAAATGTTATATACTAATAGTTGTAGATCATTACTTTTTGTCTAAGATAGGTTTAATTCGGTTCACTATTAAAGCGTGTTTTTTTAGTTTTTTAAACTATAATTTTTTTTTTCCATTTTTAAGTGATTTTTTATCCATTTAAACTAATTATTAACAATTTGGATGTTTCGAACCTTTATCATCAATAGTGGTATTAGGGTTATTTTCTTTTTTGGGAAAGGTTTCCGTTTTCTCCTTGTATGTAATTTACTATAACTATAATTTATAACTATATTTTAACACTAAACCTTTCATTAGGAGTCAAATGACCCTTTTCGGACTTTTTGACAGAAGTTCTTGGAAATATTGTTCATTACTTTGCTTTTTGACTCTAATACTTTCATTAAAAAATATGTCCAAAGCGTTTTTTCAATATCCACTTTTCTCTTATTATTGATTTTTACCGAGAAATTGTGGTAGAAATGTGTACGTAAGAAATGTCGGTAGGTTTAGTGTTAACTATAAACATTTTTACTGACTAAGTTGATAAGAAATATTTCAAGCTTTTTAGTAAAATACATTTCTAACTTAAAAAATCCTTTGTCAAAAAGATCATTGAGTTATATTTTATTACGAACATTTTTTCATTATTATCCATCAATGTCTGAATTTTCTTAGTTATTTTCAACCTTATAAAATGATTTAACCTGATCCTATGTTGATTATAACTGTTAGATAACATTTACTGTTCCTGTAACTTAAACACATTTGGATCTGTAGTGACTGGTCCTCTACCAACATTGCATGCTTAACAAATTTGAAGATTTTGACGATGATCAATGGAAACTAAAAAGGAAGTTTTATTCTACTTTAACTTATATATTTATTTATTTATTTTTTTTTACATTTCCTTGATTAGTAGTTGAAAGTCCAGCCGAATTAACTTTTATTTGGAATAATAGTTTATATCTTTTCAGGATTGAAAAAACAACACTTGGTAGCTTCCGATCCTTTCGCTTTCGGAGGTTGTAAAACTTTAACGGTTTAATAGCTGCCAGCAATTTCAGTGTTTACTGATTAAACGATAAAAAAAAGTCCATTTTATGGCGTGGACGACGGAAAAACTTTATTTTGTTTAATGATGTCAAATGTAGAAAGTTTTTTTTTTTTTTTAATATGCATAAAATTAAAGATTAATTAGTCACTTTTTGGTGAAAATTCTGTACCATTTGGGAAAAACTAGATTTGTACATTTTTGTCCATAATAGGATAAATATTTCGAGTAACCCATACTGGAGTCCTACTCAACTTGTGAATTTTAGAGTAGTCATGTTGTAATATCAATGGTATAAAACATTGAACCATTGCCATTACAACTTGCCTACTTATACATGATGAGTAGGACTCCCATATGGGTTGCTCAAAATATTTATCTTATTGCGGACCAAAATGAACTTATCTAGTTTTTCCCAAATTGTACAGAATTAGTTACACGTTATTCTGTACGTAAAGTCCAATTTTGAAAAAAAAACAAGACAAAGGTACCTTTACTATAACCAGCTTTTTCCACATGCCACATATAAAATTGTTGGTCGTCATGCAACAATTTAGCTGTTTTCCACGTGATACACCGGCGAAATGGATGTACTCGTAAATTTATCTTTTATCTCGTATAAATTATAGCAATAAACCGTTTTTTTTTTCTTTATTGAAGGATGATAATAATACGAATAAATCAGTTTTATGTGTCTCTTGTAAAGCAGGGGGAAAAGACTAATTGCACGTGGTTGCATAAGGGACAGTGTAACACTTCTTTTTTTTTTTTTTTTTTTTTTTTTTTTTTTTTTTTTTTTTTTTTTTTTTTTTTTTTTTTTTTTTACCAAACAAGCTGTTTTTTTTCCTATGTTCACATTGAACCCTACATCCTCTCAGGACAAGCTAATCTATACGCGGAGATAGGGTTCATTCCCTTCGAAGAAATATGAAAAACGATTCCACCGATGTTAGAAAATTGATGCAATTTTTCATCTTAAACCGCCAGGGAAAGGTCATTAATTCTTAACCCCCTAGCATTAGAGCGCTTTGTCCTGCTTTTATATACATTTCACCCTCCTCCCTTCTCTACTTTAAGAAAATAACCCGAAGACGATGGAATTAGATGATGAATTATATTTTTAGGATCTTTTAAGTTTCTTATATTTTCCTACATTTAATAAAATAACAACAAAAGAGATAAGAATTGTGTGGATTAAGTCAAAAAACCAACCCACAAGTCAATTTTTATTACACAAGATAAAATCTAACTTTTATTTTTTTCAATTTGTATTCTCGCCTCTGACCCAAACGATTGATCGTTCGCCTCTGAAATGGTTTAGCTTGAACTCACCTATTTAGTATCCAATGAAATGATCTTAATTAACATAAACAATATTTGTTATTTTTCCTTTTTATTGCCTTTAAGACTTTTTTTTAATTTTTATAACTAAGGAGGTCATATAATAGATGTTTTAACTGTTACCAATACACTTTTGGCAAGTGGGTGCTTCCAGATCTTGCAGGTGTTAACCAAAAGTTTATTAATGATGGACAATTTTACTGTAGTCTTGTTTGATTTCTTCTTGTTTAAAGTTATTTTTCACCATTAGTGTTTCATACTACTAATAGCTAATTTTTGAATGTATATAACCAATGTATTATCTATTATAGATAAAAAATGGTACAGGTAAGCTGAACATTGTAGGCACGCTGATTCTGAAATTAGGCTTTTCGATGTATCGATACAGCAAAATTTTTTTACGAATCTTCCTTACCTTTCAAATAGTGGTAATTACTAATTTATAAAAATGTGTTGGTTAGAATTTTAAATAAAGTCGGTGCTTAGGACCACACGCTGGTAGTGTACACTTCATTCACCGATCTACATTCCCAAATATAAAAGGATTGGAGAATAAAATGAAGCATTTTTTTTAAATGAATATTCCAATCAAGTGAATTTTATTGTTTGGTGAAATAGGTATTTATCTAACAAGTATGTATAGCAGTTGCATCTAGGCAACAGTTCTATTTTATTTCAATCTTAATAATTTCCCCTTGTGTAAAAACAGGTTGCTGCCAAAAATAATTTATTTGAAAAATATCAAATATAATACAATGAAATTTGTTAAAGTCAACATGGCCAAAGTAGGATAGGTAATCTTTCCTGTAAGATGCCTGCTAGATTTGATTAAATAAATGAAACAATGAGAAGTAGATTATTCGAGTCTTAAGGCCAATAGGGATAAGATCAGTGTGTTTCTGGGACAATAGATCGCGGCTCTGAAACACATAATTTTCGGACGATCGTCACTTCTCACGACTATTATATTTTTTTTATTTGAAAAATGGAGTGAATTCAGTAGCGAAATATACAGAAAGCTGCTATTTAAAATTATTTTTATTTTGCTTACTTATTGAATATTTTGATCACTTCTATGAGAAAATAAAATAAAATAGAATTATTAGGGTTAAATGGCGGGATAAATTCTGTGCCCGTAGTCAAACGTGTTGTCCTGACAGATTTTGCTACTTGAAATATCTCCAGAAATAGCTATCCGACTTTGAATATTGACGTTTAATTTGATTAAGCATTAATCCCTTTAAGTTCTAATGTGGTTGTATTTAAAAAAACCAAAAAATAACAAGGTAGATCCTAGCGACAGACGGTATAAAAATATTCTCCATTACATTTCTGATGAGGACTGTAGAGCCCACTAATGAATGGATATACTCGTATATAAGATACGTAGATATAACTATATATTAAATATATTTACATATATTCCGTTTATTTATTATATGTTAATTTTTCGTGTAAACAATGCACACCGTTTATATTATCACAGTCATAATATACAGGCTGAGCCGCTCGCTATCTGCATACAATCAGTCCAATATCTCGGCAGTGTTTTCTTACTCGGCTTTAATTATGGCTATAATTTTATAAACTGAATATAAATAGGAGGATTATTATTATGTGAGGCGTGAGCTGAAAAAAAAATTAAGAAAAAATGGACTCGTCATAACATCGATAAAAATAACCAAGTTATTGAACATATCCTCTAGTTACACAGTTACTTTTTAAACCTCAAATTCATCACCCGGATAAACCAATTTTATCCCCAAACCGTCATTGAAGGCAACTCTAATATTTAAATGCCCCTGGATAAAACAGTGTGTAAAGTCAATACACAAGCAAGGATGTCAGATAAATTTGAGGTATACAGTGGGCTTAGGCAAGGGGACTCGTTATCACCGGTCCTATTTAACTTATACCTTGAAATTGCCATTCGCGACATAAGAACAAATCCAGGTGGAAATATTTGCAACAGACTTACGCAGTACATGGCATATGCAGATGACGTGGTGATCTCTGCAAGAACGTTTTCTACGTTAGTCGATGTATTTAATGAATTCAGCCAAGCAGCTAAGAGGATAGGGCTCAAAATCAATACATCAAAAACTAAATTTATGGAAACCTCGAGCAAACCAAATTATAGTGGAGGATATATAGCAGTAAGAGAGTACATGTTTCCTACCTGTAGAGAATTTAAGTACCTGGGAGGCATAGTAACAGAGAATAATGATGTAGGAGCCACTTAGATTAAAGCCATAATAGTAGCGGTAACAAGGTGTTTTTATGCGACGGAGAAAGCTCTACGGTTTAAAAGCCTCTGCAGACGGGCAAAAGTAACCATATACAAAACTGTAATAAGACCAGTAGTGACGTATGGTAGTAAAACATGGACTCTAAAAAAAGAATATCAGAAGTCTCTACTAGTATGGGAAAGAAGGGTTCTGCGAAAAATATATGGCCCAATCAAAGAGCAACAAAGATGGCGCATCAGAAGCAATGTAGAGCTCAGAGAGATCTATGATGAGACGGATGTTGTTACTGTTGTGAAAAAAGCGAGGTTGCGATGGCTGGGTCATTTGAAGAGAATGGAACCTCAAAGGTTGCCAAGAAAAATGTGGACGGGTACGTCATAATTCATTATAAATATAATAAAACTAAGAGAATACTTTTGTAAAAAACATATAATTTTTTTTAGTGTGTTTGTTCTTTTAGGAAATGCACTTTTTTATATAAATATATATTTTTTAACTTTATTTTTTAATAAATCACACCTGTCTTCAGGCTGAGAACAATCTGTGATTGTGCTGAATACGTAATAAATGAGACGGTGGCTTGTAAAACATGAGGGAGGCAAGTACCTCTGTACCTCTATTTTTTAATTTTATTTTTTGGCTTTAAGACTTGTCAACGCAAGTTCTATATTGCTTAAGGATATCACTCAACGAACTTTTTTTTTTAGCTTTTGGTATATCTTGTGGGTGTATTTGCTGTGGCCATGTTTCTTATGAGTCTATTGGAATGGTTGTAAAGTTTTCCATGAAATATTATGTATTTTGTTTTGGTGAAATTGTACAGTGTGTGTGTAAGTCTATATTCAGGGTATTATTACCTACGCATCATAGTGATTATGCGGTTAGTCGCAGTGTTTTTGATTGATTATGTTTGTAGTTAGTAAATGTGATTTTTTGACTGTAAATATGTGATGCTTAAGCCCAAATGGATTTCAGTAAGTTATGTATTTAGACGCGGTATTTTTTTTTTCAGAGAGGATCTTTATATCAGGGAGAACAAGAATCGTAGACGCTCGTTTATAGTAAGTCGCGTCTGTTTAGCAAGAGGGGTCCATATCATCATTCTATCGAATGTTAGTCCTAAGTAATGGGATGAGTCAGAAAAAAAGACCGTTTTTTTTGCGTTTGAACTTTGCATCGTAATTCCTCTCTTATATACATTTAGGAGCTAAGAATTGTGATAAGAAGTTCATGTTTGATCCCGTCTAAATCATTTGGTAAACTGCATACCCTCTATCCGGGCTCAGTACTTCTTTAGCTTTTCTTTGTTCACAATGGCAGTAAAGTACGAAATTCTCGTAATTTTGCTTCATCGTTGGAATCGGAAGTTTTCCGTAGCTGAAGTCACTCGTTTAGTGGTTAAATTTTAGGATGAAGACTCTTTGAATAAAAGAACGGTGAGAAGATGGTTCCAAAAATTTAGTGAAAGTGATTTGAGCTTGTTTTGTTCTGTGGTATCCAGGTTTAGTCAACAGGAAGCAAGTCTTGTTCCATCAAGATAATGCTAGACCCCACATCTCTTGCCTTACAAAAGAAAAAATAGCTGATTTGGATGGAATCGAGCTTCTCTCTGACCCGTCATATAGTCCAGACCTAGAACCACCAGACTACCACCTGTTCAGATCAATGGCTCATTTCCTTCGTGGAAAAACATTCAACAACTTAAATGAAGTTGAAAATGGGGTTCGTGAGTTCTTCGATTCAAAATCCAAAGAGTGAGTGGTACCATCAAGCAATTCTACAGCCAGAATTCGCCATCCTTCCAGATGGCGTCAAACCATAGAGCACAATGGTTTATATTTTGATTCTGGACAGGACTCCCCCCACCAGCCGTCGCTTCTTATCTCTAGTAAGGTCAGTGCCACAGCTTAGCGCTGTTTATTTACCTGTCAAACTTTATTGACACGTACGCTAATTTATGCAACTTTTAATAAGTTCCACTTATTCTGTAATATATAGCTTTGTGTCCAATATCTGATATTAATACATTAGTACAACAAAATATAAGCTTATTAGATAATAAGTCTGAAAAAGAAGATGGTGTGCAAATATTGTTCGATTGCCTTCATGAGACTAACAATGCAGTAAAATGGCTTCTAAATGAAGTAAATAGATTAATTAGTGCTATGAATTCTAAAAACGCATCCGCTGAACCTATACAATCAGCAGCCGAATATCATACCGATGAAGAGGAATTGGAAAGAGAGATTGGATGGAAAACTGTGGAAGCAAGACGAAATAAGAAAAGAAAAGCTAATTCTCCACTATTCTCCTCCTCTAAATAGCAAAGTGATATTAAGCTTCCAACAGGCAAAACTAGCCTTCAAAAACAGCCTCCCCCGATATATGTATCAAACTTAAAGTCATCTAAGTCTTTAATTTGTGATCTTAATAAAATTACTAGTGAAAATGAATCATTCATTAGTAAAAGTACAGGCTCAGATTCATTAAAAATTACGAAAAAATGAAACTTCGTATAGAGAAATCAGATACTACTTAGAGAAAAACAATAATATTTACCACACTTATGAAAATAAATCTTTGAGGCCCATAAGAGTGGTAGCCAAGGGTCTAAGCCACACATGGTCGACTGAAGATATAGAAGAATATCTAAAAGGTATGAATTACAAAATCGTACAAGTTACACCAAAGTTATCCTGGAAAGATAAAAAACCTTTAAATATGTTTATATTGAGTTTTTCGAACAATGAAAACATTGATAATATCACAAAAATAAAACAAATTTTGCAACAATCAGTGGAAATAGTCCCTTTAAAAGGCACGAAACTCATACGACAATGTAAAAATTGCCAAGAGTTTGGCCATACTAGGAATTTTGTGGGAAAAAACCTAGATGCGTGAAATGCGCAGGTGACCACATAACAGCAGAATGTAACAAATCAAAAGAAAGCCCACCAAAATGCGTAAACTGTGATGGTGAACATCCGGCTAGCTATCGGGGTTGTGTTATTGCAAAAGAACTACAAAAAAATAGAAATAAAGTAAATAGAAAAAATATCCAATCGCAGCAAGAGCAAAAACAGCTTGTGAAAATAGTACAAGAAAATAAGCACGAAAAAATAGAAGAGAAAATCAATAACCATAAGGAAATATCTCCTATTACTAAAACTGAAGAAAATACAAACATTGATGAAAACATCTTACAACGGCTTTTAAAAGAAATCGAAGAATTTCAAAATTCACTAAAACAAATTAATGACCAATACAAAGATATAAAACAAAGGCTGACCAAAATTGAAAATAAGCCCAAACAGGGGTGTAAATCCCAGGGGAAATAATGGCTAACCTTATTATAGCTGCTTGGAACGCCAATGGGCTATCAAAAAATAAAAACGAACTTGAGGTATTCTTGGGAATAAATAACATTGATATATGCCTTATATCAGAAATGCATTGTACAAATGAAAGCTTCTCCAAGTTCAGAAAATACAGATTTTATCATGCAATACACCCAAGTAACTCAGCTAGGGGAGGAAGTGGGGTGTTAATTAAAGAATATATCAACCATTATGATCACCTTAAGATAGAAAGAGAAGAACTACAGACAGCAGCAATTACCGTTAAGACAATGAACTATCCGTTGACTGTTGCCAGTATCTATTGTCCTCCGAGGTATACCTTAAGGAAAGAGCAGTACATAAATCTCTTTGGTCAGCTTGGTAAAAGATTTGTCATTGGTGGTGATTTTAATGCTAAAAACAACCAGTGGGGATCACGACTGACTACTACCTAAGGTAGAGAACTATCCAATGCAATGCAGTAACTCGGTTGTCATCCTTTATCGACTGGTAAGCCGACATATTGGCCAACTGATTCAAATAGAATACCAGACCTAATAGACTTCTTTGTTATAAAAAACATTTCAATCAATTACGTAACAATAGAAGAAAGTTTGGAACTAAGCTCCGACCACACCACGATTATTCTCACCCTCAGTGAAAAGATTATTAAAAAAATACCAAATCCATCTCTGAGCAATAAAAGAACTGACTGGGAAAGCTTTAAGACTGATCTGGCTATAAAAATTGACCTCAAACCTTCGCTTTCATCGAAAGAAAAAGTCGATGACCAAGTTAATAAGCTTGTTACTGATATACAGCATTCAGCATGGAAAAACACGCCAGTAATAAAGAGAAAACTAAAGGGAAACTGTTACCCGCTAGAAATAGTTAAACTTATCCGAGAAAAAAGGAAAGCAAGGAAAAAATGGCAAAAGTCTCGTATACCAAAAGCAAAAACTGAATGGAATAGATTAGCAGCTAAGCTTCGGAAGGCAATCCAAGAAATAAAAAATGAAACATTCAACAACTTTTTGAGAGAACTGACGAATGATAATAGTACTGAGTTTTCACTCTGGAAGGCAACTAAAACTTATAAGAGACCAATGTTACAGGCTGCACCATTGAAGGATACCAATAACATGTGGATTAAAAATAATCAAAGCAAAGCTCAAGTCTTCGCTCGCTACCTTGCGGAAATTTTCTCTCTGCATAATTGTGAAATAGAACTTTCCGATGAAACACTATCTGCAGAAATGAATATTAGAATTCCACCAGTTACCATCAAAGAAATAAAAAATACTATTAAACAAGAAATCACTACCAAGAAAGCGCCCGGGTATGATCTCATTACAGGAGAAATATTAAAAGCTCATCCACGAAAGGCTATAATTAAAATAACGACAATAATAAATGCGGCATTCCGACTTAGCTACGTTCCGCAGATGTGGAAGATTGCAGAAGTCATCTTGATCCCAAAACCAGGAAAGCCACCTCAAGAGGTAACCTCGTACCGCCCCATATCGTTATTACCGGTTTTGTCAAAACTATTCGAGAAATTGCTCCTCAAGAGATTAGTGCCCCTCATCGAAGAAAGAAAATTGATACCTGATCATCAGTTCGGCCTTCGGCAGAAACATTCAACTATCGATCAAGTACATAGAATTACAAATCAAATTAAGAAAGCACTTGAAGAAGGAAAAGTCTGCCCAGCTGTCTTTATGGACGTAACACAGGCATTTGACAAAGTTTGGCATCATGGACTACTCCATAAGCTTAATAAAATTCTCCCCGGACATTATGTTCTACTCTTGAAGTCCTACCTATTTGATAGGTACTTCAGAGTAAGGCAAGAAGATGCATATTCTAGGCTCTATTAAATAAATGCCGGTGTTCCGCAGGGAAGTGTACTAAGCCCCATACTCTTTCTGATCTATACCGCCGATATCCCAGAAGTTGAAGAAGGCGTCATGGCCACCTTCGCCGATGACACAGCTGTTCTTTCTATCGGAAATGACAATCAGGAAACCACAAGAAAATTAAACACAATAGCCAATATACAAAGATGGACATCAAAATGGAAAATTAAACTAAATGAAACAAAATCTGTACATTTTGATTTTACTAACAAAAAAATCAACTATCAACCCATAACCATAAATAATAAAGTGATCCCGTATTCAAATCAGGCTAAATATTTCGGGATGACACTGGACGCAAAACTCCGATGGAAAGAACACGTTAAAAAGAAATTAATACAACTCAGTTTGAGTTATCAAAAGTTGTATTGGCTCCTAGGCAGACAATCCAACCTGTCTGTAAACAATAAAATATTAATATACAACCAAATCCTGAAGCCAATCTGGACATATGGAATCCAGCTGTGGGGATGCACGAGGGATTCCAATAGAAAAATTATTCAAAGGTTTCAAAATAAAGTGTTAAGGGGCATCGTAAATGCACCTTGGTACATTAGGAACTATGATCTTCACAGAGACCTGCGGATGCCAACCGCGGAGGAGGTAATCCAAAAATACGCACAGTCGCATCAGGATCGCCTGCAAGACCACATCAACGCCGAGGCCGCCCATCTCCTGGACTTCAATGCACTGGTGAGGAGGCTAAAGAGAAGGAAGCCCCATGACCTAATATAGGGTCTTGTGTTTTACATTCAAAGTTATTGACATTTGAAGCTTTTTAATTTTGAAAAATAAAAATATATTTTATGTATATATGTTTTAATAGCGTATTTTTATAATTATTGTTAGAAAAAAATTGCTAATAAGCTCTTAAAGAGCTTGATTGTAATATAAATAAAAAAACAAAATTATTATTATCTTACTTTAATAAATACTTTAAGTTTTCTCGTTTCAGCTAATCGAACAAAACCCGTTTGTTTATTTACTTGTTTAATAGCAAAGCATCCCTTAAATTATTAAACTGACACCATCTTTATTAATATTTCTTATTTGTAATGACTTGAGCAATAACTTCGATTCAGCATTAGCGATAGTGTATAGACAGTTGCTATAGTGAAAACCTTTTTACTTTCGCATTAAACTTTTCAAAGCCATTTGTGAAATATTTAAATCGATACGAGAGAGACAACCAGCTGAATTATAACAATATGACATAAATAAATAACAAGCATGAAAATGTATTTACCGATGCCATTAGGAGGAACAAAGAAACAGAGAGAACAGAACTTTTTAATGGGTTCAGTTGTACTAAACTTCCTCAGGGAACATGGAAGTTAGCCCTTCCGGAAACAAATAGGCTCAGAGATCTCTGTTCTCTGCTCTCTCCTCTTTGATGGACCAATTGTTGTTGACACTCTAACAACAACCACTCACATATAACAAGTTTGTGACAATTTATCGTATGTTTGCTGTAATGAGTGTTTAATCTTTTGTAATAATTTTAACCTTGATTATTGCTGCATAAAACAACTACTTTTTTTTTTTTTTTTTTTTTATTTTTTTTTTTTTTTTTTTTATTTTTTTTTATTTATTTTTTTTTTTTTTTTTTTTTTTTTTTTTTTTTATTTATTTTTTTTTTTTACACCGTAAACAGGGGTTACTTTGAAGACGGTTCAAACACTACTTTTGACAAATGCGATTTTAAAACGCAAATCCTTCTGGTAGGCTCAATTTCTTGAGTTTGTTTTTAAAATTTTCAAGGATTAAACATAAAATGTGCTGCAATCGCGATAAGAGTACATTCTGGCTGATCTGGGCCGCTGTGAAGTGCATTTATGAAAACAGGTATTTTGATAAATGCGTACAAACCTCATCTGACCTGGCTTATGTGGCTTCAGGGTTGTTTCATGCGAGCAATGCATTAATTACCAATCTATTTAGCAACATTTTCTTTTTTGTTACAAGTCTCTAACTCATTCTTTAATTTTATAATTCTTAATTTTTTTTTTTTATTGAAATTTACAACTGTACAAAGTATATACATCTAATAAATGTGTTGCAAACGGTTACAAAAGCATGTCAAAACTAGAAAATAACTACTCATCAGTAGCACTTCAGTAAAAATTCTACACTAGAAGTTCACACAATCTTCTTTTCAGAGGCCTCGGAGGATTATCGGGAATGGAGTGGGAAGCAAGTTGTAGAACTGGAGGATTTTATAAGGTATAAAACTGCAACTTATAGGGGTTATTTGAACAAAGTTGTTTACACTTAGTAGAAGACTTTGAAACGAAGATTTTTTTCTGTGAATTATGTAGTAAAATTTATGTAACCTAACTAATTGATAATTGTAAATTACCTATGCACTTCCGTTCCTTTGTTTTTTGTGATTTTTCTCATTCTGTTCAAGTTTTCCTAGTGCATTTTGTTTTGTAAGGACCAATATTCCTAGAAAACTAAATCGTTAATAATAATAAACTAAGTTTATGTTAATTGATAGTTTGTAAGTTGTTAATTAAACAAATCCGCGATTAAAACGACTCAGCTATATTTTTATAGATACCTAAAATTTTATTGTTTTGAAATATTTTTATTATTTGTGTTTCTTCAACAAATCTGGTGGCAAAGTTAACAAAAGGATTTATGGTTGCAATTAGCTGAAAAGTGATTTTCAATGTCAACTCAAAATCTCAAAAATATGAAATAATATTTAAAAAAATTAAAATTGTTAACTAATGGGGTTACCTACATATTCCGAAAAAAGTTTGTTTTTTATACGAAATCAGCCATGGAAAAAAAAAAAAAAAAATGATCCCTCCTTATCTTTTATTGAACATAGCGGAATCTATTATACGGAATTTTGATGCTGAGATGTGTAGCTATCATTTGGTGAAGGAAATTTTATAATATCCGCCAACATATGTAAAACCTGTATCTCATGTTTGTAGATCAGCCTAAATAGCTCACATTTAAAACTACAAACATTTGAATCATATCCACCTGGTCTAATAACATGACCTCTATGGTAAGTAAGTAATAAAACACTGTTTATAGACTTAGACATACACACTGTACAATACCATATAAAAACAAAGTACAGAATATTTCATGATGAACATTGTGACCATTCCAACATACTCATGAAAACTTAATCGCAACAAATACTTGATCACTATTATACGTTATTCAAGCAAATCAACTTTGCAACAATTTTTGTAATAGTCATTTTGTTCTCAGATCAATAGTTTTAGAGCGGTTTGGCCACCAAAGATTGACTAACTTCATATAAGTCGCACTTCTTCGTGAAAAGAAGCAGTTGGTACTTTCCGTTGTAGGTTATAACTCTAATCCAAATTTATTTTTTTCAACTGATGAAAATTTCCTTTCTAGACATTATACATAAAATTTATTTGTATAATATAATATAATTTATCTATGTAATGTATATAAAGTTATTTAAAATACCAATGCCAGCATGCTAAAAATCCGTATTATGGTAAAGTTGAAGTTTTTGGCACATATTTCGTTATAACACCAAAACTATTCGTCCGATCGAAAATTTATTTATTCTTTCTATTGATAGCTGGCTAAATTTTCTATCAGACCTCATATATGAAATTTATATAAAGTCATGTAAAGTTCCCATGCCAGCACGCTAAAACCCCGAACTGTTTGTAAAATCCAAGTTTTTTAGTAGATTTTTCATTATAAACCCCAAAACTACTCGTCCAATCCAAAATTTATTTTTCTCAAACTGATAGCTGACTAAATTTGCAATCAGACCCCATATATAAACCTTTGATCAAGCTCTGTAAAATACCCGTGCCAGCACGCTAAAAACAAGTTCTGTTGTTAAATACAAATTATTTAGATTATTTTTCGATATTAGTCCAAAACAATTTGTCTAAACCAAAATTTACTTTTTTCAACTGAAAGTTGACTAAATTTGATATAACATTTTATACATGAATATTTAATTAAAATCCATGCCAGCAGGCTAAATGTGTATGTTTTGGTAAAAACATAACAATTTTACATGTTACAGTGGGCTGGAGTAGGTATTTTGCGGGATTCATTCATCATTATATAATTTCATTTGATTGTAAATTTAGTAAGCTTTCATTGAAAAAAATACATTTTGGACAAAACAAATAGTTTTGGGGTTATAGCGAAAAAGTGATGCCAAAACGTGGGATTTCACAACATTACGAGGTTTAGTTACTGACATCTGGTATTTTAAAGGGTGACTTTAATCCAAGTTAATTGATATGGCCGTCCATTGCCAGATTTATTCAGCTATAAGATGAGAAAAATAAATTTTTGGATAAAAAACAAATAGTTTTGTGTTGGGTTTAGGCGAAAAAATTGGTGCCACAAGAAAACCGTTGGATTTGTCACAACCACGATAACGGAGGGATTTTGTGTGCTGCGGCATATTTATGTCTTGGAGTTATTTTTTACGTGACCGTTTATCAATCAATTTAAAAAAAAAAAAAATAAATTTAAAATATTGCGCCCAGCTCCGCTTTGGACATTTTTTAGGTCAGCTATTAGTTGACAAAAAATAAATTATTGGAAATTCGGTAAAGATCGTTTTTCGGGGTCAAGTACCGAAAAAAATGTCCAAAAAAAACTTGGTTTTTCACTCCCCCCCACAAACAGTAAAACGAGGTTTCTTGGGGTGTGCTGTCATTTAGTATTTTTACGTGACCTTTATATCAATTTTTGAATATATGAGGTTTCCCCCTGAAATTGGCAAATTTAGTCAAAGCCTATCTGAGAAAACGAATAAATAATGTTGGATCGGAATAATAGGTTTTTCCGGGGTAATAACGAAAAATGTGCCAAAAAACCTGATGGATTTCCCCCAAACAACATTACGAGGTTTTTTTGGTGTGCTGGCATTGGTAGTTTTTACGTAACATTATTATCAATTTAATATATGGTCCCCTGATTGCAAATTTAGGAGTCCTCAGCTATCCAGTTTTTTTTTGAGAAAAATAAATTTTGGATCGGAAGAATAGTTCGGCGGGTTTTTCGGGTTATAACCGTGAAAAAATGTGCCAACAAAACTTTTGGATTTTCAACAAACATCACGAGGTTTTGGTGTGCTGGCATTTAGTATTTTACACGTGACCCTTTTCAATCTCACATCTTTAATTATATGGGTCTTGATTGCCAGTCAAATCATTAGAGTCCAGCTATTCAGGTTGACAAAAACAAAATTTTGGATTCGTGAAGAATCTGTTTTGGGGTATACGACAAAAATGGGTTTGGCCAAAAAAACTTGGAATTCACAACAGTACAACGAGGGCAAATTTTGGTGTGCTGGCCATTGGTGATTTTACGTGACTTTATCTTCAATTTTAATATTTGGGGTCTGATTGGTACAATTTACGGTCAGCTATAGGTTTGAGAAAAATCAATAAAAGTTTGGACTCCGGAAGACCAATTGTTTGTTTTTTTGGGGTAAAACTAACAAATGTGTCCAAAAAAACTTGGATTTTCCACACACAGGTGACGAGGTTTTGGTGTCTTGGCATCTGGTAACTTTTTACGTGACTTTACTAAATCAATTTAATAATATGGAGTCCTGATTGCAAAATTAGTCCCCCAGCTTTATTTGAGTTTGAAAAAAAATAAAAATATTGGAATCCGGAAGAATAGTTTTTATTCGGGGGTAATAAACCGAAACAAATGGGTGCCGCAAAAAACCTAACCGTGGATTTCTTCCCCACAACAGTTACAAGGTTTTTGGGTGTGCTGGGGCAAATTGGTATTTTTTACGCGGGTGAACTTTGATAATCAATTTTATAAATGATATGGGGTCCCCCCCTCCCCTGATTGGAAATTGTAGCCATCGATTCCTCCTTTGAGAAATAATTTTTGAGATAAAAATAAAATATTTCGGATCGGTCGAAATACGCTTTTAAAATGGGGTTTATAGAGAGCGAAAACATTGTGCCAAAAACTACGTGGGATTTTCACAACACAGCCCGGAGGTTTTTTTTTTGGGTGTGCTTGCATTGGGGTAATTTTAACGTACCTTTAAATACTCAATTACTAAATAATATTTGCCCCCCCCCTGATTGGGCAAATTTAGTGTAGGCTCTATCCGTTTTTTGCAGAAAAAATAAATTTAAATCGGAAACAAAAAGTTTTTTTGTTGGGTAATAACGAAAATGTGCCAAAAATATGTATTTCACCACATTACGAGGTTCTAGTGTGCTGGCATTTTGTATTTTACGGTGTGACTTTATATCATTTAATGTTGGGTCCTGATTGAAAATTTAGTAAAGCTATCAGATAAAAAAAAATAAATTTTGGATAAAAAAAAATTTCGAGGTTCGGCGGGGTATTATAGAGGCGAAAAGTGTGCCAAAAAAACGTGGATTTCACAACAGTACAAGGTTTATGGTGTCTGAAATTGGTATGTTTACATGACTTTATATCATTTTAATATATGCCTGATTGAAAATTTATTCGTCTAGTCAGTTGAGAAAAATAAATTTTTGGATCGGAACGAATAGTTTTTAATTAATAGGGTGTTAACAAAAAATGTACCAAAGAATTCCGGGCGTGGGTAGTTTACCATGACCATTAGATCAATTTCATATATGTAGTATGGTAGGAATTTAGCCACTTACTTACTACAAGTTAGCTAATCATTATCGGCAACGAACCGTTTGGAAAACTACAAAGATGACGAGAACAGATAACTGAATTAGTGCCAAATTTTCTGGCAAATTAGATTTGCGTCGTAGAAGTTACATATATAAATATACTACCAGGAACGGTTTCCGGGGGAGTTATTCGATCCAAAACGACTAATAACATTCTATTTTTCCAAGAACATACTTTTAACGACGAACTACATGTTTTTCAATTATCGATTCTTAGACTTAATCTTTTTGAATGGCTACCTAGCGGCCGATTCTGGAACTATGAGGGTAATCTCACGTTTGTCAAGATATCTCTTCTTTAATTTGTTGGCTGCTGTTTCTTTGACCTTGGTATTTGTTTTTTTAATTATTTAATATTATTATCTATTATTGTTTTTGTAATATATATAAAATATGTTAAAAACTATATTTTAGAAAATTAATGTTGGAAAATGTAACATTAAAATAAAATCAAGAATATTAGATGAATACTAACAGTGAAAACAAATGTTTAGTGAAAGCAAGTTTTTGAAATTATAAACATTTAAAACTCGATTAGGGAAATTGTGAAATTCATACTAACAGAAGTAATAAGAAAGAAATTACAAACAGAAGACTTGGGTTATGATTTGCAGTTGAAAGAAATGATTAATTTATAACACGCTAGTGCTTTCCCTAATTCCAGATTATTATTATATACAATTAGTTATTTCCATTTGTAATATACTTCGTTTATTGCTCTTCTTTACATTTTTGTTATTTATAGCCCTAAGGAAGAAGGCAAGCAGACCAAAACGTCGAAACTTCGTTTTTTACTGAAATAAAAAGAATTATTAAAATATTGTGTCATCCTTTTATTTGGTAGCCATACTTTTATATCAGTGAGAACAGTTTTATTTTATTGCAATTGTATCGTTTTCCTAATCAGCTTATAAACAAACATTTATATAAGAACTGGGATTATATTTATATTTTAATTAAAACATATTGAGTTTCAATAGGAAAGCGGCTAAAACAATTTAATTTAACGAGTAGGGTTAATTTAGATGCACGTGCAGAAACCGAAATAATTAAAGCATTTAATTTCTCATGACAATCGATTTTTAATATACATCATAGCACGGTGTAATTCCAAGTATCATTATGTTTTAATGATGCGTAGTTTTTACCTTACAACGTTTATATTTTCAATTTTATATTCTAATGCATTTTGTTATCAAAATACATCTTTAAGAATCCATCTATCAATTACCTAAATATTTACTGTGATCTGTGTAATTGGGGTGCTATAAAACTCTTTAATTTTAAGTATCTTCACAATTTTTTTTGTTTATATTTCCATCATGAAGAGACAATACGCTTTACCCCTACAAGTTCTCTTATTCTTCTTTCACTAATTCCTTATTGCCATTTTCATGGAGGAATATTAATAGCCAATGTTGCCCTCTGGTCTCTCATCTCCACTCTCCATCTAGCTCTCCCCATTCCTCTATATACTCATTGTCCACTAGTCTGAGCCTTTCCCTGCGTTGTCTTCCTTCTGATTTGGCTTCAAGGAACCACCTAGCCCTCCGATCATCACTCATGCGAGACACTTTCCCATACCATGGAAGATGCCGTTCTTCAATAATATGATTCAGCTATCTCATACCAAGCTCTTCTCTGATTCTTTCTGGCATCAAAAAATCTGTTTTGTGTTGCCGAACAATTTTCTGATATACTTGATTTTTGGGGCCATTTCGTTGTTGAGCTATTCGTCGAGGATCGTCCTACTCTCTGCACCATATAAGAGAACAGGTAGAAACACTGTTTTAAATATTCTTGCTTCGTATCCTTTTTTATTTTTTGCTTGCCAATAACTGTGGAGCAGATGTACAAACAGAATACACCGTTGTCTTCCGGACTCTATTAAGAATTTCCTTAATAGCAACTTTCATGTCGACGAATGTCAGGTATAAATTTCGCTCTCAATACCATGGCTTCTCAACTACCATTCTTAGTGAGGAAATATGGTCTTAGTGGGATTATGATATTATCCACCACACGAACCAGATCTTATCAAAGTGTATCTGAAAATATTTGGCTTCTTCTAAAAAATTTATAAATTCTGGAATAATGTTGTCCATACCTTCCGCTTTACTAGTTTTTAATACTTCAATATCCATCGTAACCTCAACTTCCTCTATTATATTGTCCATATTCCCTCCGTTTCTTGCTCTTCCTCCAACATACTGGGGATATTGTCTAAATTTCTTTATAGTAATGATTTATACCTTTAGAATTTCTTTATCTTGGGTCATCAGATTGCACCTTGGATACTCTGAACTTATTTTCCTTTCTTTTCTTTAAGTCCTTTAACTATGCTCCAGAACTTTCTATGGTTTTATTCGAAATTCGTTTGAACTTCCTTTCCGAATTCTTTCCATGTCTTTACCTTAGCTTCTTTAATTTTATGTTTAGTCTCATTTATTTCCTTAAATATTCGTCCCTACTGGTATTATCTTTACACCAGTGACGCAGCTGAGAGAGAAGCTGAGATCTCTTGGGACCTGGCTAGTTCTTGGCAAGTCTGGTTAGGGGATCCCTCGGATGTGTAAATATTGTAAATAAAGTATGAATGTATTTTTTAGAATTAATTTCATTTTTGTATTTTTACTATTATTATGGTTTTTTTCAAAATCCATATTATTTATTTATTGATTATTTATATATTTCTTCTTTCACTTTATGTATTGTACAGTTTGAGGTACTTTGTTTATTAATTAAATTTTTTTTCTTTATTTATTTTTTTTCTCAAATTATTTATTGTATTATATATTATGAGATTTTTTACTTATTTTTATTTATTATTCTCTTTTCTTTATATTTTCTGTGTATTTATTTCTTATTGTGCATATTGTGTGAATGGATCCATTAAGCCATCCATATTACTTATTGCCCACATTGAGGCAGATTGTAATACTTTCTTTAAATAAACAAATTGTTGAAGTAAAAAAAAACAACAAAATATTCGTCCCAATTATTCTGGGATTTATTCAACCTATAGCTATTCCAGACAAGCTAAAATGTGTTTTACGGTATCGTTACACCATATTTAATTTATTCTTTATTTATTCTCCTTCATACATTCCCATTACTCCATGGAATGTGGAATGGACTCGGCCTGCCCTTGCATTGAAATAACCGCAAATAATTAGATATATCTAATTAAATCTAACTTGTTTAGAACCGAGGCTATTTTTTCGTCTTTGAATTAAAATTTGGTTGTTTGATTAGCTCAAGCCCCAAAGGCCCCCTAACCTTTCGAATACAGGTTTCCAATGACTTTTACTCCTACGTCGATATCATCCAATATAACAAAACTAACCAAAGAACAGACAAATAGTTTTTCAGATAAGTATTGGAAAAAATTTAATGCAAAAAAATTATGATTGTACAAACAAATATTATCTCCACTTTGACTTCATTCATAGATAATGAAATACCAACAATTAGTAAGTTTTGATATTTTATTTATATGAATAATTCTTTTTTAGGCTATTGTAAAATAAGAAAGATAAGAGAAGAGGGCAAAGTGACAATACATAAATCATTGTAAAATCAGGTACATTCAAATACCACACAGAAAAATTATTTCCTTAATTTAGCCAACCCAAAAGGTCGTTGTGATCAAACAATTTCCGCTTTGCCATTATGATAAAAAAAACAAAAAAAAAAAAATTGTAATCTTCAAAGTTGCAATTACCATTTCTGAAACCCCATACCATTTTCTTCTGGAAAGAATCATCAAGTTAATTTTTTGAACATTCTTTTCTGGGCAATAAAATATTATTTTGTAATGTATACTGAAAATGATTTATTTGAAATATAGTGAATGAATAAATGAATGAATTATTCAATTGCCTAGATTTAAATGTTTTAATTCAGCTTAAGCATAGTAACTCACATCTCCTAAGACTGATTCATTTCCACGCAGTTCCCGTCAACAAATAGTTTTCTCTCCCATAATTCCCACCTCTACTGCAGATGGTATTGTAAAGAGACTGGTGAGCTCGGATTGAGGCTGAAGAGATTAATAATAGTTCATAAGTTTTCGATGGCAATGCTTCCTAACTTTATTTTCTCCAGTATTTGAAATCCAGAAAACCATCTTACAGTATTGATATCCTGGCACAGTGTTCCTCTTGAATACCAGAATTTCAACCAATTGCTTTTGTATCCCTTCTTTTCGAACTGGCTCCATTGAAAAATCCTTCATTATTCATATTGCGATATTCTTAAATTCCTTACCCATCTTCATTCGCAAAGCTATTTTACGAACTAAATAATTTTTGTTTAACATCTGTCGATAGGAATGAAAAAAAGTCACGTTTGAAACTCCTATTTTCTCTAAACTTTGTTTATTTCGAATAATCATTACTTCTTAATTTAATTAGGTAATAATTCAAGTAATTTGAACAATGTAATCCTAAATCAGTATATACAGGGACATATCCGCAATCTATTGTTTTTCCACAGTCAGGGAAAACTTCAGTGTAATTTTTTTTTTGTTTATTTACTCAAAGACCAGAGCAATTAGACAAAAGAACTATTTTATTATACTCTTTTCTTATTATTCAGAAAAACGTGCTCCTTTATTTTATGCAGCAAACGAATTATTTAACTGAATTGTTTTGCAATTTAGATATTGGGATATTTATCCTTAACAATCCTTATTATTCGTTCCTCTTATTAGTTGTTCCTCTGGATCCATCCATATTCTCGAGAGGTCTAGACAGTCTTCTCCATCTTTGGGGAGACGGGCCGACAGACAGCCAAGGATGACCTACCCCCTAAGACCTAAGGGTGGGGGCGGCTAGGGGGTGTCAGTATTCCGCGAGCGTCCGCTCCGCCAACACGGCGACTCTGTACAAAGGTACCATTTACCGATCCCACTCTTATTAGCTGTCACAAATTATAATTTTATGATAAAATATTATTTTTTTGGCAAAAATATTTTTAAACTAAAAAAACAAACAGGATATTTATTATATTGATTAAATAAACATCTTGAAATGCATTTATTTTAAATAAAGAAATGATTTATTTAAACAGTTGGATGATAAAAAAAAAAAAAAAAAAAAAAAAAAAAACCCTCGCAATAATTTTAAAATGAATAGAATATATTTAAAATAATTTTCCATATAATAGTAAATAAGGATCGAGGTTTATTAAATTGCAGGATTTTGATTTATTTTTTCAAATGGAGTAAATACTGAGAACTGAATGAAGGTAAGTAGTATGTTTATTTTAATATTACTGAGCAAAGATCTTCGAAATTTTCCGTAACAATCGCCTATTTTGTCTGAAAAATATAAATTTTCAATTTAAATAAATCTGTTTTAATTTATAATTAAATATTAATTTATCAAATATTTGTAATCAAAACAGTGTGAAAGTGCTAATTTCACCCGCTGAAAATTATTATTTTTAGATAATTAATATTAAAATTTTTAGAACGACAAAAATAAATATTTAACATGCAATACTTATTGATACTTGAATGCATGATGGAATAGAAGACTCATTGTAATATTGAATTGATGAATTATTTGCCACTTTTACTAGTATTTTGTTTACGCGAAGACTATTTACGAATATTAAAGATTCATCAGTTCTAAGATAAGTGCTTAGTACGCTGATCAAATGCGGGGAATATTATTAGACTGCATTTCACACTTGTATTTAAGAATTTGACTGTGGTAAATTTCACAGCCCTTAATACAACGGATCGTTGAAAACAATGGATCGGTGCTATTGGAATTTTTTATAGAAATGATTTCATCAAGCCGGGACAATAGTACTCCACTCATCTGCGAATGCCGCTTGTTCTGATTTAGAGTCAGTATGAGAGCAGATGGAATTCGATTTTGATGCCCTTTATCTCAAATTAATAAAGTTTTATAATTCTGAAAAGAATCATTATTCCGAGGCAGTGTTTAAAGTAAAAATATGGACCACAAAAGAAAAATTAGTGATTTATTGTACGAATCGTCCGCCATTTTCAGGCTGCATTTCACACTTGTATTTCAGAAATAATGTTTTTCAAAATGATACTGTGCAAATAATCATCCGAAATGTTTTTGAATAACCTGCAGTTTTTATGTGATCGTCTAGTCCGGACAAATGAAATGAAATGAGCCTGACTATAATGTCAATTTTCCAATTGCTAAGAAGATATAATAACTAAGATATTTAATTACTTCATCTGAATTATTAATTAATTAATAAAATTAATTTATGTTAGTGTAATAAGGATCAATTCAATGTGATGAGTTTGTGAGTTTCAATAGGATGTGAATGCTTCTGAAAAAGTGAAAATACATTTCAATTTTTTTAACTATCTAATATTTTATCTTTTAAACAACTGGCAAATGTATTATATGTTAAGATAATACATATTTAGGAATTCACATGAAGCCAGTGAATGAATATTGTTACAGATTAAATACAAACAGTTTTTCCTGCATGAAGGTAATAAGCTTTAAAATTTTAGTTTTAGGTATATATAATTTAGATCGATATCATGGATAGATGTTACTAAACAAAGAAATAAAAAAATGTTTCTACTTCAAAAAATTACACCAAACTCTGATTTTTGAGTTTCGTCATTCGAAAGTACATGTCGTTGGTTAAACCACCAAATCTCGTAAACCACTAAATAAACAATATGACAAGAAATTAAAAATACTCTATTTTGTATGTTTGGAACAAAGTACGCAAAAACGGTAATAAGCTACACATATTATAAATATTAACGAATATTAGACATTCATAATGTTATTTATGTATTCATAGTATGAATTTTAACCCAACATACAAGGTTTGGTTAGAATGAAATAAAATGAAAATAAATAATAACTATTATACCAGTAATGGTTTCTTTGATAGCAAAACATACGAGGAATGGAAAAATAACAAGAAAACGTTTTCGCGAAATCGGAATTACAAATTTCAGTAGTTTAACCAACTATGTGCGATATATCGGACAATTCGTATTTTTGCTAATTTATTTTTCATAAATCCAAACGGGAAAAACATTTGTATTAGTCAAAATTGTTTTTAAATTGAATATTCCACCAACGAAAAGTTTTATTGAAACTCTGAAATAAAAAACTTATTATTAGTTAAGGATATTGAAGGAAAAATAAAATGAGCTTTAGCAATTTCTAACCTTCTGAACTGAATAAGGCTAAGGAAGAGTATTTTCAAAATGTAAATGCTTATAGAAATTCTGATTTACTTCCTTTAGGTACAGGGTCTGACTTTTGGCTTAGTTTCTGACCGAGCTATCCAATATATAAAGCTCAGTATAAGCTGGTTTAAACCTTCAAAATGACACAGTTTTTTCTTCCTCTTAGAGTAGTTAAACTCATTGTCAGTAATAGGTTAGGTAAGGTTAGGTCCATGACTAAATTAATTTTTGACCTAAGAACCAGTTCTTAAAATCCACTATCCTGGGGGCATTAAAGATCCTCCGACACCATTTTGATTCGAATGTTTTTGATGATTCTATATTGAAAAATAAATTGATACATTTTCTTCTTTTCGTTTAGTTATCCCAAGAACTAAAAATGAAATGTGTTTAAAATCTTATTTTATATCTCCAGATTGAAAAATTTTATCCACGTGGTTCTGTATCCAATATATTTGGTTTCAGAGTTAATCAAATTGAAAAAAGGAATATTAAAACTACCATTTTTTGGGCAAACAATTTATCAAATTTAAAATTATGGAGTAATCTTGCCTCATAGTTTTTACATTCAAAGAAAATTTTTGATTGAACATCCAAAACACACGCAATATAAAATTAAAAAAAAATAAAATATATATATATATATACACACACACAGGGTGTCCCGAATTTAAATGGCAAAACTTCAGGAACTTATAGGGGACCGAAAAACTAAGACAAAAAGTCCTTTAGAGATTTGTCTCGTTTTTGCTTAGTTTTAGAGAAAATCGCAAAAAAAAGGAACAAAACAAAAATGTTACAGGTAGCGATTATCACCTTTCAAAGTTCGTCAGGCTAGGCAATGAGATATGTAAACACTTAACATTATCCTTTACATTCTTTTATTTGTTTACATTTTGGCTTCCTTCTAGGATTATAATTCCTAAATCAGTCTTTAGTCAGTTACTCAGATATTTTTGTGTGAATAGCATCAGCCACAATGCCGCATACATATTCTAATGTTGAATACGCTGATATGATTTTTGTGTACGGTAATGCTTTGAAAGCGGTGCGGGAGTATGCGCGCCGATTTCCATATAGAAGAGTGCCTAATCAACGAGTCTTTTCGTTAACTATTAATAGACTACGAGAGACTGGGTCATTCTTAATACGTAATGAAGGCGACCAATTCCTGGCAGCAATAAGAGCAGATTATCGGAGAAGAAATTGTGCCCAACGCCACTTCGATAACAATCCTGTGACTAGCATCCGAAGAGCATCTGCTGCATTAGCAATATGGCGGCAAGCAATATGGAGAACTTGGAAATGTGATAATCGCTACCAATACCATCTTCAAAAAGTTCATAATTCATTAGCTCAAGATTATGTCAAGAGATTGAATTTTAGTAACTGGTTTCTTGACAAAATTCGCGATGATAATTTATTTCCATTAAAAATTATATGGACCGATGAAGCTAAATTTACAAGAGGAGGAATTGTTAATCAAAGAAATTATCATGTATGGGCTCTTGAAAATCCCAAAGGTATTAGTGAGAATAGGTTTCACCATGAATTTGCTATTAACGTTTGGCTTGGAATTTGGAACGGATTACTGGTGGGACCATATTTTTACCTGGAAGATTGAATGGTATCACATTTACACATTTTTTGGAGAAAGACTTTTCTAATTATTTAGATGACATTCCCTTACAGCAGCGAATTGAAATGTAGTTCCAACTCGATGGATGTCCAGTTCATTATAACAGAGTTGCTCTAGCTTGGCTGGATATAAATTATCCACAACGATGGATTGGACGTGGAGGAGTAGTACCTTGGCCACCCAGATCACCTGATATGACACCCATGGATTTCTTCGTATGGGGAACCTTGAAGCAGAAAGTTTATTCGGTGTCAATCAACTCAAGAGAGCAATTAAGAGACCGAATCATAAATGCAGTGCACCAAATATCATCTGAACAATATTTAGCTGCAATTTATCAAGTGAGTGCTAGATGTAATGCTTGCATTGGTGCAAGAGGACAACATTTTGAGCAATATTTACATTAAAAAGAACATAACATAAATATAAATGTAAATAAATTAGCTTTTTTTTTTTTTTAAATAACAATTTATTGAAATTTACAACTGTACAAAATTTATACATCAAGTAAATGTGCTGTTAACTATTACAATAACGTGACAAAACATGAAAAGTACTACCCATCAGTAGCACATTAATAAAAATACTACACTAGAAGGTCTCTGGGCCAACTTCTTTTCAGACACCTCGGAGGATTATCAGGAATAGCGTGGGAAGCAAGTTGAGAAATTAGGGGATTTGAGTGGTTATGGAGCTTACTATGAAAGAATAGATATCTGGTTTGGGCTAAATCTGCAACATATGGAACATTAAGATCTTTATGGATAAGTTTATTGGGGACGAAGTAAGGTGCATTGAAGATTTTTCAAAGGATTTTGGATTGTAAGGATTGGATACGAGATGAATTGGATGGTTTAGTGGAGCCCCAAATAAAAAAATAAATAAAAATAAAAATAAATAAGTATAAAAATGAAAACTTGTTTTGTTTCTTTTTTTGCGATTTCCTCTAAAACTAAGCAAAAACGAGCAAATTTCTAAAGGATTTTTTGTCTTAGTTTTTTGGTCCCCTAAAAGTTCCTGAAGTTTTGTCATTTAAATTAGGGACACCCAGTATAGGATAGTTTTCAGCATACACTTATTTTTGTTTTTTTATCGAGAAATTGTGGTTGAAATATGTACACATGAAGTGTCGGTAGGTATGGTGTAAAGGAGGTTTGAAATATTGAGTATATCAAATAATTTAAAAAACGCGAAGGACGACTCTAGTTGAAGTAAATCGCATACTTCAGATTCTATTACCTATTATAAAAAATAATTGAATTGATTGAGGGGCCAGGGCTTTTTAGGCAATTGTGTAAATTTCAATAAGAATTTAAATGTTACCCACTTGTATAAATTTGTTCGTTAAAAAATGTTTATTTTTGATTCTCAATTAAGAATTTAATTTTGTAGTTTTAGTAGGTAATAGAAATAAATATACCAGTAATGTAATTTTTTATTTTTATTTTGTAATATAAAATGACTACCCAATGATCTGGAATCAGCAAAGTCTAATCGATGGTTCCATGAATCTCAATTCTTTTAGAAATTCAAACAATTGCCTATAATTTCTTCACCCATAAATCAATTAAATCCAAATTTAAACGGTAGGTAATAGGAGCTGATGCACGTAAATTACTTGGACTGGAATGGTCTTACGTCGTTTTGAACTTTTGTTGTTGTAAAACAAACTATTTTATCTTTATTTTTCAATAATATTTCTTATAGAGACTTTCATAGATAAGACGATGATTACCTATCTAAATGTAAAATATGAAGATGCTCTCTCTTTTCCAATCGGTCTCAAACCGTCTAAATCAAATTGAAGACAAGATACAGAGCTTCAAAGTGAGATGTAAATTCATGTTCTCCGAATTTTTACCCTCCTCGAAACGGCTAAAAATTAAAAATTAAAAAAAATAACGATGGAAATGATAAACCTACAGATTTTATACTAAGTTGGGTCACAATTTGAAATATATTTTTATATGGAAAAATCTATAAGATTTAAAAAAAAATTTTGAATTAAAAAAAAAAAAATCATTAATATTTACAGAAGGTTCCTTGGTTAATATAAAAATTGAACTATGAAAATATAGTATTGTTTTTGCAATCACCTACCTTTAAGAACCTCTCATTTATACCTTCATAAGAACGTCCATTGTAACTAAAATATTAATTTCATAATTATTTATTAAATTTTGGTTATATACATAGGTACATTGATAAACACCATGAAGCAGATGTTACAAAACAATTATATATATTTATATCAGAACCTCTCATTTCTCAATATCTTGTCCATTGTAAATAATATTTTAAGAATAAATTGAGATGGTTCGTGATGAACATATAACATATGTATTAGGACTAAATCGAATAACAGACAGTAAAAAATCCATGCCCTATGAACAGTTGATCGTATCAATTTTCAAATAAGATTACATACGACAGAGATATGTTCGAGTCATGCAGGAATAAAATACAACAAACTGAAAGCTGCTTTTAAATTATATTTTGATTTAGAGCAGACTCAGCTACCATCTACCTACTTAGAGTAGCTTACTCTGCTCACTAATTAGGGGACTTCACTTACCATTTACGCATGGTTTAAGACAATTTTTTTTTATGATTCTTCATCGATAAAACCTTAGCATATTTTTTCGTTTAGCCAAATGGACCCCAGAAGCTGAGAAAAAATAAAAACGAAACATACTCGTAGTTCATATCTCGTCTTTGATATCCATATGGTTCTATTTTGGAGGTAATCAAGCAAAAAATGTAAAAATATTTAAGTAAAACATGTTTTTGAAAAAAAAAATCAATTTCACCCTGACTGGAAAAAACTATAGATCATGGATATGTCTATCTATAATCCACTGCTTTTCCCAATTTACATTTTAGAATATAGGGAAAATAGGATTATCTCCGTTAGACATTATTATGAACCATATTCCCAGTGAACCATCCATCACATGGATGGAAAAAATGGAAAAAAAAAATGGAATTTTCATCAGTTTTATATCCTTTGTTTTGTGAGTTAATCCATCTTAATCTGTCCGATTAGTCCATTTCAGAAGTATAAGATGCTTGTAAAATCACTGAAAGATAAAAATATTAATCGGAGAAAATATATTAATTATGCTCTTAATAATATATACATATATTAGGAGGATTAATTCAGGATCACTGAAAAATATTACCATTGGAATATTACCACGAAACGTCCCCTATTCCAATAGTTTTCACTTTCATTTATCGATTTTTTTTACATGAATATATCTTTTAGCTGGATGCCTATACTTTTTTGGTGTAACTTTTTATCACTCTCATTTTGACACTTTCTAGCTATGCTAGTGTTGCATGGATCAGAATTTTGACGGCAGTTCGCTTATTAGAAATGTAATGGGAATTTTGTTTTGTTATATAACGATCGTCGCTTGTACCAACCGTTTAGGAGCAGCATTGGTTTGAATGAAGAAAGTCACATTTGAAACCGCTATTTTCTTTCAACTTCATTTCGAATAAGCATTCATTTTTAATTAAATTAAATGATAAATTTAAATTATTAATTTAAATGATAAATTTAAATGATTAATTTAAATTAAAGGTCAGCGCATACAATGTCGGCACGGAGCGCAGCGCTTTTTCCTATATAACCAACATTGTTCGAAAATCCGCTCCGCTGCGATCCATCTGTGTGCGTTTACTTTATTAATTCTAAAATGTAAATTTGGAAAACAATAAATTATAAATATACATATCCATGACTTATTGTTTCTCCGTCAGGAAGAAATTGAGTTTTTTATTCTTAATTCGCATATCATTATCTTTTTGAATAGAAACCTTTCTAAAATGAGGAAACTTCGTAATAATTATTTTGTTTATATGCATACATATTTTGTTTTTAACAATCTTGATTGAACAATATTATTAAAATAATCGTTTTTACGTAAACTACAATGTTTCCTTTTTCTTTTTAATTTTAAATAATAATTAATTAAACTAGGTGGTGAAAAGCAATAAATGGCTGTTTTAGATTTGGGAAAAAAGATTTGAAGATTAAAACTAATTTTATAATTTTCTTCAATTACAATTATACGATTTTTGTTTTATATTTAACATTTGTTTATACAAGACCATTTGTATGATCAATGCAGTTGTTCAGGATCAAAAACCTTTAAGTCCACTTTTTTCGAAAGATATTTATATTTTTTTTAATGTAACTTTAAAGCGCCTTAACCTTCGGCTTAAATGCAATAAATCCCAAAAACCACTAGATCCCAATAAAAAATTTAATTTTAATCGGCCTTCATTGCTTAGTTTGTTACAAACTGTTTAGGTTATGTACACACTCGGTTTTCAAAGGATTCTATTACCTGAGTTCATTATATCCCTCACTTGAGGTACGCATAATGGTATAGAAGGATCAATGCAATTTCGATTGATTAATTAATTGTCACTTCTAATGTCCAACACAAAATAGAAATTATGCAAGGATACATTGAGATTGAAAAATTATAAGTTTAATACCACAACTAGAACAAATATTAAAGATAAGTTTAAAGATTGATCAATTTTTTCGTCTGTCCAAAAAATTTTTTTTTTCAATTTTTTGTAGAGTAAAATGTGAAAAATGAACTATAACGGGTTTTGATTGTAAATGACTCAATTGTTGGTGAAATTAATAAAAAAAATAGATATATTTTATGAATCCATCTGGAGTAGTCTCCAACCATTTCCTCTTTTTTCAGCTTCTTCTATTTATATAATAAATATTTGTTTGAATGATTTTGTTTCCTGTTTTATTATGAATCAACTCAACCCTCATCCGTGTCATATTATAAGTAAATGAACTCGAAGTAAAATTTCAGGTAGATATAAATATGAAAATTATAGAGCTTATCGGTGGTAAATATGTCTAAACAGAAAACGTGTTGTCTCGTATGTAATAAATAATAATAATTCAGAAAGTTCTAGAATACAATAATTTCGATAGGTCAAACTAGTTTTCAATAAATGTAACATAGGTCAATAGGAATTCTTATCCGTTGCGATTAGTTCTCATTTGGCCTGTAATTTCTGAACTGGACACGGGATTATTAAGGTTGAAATATGGCTGATCGTAAAGCCATCGATCTTTCGGTGACATATGCAGGACTCTGTGTTTAATGGAAAATTGTTGCTATACTTTGTTTTCTGAACCAACATTCCGATATTCTCATAAAGCTGACTTAATTCAACAAAGGGGCATTACGTTTTTTTGTATCTTGTAAATTTATTTATTGAATTTTACAACTCCTTAAAATAAAATATAATAAGTAAATATAATAAGTACTGAAGCTAATTGCATGTCTATTAGTTGTAATAAAAAACTACATAAAGTTCTATTGGTTTCGAGACCATTTTTTCAGACGCCTTAAAAAGTTTTCGAGGATCGAATGGGAAGCACGCTGAGAGAGTATTACTAACAAGTTAGAAATTATGACCATTTTAAATAACTTAATCTGTGACTTTAACCTCGTTATTAAACACTGAGATCTGTAAGAAATATTTTGGTGAGAATAGGATGGGAGAGGACTTGGATAGTTTAGTGGAGCTCCATAAGTTTCTAGTTATTTCAGTTTTGAGAATTTAAGAAAAAATTTATCCAAATAAAACTTAGATCTGTTCAGCTCTGAGTTTACCTTGTATTATTAAAGAATACTGTAAGACAGTAGTTTAAATTCAATAGATTTGTTTGGACTTATTTTGATGGATGAAATTAAATATGAAACGTTAACGTACTTGTATTTTAAAATCTCAAGTTTATGGTTTAAATTAAATTTTAAACTATTATTTATGGTTTAAATTATTATTTTTATATAAATTATGAAATAAAGCATCTTACATGTCTCACCCAGTCTTCCCTAGGAAGTATATTGATGTTTTTAACAAATCATCTTCACTAATTCTTCATAATTCTGACTGAGCTAATGAATCAGCTCTTTTATGTCCCGAAGTACCTCAATTGGATGACCCAAATGAAAATAATCATATTGCCTTTCTGTTGTACTTCCCATATAAGGTTAAAAATCTCCAATGGTGTAACATGTTCAGACCCATACTTCATCATTGCCGCTCATTGAATCTGTGAGAATGACTGGCTTATTATATTCGGCATCCAGACTGTGCAGAAGTTCATCCTTAATGGCAGTTGCCTCTCCAGTAAAAATGCAACAAACTCGAGGTAACTTGGAGAGCCGTTCTCTGCTTTCGGTCACCACTGCACCACCCACAGTCTTCACATTGATCCTGAAATTTCTCTAAGAGGTGCTAAAACCTTTTATTTGGTTCAATAGGAAACATTTTAGTTTTCCTGATTTTCTTCAGTGGGATATCTATGCTGGCTTTATAATGGAGCTAACGCGGTTTTGTAATATTTGGATATTGCTGAATTTCATGCAGACTAGTATGCAACTGAAGATCAGAAAGCAAGTCGAATGCTGTTTGTCGGGAGTGTTGATAATGACATTGTGTTGTTCTGAATTCAGACAATACCACATTTAACGGATGGCTTTCAAATGTAGCTAATTTAGCTGCATATTTTGCAAAAAGATATGTTCTCCCTGATTTCAAGGGAGATTCTGCATTTTCTGCATACATGCTAAGGACTGGTGATGATGATATAAAGGCATAATTACCCTTAGTGCTGCATGGGCAACATCTAGCGATTGTAGAATAAATGGTTGGGCGTTATATAAGTTATAAATTATTGAGCCGTAGTCCATTTTTCTTCGTAAAGTGGCTTTTTATATTTTCGATAGGAACTGTCTATCAACTTTCTAACTTAAATGTGAAAGGCACTTAAGGTATCCCAACCATTTTGAGCAATCATCCTTGATATGCTTGATATAATTGAACCAGGTGAGTCGTCCATCTAAATTCATATGAAATACATACATAAACAAATGCAATCTTTGTACTACACAAATAGACAGTTGGGGATGAGTAGCTTCTCAAACGGCATATACGCATCGCATTTGTTTTGGATGACAATATAAACCGCTTTTTTTTGCCCATTCTTCAGCAATGTTTAGAGCTTCCTGCAACTTCCATTCAATCGATCTACTTCGATTATCTGTTTCTAATATAACAATTTATTTATTTTAAAATATAAACTATTCAAAATATTCGCTATAAAATAATTCACATAACATCTGATCTTGATATATTCTCTACCATAGGAAAGTAACCGTCATCATCAATCAATTCAAACATTCTATAAACAATTCATTAAAAAAGAAAGACAGCATTTTTCAGTCTTTAATTGTTACTACAGGAATAAATTGTTAAGTTAAAAGTATGCTTGTAACGTTTTATCTTCATTGGCACTCGGCATATGAAAAAAAAGGGTTTGTCTGTACATTAATGTTTTACTTTTAAAAACATCTAATCATTTTGATAAAGATGTTATGTCAATATTCCAATGTTTTAAATATATATATATATCATCTGTTATTTTTCCTATAAAGTTTTAAGTCGCTGTATTCTTTCATCTTCAGACTCTTGAAACCGAATATTCCTTATTTGTTCACTTTGAGATTGACGTTTTTGTACGTTTTCATCTAGTTTTGATGTAAGGGCAGCTTTGGTATGACCTCTCAAATGTGCAAACGCAAAGTTCATTTGTCTTCAGATTCGAAAGAACATGCGATTTGCGCTTGGTTTCTCATATTCTGAAGACGCTGAATACGCTCGTCTTCAGATTCGAGAGCACGTATTTTACGGGCATATCCTGACTAGCGACTGAGTTTCTGAGACCTCTGAGGTTGAGTTTCTGCAGTACGAGTTTTGCGTTGTCTCTCTCTTTGATCATAGAATCTCTTTTTCCTTTCGATGCTACCCTTTATCGCATGATTCTTCCTTTTTTTTTTCACCAGAAAACCTCGATAAGGATCTCCCTATTGTTATGATGTAATTTACACTTTTAAATTATTAAGTGTAATCACTTATTAGTGTAATTATTAAGTGTAATTATCAAACGTAATCACTTGGATATTACCTATCTACTTATCATAATAATAATAAGTAATACCTATTTACCTCTATCTTAGCTTAGTACACTAAAAACTAAGAAATAAAAGTAATTAAAACAAATTAAACCGACTTCAAATTGGTAAATAGGTATACAAAATTAGAAACAGCCAGTGAACTCAAAAGGAAAAAAACAACAATATTTTTTAGAAATTACGGAATAGGAAAACAAAATTCAAAAGCGGATTTGTTTAAGATATACCTAATGCGATAAACACGCCGACAATTTTTTTGAGGTCGGTGCCAGCCACCACAGTACAAACACAAATTTCAAAAATTTTAGGAAAAAAAAAAACGAAAATCTACGCCAGGCGTTGTCTCTGTTCGGACAGGCCGACTTAATCAGCTCCTACTCTTGGCACCAGTGAGTATAGAATAGAAAAAATTCTATTCTCACTGGCCGGCACCGACCTCAAAAAAATTGTTGGCGTGTGTACCAAAATAGGTATATCTTACAAGGGGACGTTTTCACTTGTAACTCACAGATTTGAATGCTAATTTTTACACTGCAGCAGATATAATAAATAGTATCTCTAGAATCCGTGTACATTTGGCTTTTTATTCATCAGTACCAATTTAACATTGGGTTTATCACAGATTTTAATAGACAAACACTGATGTGAATAAAAAATCCAAGGTCAACTATAAGTTGAGATATCTCAATTTAAAAAAAAAAAAAAATTTTAAACATTTGTTTAAGGAAAGTATTACAATCTGCCTCAATGTGGGCAATAAGTAATATGGATGGCTTAATGGATCCATTCACATAATATGTACAATATGAAACAAAAAACAAAGAAAGTGAACAATAAATAAAAGTGAATAATAAATAAAAAAATAAGTAAAGAGTCTCATAATATGTAATACAAAAAAAAAAAAAAAATTGAATAAACAAAGTACCTCAAACTATCCAATACATAAAGTGAAAAAAAAGTGCATTTGGATTCATTGAGTTTTATTCTCCATCTGTTGCACCATAGCTCAATCTTTGAGAGGTGAGTTTGTAGGTTCGAAGAGGCTGTTTCGGGATCATTATGTGATGATAGTATCGCTGTATCAGCAGCGAAGGTTGCAAGGAACGTGCCAAGAGTGGTAGGAACGTCAGCAGTGAAGAGAATGTAAAGGACAGGACCCAAAACGCTGCCTTGAGGAACTCTGGCTCGGATAGGATAGCAGTCGGAAAATTCAGAGCCGCATCGAACTCGGAAGGAGCGATTTGTAAGGTAGGAATGAAGGATGAGGTAGAGGGTTTGTGGTAGTAGGTTCTTAAGTTTAAAAAGCAGCCCAGTGGGCCAAACCCGGTCAAAAGCTTGAGCAGTGTCCAGAAAGGCACCCGAGCAGTATTGCTTTCATTCCAGAGCAGAGGACACGTGGTCAACAAGACGGAGGCCTTGTTGAATTGTTGAGTGCATTGGACGAAATCCAAATTGATGGGAGGGGAAACTGGATGTATCAAGTATGGATAGGATACGCTTAAGCAGGATTTTTTCGAATATTTTAGATAGGATAGGAAGTAGGCTAATTGGTCTGTATGATGAAGTGTTGTTAGGAGGTTTACCTGGTTTTAGGAAAGTTATTATCACGGAGTGTTTCCACAAGACAGGAAAGTGGGTTGTGCGTAGGATGCAATTATAGATATAGGTGAGGAACATTATTGCTTTATGTGGAAGTTGGCGGAGGATTTGAGGAGTAAGGAGGTCATAGCCAGGGGATTTTCTTTTATTTAGTTTTTGAATTATGAATTTGACCTCAGAGGGGTTAACTGCTATGGGAGGTAAGGAGAGTGGAATGGGGGAAGATAAGAACTCTTCAACTGAACTGGATTGATCGGGATAAGGTCCAGGATTGGAAAAGGTGATTGGCTAGTTCATCTGCTTTTTTCATGTCTGATGCGGCCCATGAGCCCTCACTTCTCCGGAGGGGATGGGAGATGGGCTTGGATTTTAGGATTTTTTTTGTTATGCTGAATAATAAGATTAATGGGCTATGGTCTGATGATAGGTTGTCTAGGAGGGTAATGGAATGATTAAGTGACCCTAGGCCCTTGTGGATAAAAAAGTCGAGGAGATCGGGATTATGATTAGGATCGGTAGGCCAATATGTGGGAGAGCCGGGGGAGAGGGTATTGTTTCGTACTGAGGTATATTAAATAGTCGCTTGTTGGTTAGTCTTGTTTCGGTAATTAAGGCTACGTCGATTTGTCTGTCTTGTATTAAAGTAGTTAGTTCGTTAGTGTGACTGCGAACACCATTAGCGTTCCATAGGAGGATCGAAAGTGACTTAAATGATAACATTTAGGGATTTCTAGGTGGTGGGATTACAAAATGTGATAGAGCAGTGGAAAGGAGGGTTATGTGAGAGGTAACTATAGATTTGAACTCTGAGAGGAAAGACGATAGTATGATGGTGAGGTCAGAGGAATTCGGTGGAAGAGGGATGTATGGAGTGTTTGGTGGCATAGGTTTTTTGCATTGGATAAGCGGCGAGGATGTGGAATTTGGTGTTGGTGAGAGGCAGGTTCAGCTTGCTGCAGTGCCTGAGGATGTGATAATGGTTCTGGGCCTCTTAACATTTCAGAAAAGCTCACTGCTTCGTTAACATGTTTGGATGGCTCTTCCCTTCTAGAGGCTGTCTAGATTCTAGATTTTATTGTTTTATATGTCTGACACCCCTTGTAATTGGCTGGGTGCCGTTGGTGGCATAATGCACAAACTGCAGGTGTTAGTCTAGATATTTGAAATCTTCAGATTTGTGTTGTTCACCACACTTTACACAGCGTGGTACGTGATGGCAGTACCACAGTTTTGTGTGGCCATACGCCTGACAGTTGTGGCACTGGACTATTTCCCGCTTTGGGTATGGCTTTTCTATGGCTACCCTTGTGTAGTAGAGTCTGCTGACGTTATAAATATCTTCAACCCCAAGTGTTTTGTCGAGGTCAACGAAAAATAGAGGCAAGGCTATTTTGTTTGATGCACCCGACTGGTCTTTATTATCCCTTTGAACATTTATAACTTTCCTGACCCTAAAACCCATGGCAGTCAGTCAGTTCTTGTTCGATGACATCGGCTGGTGTTGATGATTGAAATGCCGGATTAACACTATAAGTGCTCTCTCCTGTTGAAGTTGGTAGGTGTGGAAATCTGCCTTGGTATCTGATAGATACTTCAAAATTTTTCTTTTGGTTTCTGGCGAGTCTGGCATAATCTTTGTGTCATTTGTCCGGCTATGAAATGTATATTTTCCAGTGCCTACTGTTTGATTTAATTGCGCGGATAGGAGGTCAATTTTTTTTATATTTCTTACAAAGATGGGCGTGGGCTTAATTTCTTTTGGGGTGGTGTTAGTCTCTATTGTCTCTGTTGTATTTGATAAAACTTGGTAAGGGTTTGGCGTAAAAAATCGCGACTCATAGGTAAACACTTGGGTTGAAGGGCCTGGTAGTGATTCCATGTCTGTTGAGTTCTCTGGTGTGACTGGAGGAGTTATTCTACTAGAGCGTTTTGGTTTCTGTTTTGCTGGGGAGTTCCTGGGTGTGTTTCCTAAACTTCTAGATCTTTTAGGGTTTGTCTTTTTACTGGACATTACCATATGGAAATATCGCATGCTGTTATAGTGCTCATATAATTATTATAAAGGGAAGTACCTTCCCCGACAACAACTGGCAAAGTACTGGCTTAGCCTGGTGGGGTTACTGCTAGATAAGATGGCCACAGTACACGTCAGTCTCATGCCACTCATAAACACAAGAGTCTGTTATATAGTTTATAAACAAGCTGTTTACTCACGTTAGAACGCTGTAATAAACAGAAATCCTAATAGATTGGTCACAATGTTTTTTTTACACGCTGTTTTATTCTAAAACACTGGTAAAAATGACACTTAACACAGATAGATCTAACGTGCTACCGTACGATACAGGCGCGTGCGCAGAACTCCGATATCTCAATAAGAAGAAATTCTCCAACCTCCAGATTTGAGCCAAACTATGCAGTTTTAGGTCTTCTAGATGATCTTAAAATTTAGTTTCAATCTTAAAATTTAGTTTTTCAATCGGTGATACCGTAAAAAAAAAGTAAATTTTTATGGTTTTACGTTTTTTTAGATTTTTCAGAAATTGACAGAACTTGCATTCTAAAATCCTATAAACTAAAAACTGATATTTTCCGATTCCTGTTCTCAAAAAACGTGTAGAAACCTTTATTTCGTCAAAATCAAAAATTATCCAAAATGTAAAATTATTTTAATTATGAGTGTGTATTAAAATATATTTACTTTTTAATTTTATAGCCTCACACCAAATTCCTTTTGAATCTTGAGTGAATGTATTCTTATTTTTTTATTGAAAAATATAACTGTATAAATGATTCGTTCTATAATTCTGATGGAAAGAAATCAGTTAAATGCCGAGGATGGCTTCTACTACACTTCCTCTCCACCTCCTGTGGACAACAATAAAGTTGCGTGTTCCGACTTGGCAGCCTCCCAAGCAATAGGCCCTACCTCGTCCATTTCTACAACCTACCATGGCTGGTTTTTGGATTTTTAAAATAGTATTAAATTTTCATTTTCATAGAATAACTTCTGTAAAAAAAAAAAAAAAAAAAAAAAAAAAAAAAAAAAAAAAAAAAAAAAAAAAAAAAAAAAAAAAAAAATATATATATATATATATATATATATATATCAGAAAGCCTACGATTCGGTGGATAGAGAAACACTTGTGCGGATACTTAAAGAATACGGAGTAGATCAGAAAACAATTAGTATAATTAATTAAACAAACTTTAACTGGGACCTACTCTAAAATTAAATTCAGGGGGGAAATAAGTAAACCGTTCGAAATTAAAACAGGGTTAAGTCAAGGGGATGGCTTATCACCTATTTTATTCAATATTGTTTTAGAAAAAATTATGAAGACGTTTTGGGAAACCAATAAATCTGGTGTAAGGATAGGAGGTAAGATGATCTGGCACTTTTGGCGGAAAGTAAAGAAGAGGCAGCAAATCAGATAAATGAACTGAAAGAAATAGCAGAAAGAGCCGGGTTAAAAATATCATTCGAAAAAAAATATCATTCGAAAAAAAAAAAAAAAACCTATGGTAAAATCAAGTTGGTGAAAATAATGACGAATGACAAGGAGAAAAAAAAATGGAAAAATCGAGACTAACTATGGTAAAATCAAGTTGGTGAATCAATTTAAATACTTGGGGGAACTTGTGAACTACAATGGGGGAGACTTGCAAGCAACGCATAGTAGAGAGGTGAAATTGGACGCAGGAAAGAAAGAGGGAAATGGGCGAAAAAATGAAAAGAATTTGGGCAGAAAGGAAGAAAACCTGAAAATGATATACGCGTGGTCCACCGTTGGCCTGTATCGCGATAAATAAATAAATAAATATATATATATATATATATATATATATATATATATATATATATTTATAGGTATATAACCTTTTTTTTAAGAGTAAATATTACAATCTGTCTCCACTCAATAAGTACTGTGGATGAAAATGAATATATTTAAAATAAAAATAAATTAAAAAAAAAAACCTTTAACTATACAATGAGTAAAACGAAGGAGCGTTTATGACGCTTGGCTTCAGAAAAACTTCGGAAGTCGACCATACAATATGCTCATTAAATTTCTTAAATTAAATTTAAGCTTTTATATTATAAAATAAGCGAAATACTGTATTACTCACAAACATAGTTTCTAAATTCGATCCAAAACTTCGAATGCATTTTTCTCAAACATATTAGAAACGTGCACTACCAAGAAAAAAAAAACAACTGCAAACAAGCACTTTTCGAATGTTAAACGAATACCATGATAAAATTTTAATTTATTTTTATAAATGATAAAATTTAAATTTCCTTTTAAATAAGCTTTTATTTTATAAAATAAGTCGAATCCAGTATTACTTACAACAAATAAGTTTCTAATTTCCGTCCAAATCCTGTTTTATTTTTGTTTGTTTTTTTGGGCCCAAGACTTCCATTGAAGTCCTATACTGGCCTGGGTGGGAAGGTCAAGATTCATTTCGAGGGTCCGCCAAAAAATAAATTTTAATCCGCCCAAGTGGGATTTGAAGCCACGACCTTCTGGTTATGAGCGCGCTGAGACCCTCGCCCAAACACACTCGGCCATTGAGTCCCTGTCCAAATCTTTTACTGAATTTTTCTCAAATATATTTGAAACATGCACTACAAAGAAAAAAAAAGCAGTTTCCGAATAGTAAACGAATATCATAATAAATTGGTACGGAAATCGCGTATTAATTACTAAAAATAGGGAGATAGATGCAACATCTGTTTTTTTTTTGGAAATCGCTGAAATTGCTTTCCCTTTTTTATGTATACATTTACTTAGAAATAGTCCTTAAATCAATTATATTCAGGAACACTAAATAATCATAATTTGTTTATATATTAAATCAAAATATATAGACTTAATATTCATAAATTACTGTTTTTAATTTGTTTGAAACTTGAAATATTCTATCCTTTTTTTCAACTTAAATTAATTTGCAAATGATAAGTTTGTTTCACGGGTTTTTCTTTTTTTTTTTTTTTTTTTTCTATCTGCTATCGAATTCCAACCTCCTAGTTTCTCTATTCCTATTTCTGAATTCAAAACAGGTTGTAGGTAGAAACTTCGTTTCCAAAACAATGTAGTTCCAGGGAGAGCGATTTTTTTTCCTTTTTTATTTTCAGAATCGAATAAGGTAGAATTTTCGAAAATAGGTAGAAATATTTCGTCGGTAAGATGGAGAAGGTTCCGTGAATACTCAGAAGTTGCAGGAATACTCCACCTCGACCTAACAGCAGGTTCGCAGTATCTTTAAAAATTCTTTAAATAAGTTCTCCATTATTTAAATGAATACGTTGATTGAATTATTTAGTTACTTTTTATTAATGTAAACTCAAGTGTTTATAGAGATCTCAAAGTGTTATTTATTACAACATGCTATAAAGTATTTACCAAAGTTTCTGTATTTTCGTTTTTTTGTTCTTTATAAGTAATTTGCAGAGTTGGTTCACTGCAACGGTCTTCTCTTTGATTTTCTTATTTGCCACCTAAATGTGTTTAATCCATTACCAAAGAATAGCCCAAGAACATTCATAATATTTAAATTTCAGGGGAAATACTTGTGAAAGGTCGTAACACCTTAATCCAAGAAGTTAATATGATTCAGAGGGGTGTTATGACCATCGAAAGTTTTTTTTGTTTGAGTAGAAAACGTCATGATCATCAACACCCATTTTTTCTTTAAATGAATGAATTTCCTAATCAAAATAAAATAATATGAAGTAGATTTATTTAATTTTTTCGAAAGATTTCTTCTTTGTACAGAATGTTTATGACCTTATTAATCTTTTTTCCTTGTTTTCCAGCATTATTGATATCCTTTGAGGTATTCCCGATTTATTTAACTTCTTGATTTAGAAAGGAGAAAAAAGTGAGACATTGATTAGCTGTTGTTACAGATCTTACATATAGGAGGAACTTCTTTGGTTATTAGATGAATGTGTGTAAGTCTTTACGTCCGTCTTTATGGTCTTAAGTTTACCTGCTGGACTCCTAAAGTATCTGCCACTCTTGGAATAACGTTCTCAAGCGCTGTTAAAAGATATATTTGTAAGTTGGACGGGTGGTTTGAAGATATGACCTGTTCATATAGCTTACAGCTAGTTTTAGCTTCCTGAATAACAGATTTTTTAAATCAAATTCAACGAAAATACTTTTTGTTGGACTCGTTTAGAAGGCTCCTATTGTGACTTATTGCCATTGAGGTGGACGGAATCCAATTTAGCTAATTATTGCTGGGAGATGGCCCATAAACGAAACTCTCATAATCTATCATGGAGCCGATCAACGCTACATATATTTCAAATATTATATTTCTTTCTGCCCGCCAGTTTGTTCGACCAAGCACTCTTATTATTTTCAGTTCCTCGATGCATTTTTCTTTTAGTGATTTATTTGGTATTTCCCATATAGACACCGATCGAATAACGAATCCAAAAATATGCAGGTATTGACATAAGGTATGGTAGTAGAAAGTAGAGATGTGCAAACCAGTTAAGTCTCCAATTTCTATATTGCATACTTTCAAAAATTTTTGAAACCTAGATTTTCGTAGGCGCTGCATCTAAATTTATGCCAAAAAAAGTTGTTCCAACATTATTGCTAATTTTAGCTAAATAATAATACCCCATAGGGTGCATTAGGTAGGCGAATAACAATAAAGAAAGCTTTTTGATTATATTTTTACTAGCATCTCCCTTCGCGGATCAGTTTGCTCTCATAAGCAAAGATGTTAGATAATTTTAACTAATATTTGAAATTTTATTTTTTTATCCATACAAATTTATATTTGTATTATTTGAATTGTTACAATTGAGAATTAGTGTCTCAATGATATCTTCACTCATAGCTGTAATTTTTGATCTGGTACTATTGAATTGATTAGGTGGTAGAAGGTTAGGTAAATCATAAGTGGACGTCGAATTTTTAATTTTAATCTGTAAGTTAGTAATCCTGATGGGCAGAGACTATTTAGAAAGAAACTTTTGCGGTTAATAGAGCGCATTATCAGTGCTTTTAACTCTATCAATAGAGAGATAATCTCTGCTGTCACCATTAACTTTTTATGAATAATGCTAATTATTTCCTCTGCTATAGTATTTATATGTGTAATTGCAGCTCTTTCATACAATTATCCATATATTAATATGTCAATAGCAATATTTACTCATCCAAGTAAAGGACAAATTAAATTATCCGCAAAGCCCATGAATCATATCTTTATAAACAATATCAAAAAGAAAGGGATCGATATTTTGTTTAGGCAATATTTTTTCTGAGGTAGAACTAATTTTATCAATTTCATCTGGTTGGATTCCTGACCATAAAATTATATGACAGTGTGGCAACTTATCACTGTACATTTAAATGATTATTATAGTAAACTTTACTATATTAAACCTTCCTGGAATTACAAACATTATGTATAGTTTAAGTCCAAATTCAAATTTGGTTAGAATGTAAAATTAAATAACATCTCGGTTCAATAGTTTCGCCACTGCAAACTCTGTTGCAGAATGGCGCCAGCCACTTATCGGTCGATTTTTAAACTTACTGCGATCCACATTTCGCACCACATATTTGTAGCTTTTTTTAATAACAATTCAATTGAAAATAAGTAAATTGTTTCACAAATTTCTAGCTCTATGTATCACCCTTAATTTGTAACATCTTGAATTGTACTCGCCACCTATCGTTCGATTATCAAACTTCTTTGAGCATCACATATTTATCACTTGTTTTATGGCGTACAAAATTATCGCTTTTTTTAATGTCAATTAAATTGAAAATCTTTAGATATATTAACGAGTTAGATCAAGAGATCAACAGAACTTTAGTAATGTTGAAATAGCTACTGACAAAAATGTTTTCCTCCGGCAAATGTTTTAAAACATAGCGATTGACATCTGCTTGTCTTTGTTGGGGTCATTAAGTCATATCCCATTAGCCGCTAATACGAAGGCACTCAGCCGATCGCTCAGTGGATTCACACGTGTCATCTAGATCCTGAGATCGATATACAGGGATCGTCCTAGTTGAACACGTGTTGTTTTAGGATGACCTTAGCGCAAAGCGACCGAGTTCGCTCCATTAACTTTCAGGGTCGATGCTACTTCAGTATCGACATTTCGACGATATTCTACTTAAGATTGGACGACGAATGATTGCGATGACTTTAGTAGATTGACTATTTATGAATAAATTAGTTTTTCTTTGTCCAATAACCCCTAAATATTTCTGTAATAGACCCAGGATTAATTTAGAAATGAATTCAAATAGTTGCAATCAAAACAGTTGCATTTTTAAATTATTAAAAAAATAAATTTATAACTTTAGAAATAATAATAAGTAATTAAAAACTTCATGGAAGTTGATTGTTTAGAAGATAGAAAGAAAAAGAGGGTTCCGCATTTTAATTTTTTTTATTTGATGAACTCATAAATTTATACTGAATTTATTGAGAAGGATGTTGAGAGGGATCAGTCATAAACAATTAGGCAATGCTTAATATTAACAAACATATTTTACTTTTTTTACCAACGTTTCGGCCATATCATTGATGGCCATTATCAGGGCTAAAACAAGAAATAGTAGAATACAGAAAAAAAAGTGAAATGAAAAAAAAAAATTATAAAATGAAAAATTAATAGTTTTAACTATTGTGGGTTTTTTGTACTCTTGGATGCCTGTACTCGGCAGTATGGAATGTAGGTGATGATTTTTTTCAAAAGTGAATTGAGGTACGAATGATGATATAGAAGGATCAATACCACTAGGATTGATGAGTTCATTGCCACTTCTATTGGGATTCTTTTTATTTGAAAACTAGATTGGAATGTTAAACATTCATCATCAGTTCTAAAAACATACAAATAATTTCAAAACATCAGCACTTTACTAGATAGATTTATTTATTCTTTTAAAAAGGTAAGACTAGAAATTAAACTTGATTATACTCACCTTATGAGACGAAATGAAAAGGGCTTTTAAAACATAGGTTAACGTAGAGCAGAATATGCTGAATAGAGATATAGCTAGAGATGGTTTGTTCTTTAGGTTCTCCTTATGAGTGGTTCGATTTGTCTGTTCCTACTGGAAACTAATTTAATATGGGACTATCGGAAGTATTTTTTAATTTGTTTTCAGTAGGGACAGAAAATCATTCAAACGTGATTATAGTATGCAGAAGTGTTCTCATCACCTTTAACTAAAAAATCTGAATATTTCAAAACAACTAGAAAAAGAGATTTGAAGAAGATGAAGGGGCTATATAATATTTCCCTACTAAAGGAAAATGTAAATAAAAAAAAAATCTTTAAACAAACATAAATTACTCAAATATATATATATATATATAAAATCTATTTAGAAATCTTTAAAAATTGTTTGTATGCTTTTATAACTGATGATGAAAGTTTTACATTCAAAACTAGTCTTCAAATAAAAAAAAATCCAATAGAACAGGTAACTGATTTATCAATCGTAATTTTTCAATAGTATTCCAATTGATCTACAAGTACGATATATTCGGGTAAAACCCACGCCCGATATTATTTATCTTAAACTAGATTTGTTTGCAACAAATATATTATTTTTAACGGCAAGTCATAGAAAAAGAAGTCTTATACTGTAGCCTCAATACCTAGGAGAGGAGAACTCATCTCAGCTTGAAAAGAGGGACCTGTCGCTGCAGATTCAGGAGAAAAGATAGAAGTGGCACCAGGCCTTTCATGGCCAACACTTTTCTGACAATTGCCTGTTTGCGCGACGAACGTTTGTTGATTGAATATATCAAACCACAATTCCGATGTATTGTGGGAGTTAACAGCCTTCAGGTATTTAGACTGACCTATATTTGTTGGAATAAGCAGAGATATGCTTCAGCACAATTTGTTACTATGCTTCTTTTGAATACATTATCTATTTACTGAGTCACAAATATAAAGTACTTAGGATTGATGAATTAATTGCCACTTCTATTAGGATTATTTTATTAGAATACTAGTTTCGAATCCTAAACATTCATTTTCGGTTCTAAAACATACGAAATTTTCAACACATCAGCACTATGTTACACGGATCTTTCAAAAATGTAAGACAAGAAATCAAACATTAGTACTCACCTCAGGAGATCTAAGAGAAAACTGCAATATATCCATCGTGTAAAGGGGAAGGGGGCAGTTAGGTTAAATTTTTGGGATTTACTAAGGGATTTCCCTTGTAACTCATTGGATTTTTCCGTTCCTATTGAAAAGAAATTTAAAATGGGGCTATTGGAAACGTTTATCTGGTCATTTAAACAAAAATCTGGATCGGTCTTAACATATTTTATTATTTCTAATGATTCATAAATATTTAATTTTAGACTATTTTCTACTTGATGTAGTATTTTTACCCTCGACTCTTTATTAAATTTATGTGTTTTTTTTTAATTAGATGGATAGCGAAATTGGAATTTTGGGTCTTATATTGTATGCTCCTAAATGTTCTTTTAATCTTAATTTTTAATTTGACTATTTTTTTTTTAACAGAACTTTTAAGGGTTGATTGATCTAACGGAAATGACAATCTGAAAACGAGTCTCTTTATTTACGTGTATAATTTAATTTAACAAAAACAAATAATAATAATAATAATAATAAGTTTTAATATAACTTATTTTAATTTTTTTTTTCGTATAAGGATTACACTTAATTGTGTGGAAATGACTTAAAGATATTCGATAATATCTGTGTATCGTGTGAATCTAGTTTGTAAACTTGAATAAATAAATTAAATTAGTGTGAACAAAAAACATTAGAAAAAGGAAATTTAAATTACAAAAGACCAAATAATAACTTAATTTTCAGCGAGAATGGTCTGCAAAAAGAACACACGATTATCGTGTAATGGCAAACACAGAAAATATAAAAGTATTCAATCGTGTGAGTTTGTTGATACAGATAATAACAATGATATTATATTATCATTATTGGATTGTTTAACTTTTCGAAAACTAGGGCAAATGAATTCGTGCTAATATCTCCTACCCAATGTTGGCCTTAGAAAATCTGTTAACTTTTAAGAATGTAAATTAATAAATATATATTTATATAATAATATAATGTTTTTACAATTAACGCATTTAATGCGGATAAGGATTATGTATCTCAAAATATTTTGTTTGATTTTTGTAAAATAAAATTTCTAAAATATAAAAATTATATTTTAATTATTTTTTGTGATTTAAATATCTGTGGATTATTTTTTTTATCATTCTTTTTATTTATTTATGTTTTTTATTATTATTATTTTTTTTCAAAATATTGTATATATTCATTCAACTTAAATTTCAGGAAGAGATAGCTAAGTAAAAGTGGTGCGCATTATCTATTTATTGACCTTTTTGATAAGAATATTGGCATAACTTACGGTAAAAAAAAAAAAAAAAAAAAAATTTTTTTTAAAAATATAACAGTCGTAACAAATACATAAATTTATATAGCAAATAAAAAGTATTTTCAGTTGATAATGAAAATTTTTTACCAGTTAGTTCTGTCCAATTCCAGATGGGTTGGTTCCGAGGCCATTTTATTTTCATGAGGGGGAAATAAATTGAATTGAGTTGATAAGTTATTTAACCATGTTATCGTCTATTGCCTTATCAAACTCTTGTAAAATATTTGACTAAAAAGTTACTGTTTAGAAGAATAAAGAATGTGAATAGGGAATGTTTCACACTAGGTGGAAAGCCACCCCTCAAAAATGGACATTTAAAGACTCAAAATCGCCAACGGATTTGACCGATACGAACTTTCAAATTTTGAAAATGAAAATGCCTCGGTCCGTGTAATCTATTGATGCTAAAGGTTTTCAATAACTGAGCTAATGAAATTATCTCACCTTTTCAAGTAGATCAAAACAGTTTTAGCATTATAAAAAAATTGAAAATTGTATTAGTAATTTATGAAATTCTCAGAATCATTTATTAACTATTGAAATAAGTAAAATGAACTTTTACCTTCTCTTATGAAGTGAAATAATAGCTGAAGCTGTTTCAAAGTGTTTAATTTACCAGTTAATTATTTTTTCCAATGTTCTGAAATATGTAATTTTAAACTTTTAAATTGTACGAACGATTTTTTCTGCTTAGTAGCCTCCGAGATCTAACTTCTATTGAGATCATAATAAAAATTTTAAATTGTTTGGTCGAATTTTTAGTTTTCTTTAATTGTAAGCTATAACATTTTTAAAGGAAATTTATAATAATTAAGTTCATTTATTGCAGGTGGCAATTTTGACTCGGCATTTTTATAATTCTTTAGTAATATTAGCATTCATAAATGACTATACTGAGTACTATTTTGTTTATAATTATTTTAAAGTTTGATCTATTTATTAATTTGAGACGCGATATAATATAAAAGCTCTTGATAAGTGTGTTATTACCTTGATTTCAAATCGGTAGTAAGATTAATTTTTTTCTAACCACTTATGAATCCGAGGTTTTTGAAAATAGATTAATTTATGAATTCTACATTATTTTTTGTTTGTTTTTTTCAAGCAGTTTACATATAATAAAATTTGACTAAGCAGTAAACTCCTATTAATTTAAGAGAAAATACATGGATAGGAAAAACTGAAATGATAAAACAGAAAAGAGACTCAAAAGTTATAATCGGGGAAAGATAAAGTTGCCAGTCTAGAGCTTCTTTGAAAAAGATTTTAACCTTAAATTCATTTTCCAATTTTAGGCATTTATTTAGTTTTTGTTTCTGTTTCGACTTTTGTTTTAAATTAATTTTTTTTTAATTTAGTTTATATCTTTATTCACACCTGTCAATTATAATTAGACAAACGGTGAATCTGTTGTGTGAAAGAAAATGGCGTGAAAGGCATGAGAGGAAGCAGGACCGAGCGGCACCTCTAGTCATTATTTCTATTTATTTTTTTATTTTAGTCTAGGAGGTCTCTCATCTCTTCCTTTTTAGTCTTCTCTGGATTTTGTCGTGAGTATGTATTGTGACCGTGACGTTTTTAAGTTTATTACTATGTCCACGTAATTTTTCGTGTAATCGTTTGTAGTAGGTTCGTATTTGTTCGTTAACTGTTGGCATGCGTAGTTCAGTATAAAAAGTAAATTAAATTTTATACTTAATTTAAAATACGTCTTAATGCAATTTCTCATATATTTGCTATATGCTAACTTTCCTAATTATCATTTTTTAAAAATTAATTTAAGAATGATTTAGGGCAAAAGTTTTTAGCAAACATTTACTACTTCTTGTTCTATCTACTCATTATTTGAAAGATCTTCGAATAAATTTTCAATAACTGCTGTAGCAAAATCTAGTTAAAGCCGCAGATACATCCTTCTCAAACCCGCACAGTTGCGACGTCTTGAGGGTTAGTTTTGTCGACATAAAAGCTCTTGTATAATTTTCAATTTTACATTTACACTTAAGAACTACAAATAGGGAAATATAGGTAAGTTATATTATAAAAGAGGGTTTACCTTTGTACCTAACTATTATAGGGAGTGTGGGAAGGTCGAACTCATCACGGTAGGAAATAAAATCAACGCTCTCAGAGCTAATTCGAAACGGCACTGTTGACTTGAGAATGACAAGATGCTGCGGTGCACGCCAAACGTGTTGAACACACCACATTTGCCACATTTATGCGTTTTATATTACCTAAATAGTGTTAAAAATTTTTCGTAATATTTTGATCATGAATGAACCAGAAATAACTTTTTCTTTTTTTAAATATTGTATGTTAGCGCTGCATTTATTATCTTGTGTGAACGGTATCATAGAATTAAAGTTAACTTTTTTTTTTAAATCAACTTTTTATTGAAATATACTACTGTAATAAAAAAAAATATGCATCTAGTAAATAAGATAATAACGTAAAATAATAAATTGACAATTGTTTGTGGAGACACTACCCACTGGTAGCACTACAATTAAAGTTCTATTTAAGGAGGTACCGAGGCCATCTTCTTTTCAGATGCCTCGGAGGGTTGTCAGAAATAAAATGAGAATCAAGCTAAGTACCTAGTTTACTATGAAAGGAAAAGTATCTGGTATGGGCTGAATCATCAACATAAGGAACATTAAGGTTTTTATGGATAAGTTTATTTGCGACAAAGTAAGGAGCATTGAGCCTTTTGGTTTGAAAGGAGATGCATTCGATGGTTTAGTGTAGCCCCAAAGCTTAGCTTTATATGTAAAAATAGATCTGATAACTGTCATGTAAATGTGACTTTTGTAGTAAATCGGAGGTTTTGAATGAAGTTTGTATAGTAGATGTTGAAGAAGTCTAAAACAATGAACAGTTTCCTGTCTTTTATGTGGATCCCAAGTTTAACGTTTACCGGTCGGAGTCGTATGCAGCGGATATGTTCCACAGGAATCAGTGGAATATTATAAAATAATACTGTAGGGCAAGATAACTTTACTTAAAAAAAAAAAAATCAATGGTTTGTTAAATTCAATCCTGTTTTAATTAAGTTGAAATCTTATCTTCTTTCACATGTTAATAATTTATAAGAATAATTGGCAAAATGTTTTTATTTCAATGCTTTATTTGATATTTTTTAAATGGATTTTAATATTTCTTCACTTATTTCTAACCATATTTATGCTTTTGTACTAATTTAGTACCTCCTTTATCTTAAAACTCTTAGTATTTTAAAACATATAGAAAACTGTATGATGAAATACAACTTACGAGAGTAAGTTCTTAAGGTGGAGAAAAGAGAACACTTAACAGTCTCTTAAAAAATATAATGAAAACAGTATTCTAACTTACTCCCTCTCCCAAGGCCACCTCAATGAACTAAAATCTATTTAAAAAGAAATATATTTCTAGCTGTTAGATGGGATAGTGTGAAAAAAAAAGTGTATCCACAACAAATTATTATTTGCAGATTTGTATCCGTAAATCCAACAATTTATGATGGTTTTGAGATTAAAAGGAAAAGTGGAATCTTCTGATTTTTCAGTGGCTATCCAAAAAATAAAGAAAAGTCTTCCCCTCCACTTCATCAATCTAAATTACGGTATTCAAAGTGTATTTGTTTTTGAAGCACTTTTAGAAATTAAAAAAGAAAAGTATCCTGACTGCATTGTTTCCCTTCTTAAGGAATATATATATTTTTTTTTGTGATCAGATTCTGTCCTTCAAATTAAGAATATTTATCAAAAAAAATTGTTAAATGTGAAAAATTAAAATCTTGAACTAAAGTCTGAATGCTTGGTATTTAAATTATATTCTTTACATCGTGAACGCTCTCAGAAGCTACCTAAATTCGCATACTTTACGAATCGTTTTGTCCAGCTGGTGGGAAAATTTTTATCGCGACCAAACCGAAAAACACAGGGATAGCTAGCTATCTTCTGAAATTCCTTTCTTCCCTCTCCTCACACTAGACCTATATGATTGAACACACATATGATTGAAAAATGTCCTTGTTTTTACTAAAAACTATGTTCAATCTGATATTTTAATGGCTCTTGAATCCGAATCAAATATTCAAATAATTAGAAATTTATTATCGGATGATTTAATAAAGATGTATGTATAATTTTCATTTTATTTTAATTTTTAATATGAATTTCGTTTGTTTGTGGTATGGGCTGATTGTCGATAAAGACAGGACAAATATACGGGACTGCAAAAAATACACACCTTAAAAAAATACAAATATTCCAATCAAAATTACTCAGACTAATTAGAAATCACGTTGGTACATTTCAAACCACACACTTCACACTGATTTCGAAGTACCCACAGTAAAGGAACATATACATGACCTTTATAGACGATTTCACGACAGACTTCATGGACATAACAACATACTCATTAATGAAATGGCCACGACCGACATACCTGGAAATACTCTCGAAGGCTTAAAAGAAGCTGGATGAGAGATTTGCTCAAATAAATCTCTTTAATCCATGCCAGAAGGAGGTACGTACTATTGAGTGCTAGTCTCCTACACGCAAACAAGGCCTGTAGTATTACAATTTCATCACATTCACTGATTGTTACCCTAATAACAACCGTGAATCAAAATTTGAAAAAGAAAAAAAAATTTAATATCAATATTTATTTATTCTTTTTCATTGTATATATTTATAGGCGTTGATGAACATCTAGTTTTACGCCTATAAGCATCAGAAACCAAGATTAAGCATCAGAAACAACCAACCTGTTGAAATTTGTCCTGGAATCTTTAAAAAAAGAAAAGAAAAGAAAATAGAAAATGTAAAGACATTTAGTAATGCAATGGTGGGATTATAAGTTAATATAATAATAATAGAACGATAAAGCAGACAAATAATTTGTATTCCTTTTAAAAGATTCTTCTTCCCTCCCTCTCCATCCCCATAAAACAAATACATATTGATTAAATTTTTTTAGAAAAACATTATAATATTTTTGCAATGATTGTAATGGTGGATTGCGTCAGTGGGGGCTGGGCAAAATCTATACTATTATCAATCTATTGTCACTGAAGATAAAAAGCTTCTAATGCTGTAAATGTCCGAACATTATTGGTTGACTGTCGAGTTAGTGCCTGCAACATCTATCGCTATATGAGGTAGATTATTCGATAAATCGAGTAGTGAAATCGTCAGGGATCTACCGCAAGCTTATTCCCTTGAAAATCCTTTCGGAATATTGTTCCGTCCTATTTATTGTTATCCTTCTTTATTGTTTTTCTCTATTCGAGTCTTTAAGTTTCAGAAGTGAATTGGAAGTTTCAAGTAAAAGGGGAAAACAAAAAAAAAATTACTGGATCTTATTTAATAACATTAAATGTTGTACAATAAAGATATCCAATGAATAATTTCGTCCAAGTGTCACTAATATGCATTCAGGAACATGGCAGTCGACATTGTACGGCAGCACAATACTCATATTGCTTGTACATACACAAGTTCTTTTTAAGGTATAATAAAATACTCCAGGGTTTATAAAAAGTTGGTTGAGTGAATTGGAGTAAATGTAGTGAATTTTTTGCGCCTGTATTTATTACGAGAAGGCACTGTTTTTTGTTTGAGAAGTAACTTCTTTGTTTACTCCAACTAGAAAAAGAATGGAAGTTTACTAACCTATTCAAGCCAGACTGTGAAAGTGGAGGTTCCGTTAGCGCTGCCACCACGAAATAAACATCAACCGACCTAAGTGTGAATCGAACCCACGATTTTTTGTACCATATGCGCAAAGTCCCTAGCCCCAAAGCGCTCGGCCTTTGTTGTCTTAACAGATGGCCTGTTATGTCCTTGTGGCAGGTGTGATTTGAAGTAAACGTACCTTTCATACATTAATAATTTTGCCAACAAATTTTTATTGAAGGGTTTTTATTTTCATTTTTTTATTTTGATTATTATTATTTTTTTTTTAAATGTATTTTGGAACCCCCAAATTCTGTTCCTTAGGTCCGAATAGGTCTATTATAGCACTATAGATATCTGTTTTTCGTTTATTTATTTATTTTTATTAATTTATGAGAAGCAAAGTCTTACATAATGACCTTCGTATACTTTTTGTACCAGAATACCCTTCATTCCTTTCTAAGTTTCATCAAAAACTTTCATATCATCCAAATCCATTAATACAATATCTATCCAGTTCTAATATACTCTATAATTTTCCTCGCACATTAAAAAAGCAGTGGCCCTTTGATCTATTATGAAATTCGACATGGATTCCTCACAATGGGTTCTTTACACATGTCATTTTAAAAATATTATTTATATATTTACAAAATAAAGATAAAGATTATAGAAGGATTAATGAAGATTTTTATTTAAATTGTTAAAAGGCGCCTGAAAAACCTGGAGGCTGTGTGACTGTACTGTAGCGCTCTTACACAGCCTCCACTGGGTTGTTTTTTTTCTACACCACTGACGAAGCACAGGGATCTTTTTGTACATGGCTTCCCCTTCCATGGAGAAATAAGCCCAAGGATATGTTCATAGTTTAAATAAAGAATGGTTCTTTTTTAAACTATTAATTTAATCCTATTTTAATTCTTATTATTATTACTGATTTGGTATTTTCACTTTATTTATTGTGCTATATATTTATTTATATGATTGATTTATTTTTTTCTCTTCATTTAATTCATTTCTTATTGCACATATTGTTTGAATGGATCCATTAAATCCTTTTACATTGCCCTCTTTGAGACAGATTGTAATACTTTCTCAATCAAAGAACTAACATTTAAAAAAAGTTATGTGAAGCAGTGATGATGAGAAAGTTGATAATGAACTAAAAGACTGTATTAGTATTCTTTAAAATATTTTTGGTTCTTCAGGCGCCTTTTAAAAATTTAAATAAAAATCTTCATTAATCTTTCTATAATTTTGATCTTTATTTTGTAAATATAGAAATGATATTTTTGAAATGACGATTTGTTGATATGAACAAAAGAATATTACTAATAATCAATAGTATCCAAGCACTTATTTATCATGAAAAACTAAATGTTATCTGCCGCCCGACCAATAATAATTTTTTTTTGTTTGGTTGTCTTTTATGCTATATTTAATTTTCATTTCATCCCAAATATTCTTATAAATTTATAACATTTTATTAGCTCCCTAAAACTCCTCAGTGTTATTTCTTTGTTAGAGCGATATTGGGAGAGATTGTAGCAAGAGCTTATGGTGATCCACAACCAACAGAATAGTCTTGTTTTCTTTGACATCATACGTGCTCGTCTCGGTGGCTTAGTTTATGTTATTTTAGGATTATTTACTGTCTAACTTTGCTTAAAAGGTTTTTGCAAAAGGCCTATTCATTTTTTTTTTTTTTTTTTTTTTGTGGAGAGCCCATTATTCTTCTTAACGATACTAGATAGTAATAATCCTTTATGTATTTATGCAATGATATAAAAAAAAAAAAAAAAAAAAAAAAAAATACAAACAAGGAATATATTCCTCTTTTTCTCATTTGGTGATCTCATTCAATGCTTAATTTTTTATATTTTGTTCATTTCTAAACTGACCAGAAGGTGATAAAGATGAACTGATATTTTATTCTTGATTCAACAAATAAAATCTATTTATTTTAATTAAATTAGTAGGAATCATCAGGAACTAGCTGAGAAAAAATGCAGTTTGTGATTAAATCTCAAATGATTGTTTTTGGTAAATTTAATTAATTCATTGTATTCTTGTTAAGAATAAATTATAGTGAAAATAGTTAATAGCATTGTGCCGTTCTATGGCGATAAAGGCAATTAAAACTATTCAATTAAACCTATAATTGATAATGCCACGTACATCTATTGTGACGTTGTTTTGTTCGGAAACAATTGCCTCGCTTTCACACTGCCAGCAGCCAATATCCCATTCCAAACCCTTTGCCTGTATGATAACGCTAGATTTTTTAAAATTATAATTTCTCATTTCTTAGAAATATAATAAAATAATGTTTATTTTAAAGTGGTCTATTTAGCTATAGAACTAATGATTGTGTAGATACTTGGAGTGTGCAGTCAAGGAAACACATTTAAAAAATATTGATTTGTGGTGCTGACGTTTCGGTTTACAAAATAAGCCTTCATCCCCGCCAGAAGAAAAGGACAAAAAAAAAAGCCAAAAAAATGAATTCAAAAAGAAACATAAAATTCAAATAACTAGGTAATTCATTGAAGGTAATGTCTAACGTTTTATAAACAACGAACGATTACTAACTTTAAATATTGTTTAAATAAAAAATGTAAACTGCTTTCCCCAATTTGCGTTTTAGAAACAAAAGGATGAAATTACATAAATTTATGATTAAGTTAAATTAAAAATTAATGATTATTTGAAATAAACAAATTTGGGAGAAAATAGGGGGAGAAACGATACTTATTTTCAATTATAATATATACCGATATAAACCAATATAGCCCCTAAACGGTTGCTCCTTGCGACAAATGTTATGATAAAAAATATTTTCCATTAAATTTCTGATCAGGAAACCATCGGCAAATATTCGATCCAAGGAACACCAATAGAGCTTAGTTTATTTTTTAGGTGGAAATTAAGAAATAAGTTTAAAAACCTCGGCACAAGAAATTAATATTTTTGTGTTTCCTCAACTGCACATCCCAAGTATTTACACCATCAATAGTGTTTGTAACATGATTGAATTATTTATAGACTATATCAATGGATTTGTGATTGTTAATCACCAGGCAGCAAACAGCTATACCTATTTAATATTACTTTTATCAACTTTTTACATTTTTTTCAACACCTGTAATGCAATTAAAATTAGCAAATAGGAGGAAATATTAAAGACAATCCTGATATGGGCAGCCATCTGTACCCAGTAGTTCGTACTCCTGACCTTTTGATTTCAGGATCAGGCAGCTAGCTACCTGTGCATCAAGGAATTCTTTTGTTTCTTATATGTCTTCTTCAGTTTTGAGAGCAATGGAGACAGTTAACTTATCATTAAGATGTTCAATGAATAAATCCCAATTCATGATTCATCTGTAGTAGTGATGAATTTAAAAAAAAAAAAGAAGCAAAAAATGTCTCTATTATCAACTTTTTATTCATCGGTTAACGAGGCTTCTGCCCATTGGTTTACTCAGCCGTGAGCTCAAGTGCTGATATTTAGCTCTTTGGTGGCCTTAGGTTCCAACCAAGTTATTTTAATAAAGAGGTAAACATTGGATTGGTTATGAAATACTTAGGGGAACAGTAAATAGAAGCCTTAGTTATGGTTATGACAGGATTGTCTGTTCTGTACAAAGGCTTCTAGGGCCTATTATTCGGAATGGCAAAATAGTTGTCTAATACTTTTTGACCAGGAACCTCTAAAAAAAATGGCAACAAGATCCGTAATATACTGAGTCTGTCCTCCTCTTGTTGGTTTAAATCAATGACGAGATGCGTGTCCTCTCAGAGCGAAATCAACTCCAAAACTATGTAGGGTGTTATGGTGGCAATTAATAATGGAATAGTTACAAAGATTAACCTAAACTCGCAACTTGTATAATGGGTTTGAGGCTGTGTCACAATCGATGATGATGTGCGTGTCCTCTCACAGCAAAGCCTACTCCAAAACTATGTCAAGTATCTTGAGAGTGGTAGCATAATGTGTGGAATTTCTTTTAGAGAGTTCCTCTATCTAACTAGCGGAGTTCTTTGATTGGTAGAATGCGTATTATGTTTATATTTTTTAATTTCCAAAAGAGGTCCTCGAAGCCTAAATGTATAAAATATTGCTAAAAGCTAAACGTAAGTCTTTTTGTGGTTCCTTGGCCGTTTCCTTTGAGACAGTCCGGCTTGTTCTGTTATTTGAGGTTTCTTGATTATCTGGTTGTTAGGTTGCTGGAAATCAGTCCACATTTTTGACACACACTCTTTTTCCGAGGCAACTACCAAGAGGTTGTTTGTGATGTAGTGGTGAGTGTCATGAGCTGTGTTTAGTTGTATGAGTGCTGAGTTTTAATGTTCACTCTACTACAAATTACTGCAAAAAAATATATATACATTTCTAATTATTTAAATTTTGATGTTGATTTGTTTATATATATATATATATATATATATATATATATATATATATATTTTTTTTTTTTTTTAATTCTTGACCTTATTTATGTAGGTTTCAAACCGTTCTATTATATATAGGGCACTTACTTGCAAACTGAATATACTGGATAACGAAATAGTTTTCAAATAGCACTACAATGAAAATTCCATAAATTAGTTTTAAGTAAGGCTCTCTAATTTCAGACGAACTGACCAGTAACTTATGAACGGCCGATATAGTTGCAAAAGTTGAGCAGCCGTTCTCATCGAGGTGGCTGTGGAATTATAAAGTTTAGGAGCAGTATGGGAGGGAAGGGGGTAAATGAGGGGTATTTTAAGCAATAATTAGCACCGTGCTATTATATATTGAAACCAGTTCCGGACCAGGCCAATGGGGAACAGTCTGTCTCCAACTAATTTATCCCCAGCTGTGCTTGGTTATTTAGAAAAGTGTGGACTGTGCCTGAGAGCTGTTGGAACGTTGTAATAATGATTATTATAAAAATTATCGTATTTGGTTCCTCAATTACCAGCTAGCAATAATATTAATTTATTTTATACAAATATTTATTTAAATCAGAAGGCCGGAAACCTGTTGGTTTTTTGTTGTTTTTAAAATCACCTGACAAATTTTAGTAAATTGATTGTAACTAAATATGTCGGTCTATTTGTATGATAATAAAAAACTTTTTTCTTTTTTTTTTTGGGTGTAGATAAATCCATCTCTTAGAAATTTGGTAAACACTGATACAGAAAATAATTGATAAGTGAACTTTTTCTCCAAAATAAATTACCAATTTTTAAATCTAATATTTTTATTAAATAAATTTATGTAAATTTACGTTTATTTTACTTAAAATGGAATTTCTGAAAATAAATGTTGAGATGTTGACATAGGCTGGAGATCTATACTTTTTTTGCTGAAACTTTTTGTTCACATTCCATAATGTAACATTTTGTCACGCTCTAGATCTGATGGTGTTGCTCTGGTTTTTGAATTTGAAAATTTTTTAGTCAGAAACCCAGAATAATCAAGAAAATTAATCAAGAAAATTTTTTGTTATATAAAATTTGTCACTAGAACCTACCGTTTAGGAGCTATATTGATTGAAATGAAAAGTTGTCAATTTTTTTTCACCATCAAATATGTAACGTTTTTCACTCTCAAAAATGTATCATTTTAACACAGTCTAGCTCTGTCGGTATTGCTCATTGAACATTTAACGGTCGCTGTCTTGTCAGAAATTTAATGGAAAATACATTTTGTTATATAACATTTGTAGCTAGGACCTATATTGGTTTGGATGAAAAAAGTAACGTTTTGCCTTCATTTTTTGTGTGTATACGAGCTCTGTTGGTGTTGCTCGGATCGAAAATTTGACGACAGTTTCCTTATCAGAAGCAGTAGATTATAGATTGACATATCCATGACCTATTGTTTTCCCCAGTCAGGGAGTAATTGAGTTTTTTAATAAATTATTTCCATTGAGTATTTCATAAAATATTGCCACTGCACTGTTTAAATATATGTAAATATATGTATTCATATTTTTTGTATTCTGATAAAACCTATGGTTTCCTTCAATTAAAATTAAATATGATACAAATATGTAGAGGATACAGATATGTACTTTAATTTTATGTTCAAAATTAAAAATAGAAAGTTAACTCCAGTCGTCCCAATTTATTATCGCTGCTGCTTGCCAATTATTGATGCCCAGCAATACTTATACATCACCACCAACCACATTACCCCATTTTCAATTTGTCCTTTCAAACCGTTCTATTATCCTTATATGAGGGTTTCTAGCTTGCCTCTGGAACTCTCCTCCTCTACTTTTCTTATTATATCACCTGGGCATCTTAATCGGTTTAGTTTAGTGAATATTTCTTATAAAGTTCCTTCGATTCTTGAGTCAACCTTTCTCTCCAGATATTTCCTGATTCAACGCTCCACAGATTACGCGAAAACCCTCAGAAAGAATCTTAGAAGAGCTAGTTCATCGGGTCTTTTTATAACCCAACATTCACATATAGGCGTATGTGAGAACAGGTCTGACGAGTTTCTAATAAATCAAGCAAGATTTGTCGGTTTGGGAAGGTTCCTGCTCGTAATACTTACAGTGGTTGAAATAGCATCCGTTGACTAACACTATCTCTTGTAACAATAGAAGGAACAATAAACAATTTTACTTTTGCCAGCCCGTAATGCTTCAGAGCCATCTTGACGCGGTCTCTCGGAAAAGCTCTTAGAACTCAAGAATGAGGCTGAGATATTTTAATTATTTACTTTATATTGTTTGATACTACCCCAATCAATGGAAACACGTCGACCTATTTTCTCTCCTGAAGCAGATGGAACTACAGACAAATCCGAGCACCATAGTCCTGTTGGCTGCCAAACCTCCAATGTTTCCTCATAGTCACTGTTGGAACACCTGTGCCTACTACACGGCTACATCCTGCTGTATTTATGTTATTCTAGAGATTTTTAACGCCCGTCATATCGTCTCTACAACTGCAAAGTATCGAATGTTAAAATATACGGTTTTCGCAGTTGATCTTTAACGAATCGTTACATCGATATGGCATAATCAAATAGTATGTATAATCATGTCATCATCAAATGCAGATTTGAGAATTCGCTAAAACGTATATCAGTCCTAATAATATTTATGTGCCAACCATAGTAAGTACATTGTAGACCTTTGTAACTATAATGCAGAGCTGGTTAGAATGCTAGAGAACATTTTTATAAGTTGACAATATGGTAACAAAGCAATATTTGTTTATTTTGATTAGATTCTATTGTAAATTGAATAATGTAGTATCTATAAAATAGTATTGATGCAAGGTCTTTTCTGAGGATGGGAAAGTAATTTTCCCGAAACATGTAGTGAAAAAAAAAGTAAATTTATATAGGGATTCTTTGCTATACTTAAGCGACTATAAATATGTTTCTGGAGTCGTAGAGGAGGAGATTGCAATTTTGATTTTCCAATATAAGTATGTTTCACCTGTGAATATTTATATTTTTTTATGATATTTTAAATATTCTACTGACATTTCGTGCCCATTTAATTTGCTGATTAGGAAAAAAAAAAATAGGTAAAATATTTCCTAATGGAAATTTTTCTTGAAAAGATGGCGTCCTCGAGGACCGTATCCGAAAAATAGGGGCAAGTAGTAGGATGTGTCAGGACCAGACTAATTACGTTTGATTGTCGCCCCTTTGTTCCAGGAATGGCAGAAAGAGATGGAAATTTCTGATATATTTTATTGTTATTGAAAGATATATTCAAACCACTCTCCCCCTCTTCATTCAGCTCCTCTGATAGGAATTTTTAGTATGTTGTACAGAACACTCCAATCAAAAACTCTTAACACGATACATAATCTTATGATTTTTTTTTCTAACTGCCAATTTTTGGTTTGCTTTCCTGGACAATGGTGCGAAACTAAACGTAAGAAAATTAAATTGTATTAATAAATATTAATTCACTCATAAAATATGAGTTTATATTATCTGTTAAAATTCGTTCTTATAGTAAGAATAGTCGCTCATTGAGTGAGACGAAAAGGCACCTTGAGTTTGATATAAGGCACCTTGAGAGAATATACTGTGTAATATACTGAATATTAATTGTAATGTTTTTCTGTTCTTAGTTAGTTTTCTTCTTCTTCTTCTTTTCTTAGCTCAACAGCCACATATAGTGAACCCTGGCTAATTTAATTCTGCTTTCCTGTTATTCCTATCCATCGCATACACCCCATTAATTTTCACCTGCCGTATGTCTTGGAGTAAACTGTCTCTCCTACGGCCCTTGGGTCTCCCTCTACTTCTCTTTCCACCTGGTGTGCCTTCATAGATTTTCCTTGGCATTATACTGCCCTCCATTCTCATTAGGTGACCAAACCATTTCAATCTCTAGCTTCTGATGCTGGCCGAGATATTAAGGTTGTTTAGGTCCTTATTTTTCCTGCTTTGCCATATTTCACCTTGGCGTACTGGTCCTAAGTATTCTTCTCTCAAACCGGTCCAGTAAATCAATAGTCTTTTTAAGCTTTAGTTAGTTTTTCATATTCTATAATATGGAAAATGAAATTTTTAATAGAAGAATGAAAAAAAAAAAAATTAAATATGATCAAAGTACCATTGAAAGTTTTATTATAATAATTGTGATTATAACTTATGAGTGTGGTTTTAACTTTAACGTGATATAAAAAGACGGAAAACTTGACATTTTAAAATAAATCTATTTCGTTTAAGGATATTACGGAGTTTAATCATTTCTTAACATTTTAAATGTTTAGCAGTACTCTCACTGATGCAATCAATAGTGCCTGCTGCACTTGCTAATTTGTTGTTCGGGGTTAACCTCTCCGATAATGAAGACCGGTAAGGGCGATTGGTGCCCACTGATCTGTTGTGCCGAAGGATTAAGGATTCCGCTGGAGTGTTTGGAGAAATTGAATGGCGAGCCTGGAGCCATTCTGGAGGATACCATTGCCACTGTGCCTGGAATGAATAATATATAACCTTCTTTCTACATTAAACCGGCTTTGGCACTAACTTCATCCCCTTATTTAAATTTTTATTTGCCTTGAATAACTTTATTCGTAGTTTACTGTCAATTTTATTTTTATAAATTATTGCCACTTTAACCTTTTTATTTTTTCTTTCCTTGGACTTTATCATAACTTCTATTGAATTTAATATAAATAGTTAAATATCTCATGCTTAATAATAGCACACAAAAAAATATTTAACAACATACATAAAATATATAAACTTGGCTCCTGGTTTCTTCTGAAACATTTAAAAACTATTAAATATCTAGGAAAATAAGCAGAAAAATGCGTTAGGGAAATGTCATTGTGATTGACGTTGGGTGTGATTAAGGGGAGACAAAATTTGTTCCTAGCTTTAACTTAATAAGTTATTGTTTCAGTAAAAAAAAAACAAAAAAAAAAACGCTGAAACCTCTCTTCTATTTCGGAGGTAGTTTTAGTAGTAGTCTCCTATGACGTCATCATTTTTCAAAATAATAAAACTATTAAGAAAAATAAACAAATACTGTTATGATTCTTAATCCTGACACTATTTGAATGCAAATTTTGTAATTTTTGAATGTGAGACTTGTCCAGTCTAGTTAGTTTAAGATTATTTAATTAATTGTTAATTAGTGGTAATATGACATTATATATATATATATATATATATATATATATATATATATATATATATATATATATATATATATATATATATATATATATATATAAAGGTACATATATATGGATATACCCTTGAGATTGGCACGCCCTCCAAACCCTCATCATGATATACAGGAGGATTCCATGATAAGAATCTCCTCTTTCATCATCTTTTCCGTAGCTCCTTCATCAACGTTACCTTCTATCTCCTGCTGCTTGGCTTATCGTTCTAATGAGGTAGTTCTGACTGCATTCGTACTCAATGGTAACAATTAATTTCAATTGTTAATAAAAATAATATGCCTAACCTTTCGTAACGAGGCGAAATCTGACTAAACAAATCTGATATTGAAGTAATTTCATTTATAACTGAAGAGCCATGTTGAATGACTGGATGAATATATATAATAGAATGTTAAGTGGGATCAGTCATAAAAAATTAGGCAATGATTGGTAACACTGGTCTGCAAAATCTAGTTTTTTGTGTGCCTAAATAAATGTCATATTTTAATACTAATCTGGAGTCCCTGAATACGAAATTACTAACATTCATTTAAATTTAGCTTTTATTTAAAAAATATGCCTAATATTATAAAAACTTGACTTTAGGACTAATGTCAAAGAATAAAAATAATTTATTTAAATTTTCTAATTTTATTTCTTTTACTTTTTCTTACTTTATTTTGTATCATTGTACATATTGTGTGAGAGAGTCATTGTCATCCATAATACTCATTGCCCTTGAGTGAGGCAGCTTGTAATAATTCAAATATATTCGTAAATACGTATACGAATATATTCACACAGATTATTCTCTAAGAATATGAATATAAATATATTCGTATTCACATGTGTAACTATGAATAGTTGTATTCCTATGTATAAACTGTGAATATTACATTAAACTGTTATATTTACGTGGCTTGAGTGTGAATACAGTTGTACTAACACGGCTCCTATGTGAATATGTTATTTAAATGTATAAACTCTGATAACAGTTGTATTTACACGTCTAGAATGTGAATACAGTTGTATTTACACGTCTAGAATGTGAATACAGTTGTATTTACACGGCTTGTAAATGTTGTATTTACAACTGTATTCACAATTCATACATGAGAATATAACTTTTATCAGAGTTTATACATGTAAATACTGCATTCAAATTGGAGCCATATAAATTCGACTGTATTCACACTGGATGGGTTAAAATTTATTTCGTTGTGGACCCCACGGAGTGAATCTATGTCAATGAATGAAAAGTAGTTTCTCCACCAGTGAAAACCGTACTAACATGGGGAGGACACACTCAATCTCTCACGGATCTTATTGATAATTTTTTCGGAGATTCGTGGTCAAAAAGTATTAGACATGTCATTTACCATCCCGACTAATAGGCCCTAGAAGCCGAGAAAAAGATGAAATAGAATTTAACTAATTAAACAAGAATTCAATGTTAAACAAGAACCAAGTCGATATCATTGTTTAAACTCTAGATATAAAATAAAGTAGTTTGCTCATATTCATTCTGCACATGATTCTTGAACCAGAATTTATATTTTGAGCTCGAATTTAATGAAAAAAACAACAACTATGAAGTGGTATTTTTTAATCAATGAAGATTAATTAAATTTAAAAAAAAATTAGATCTTGAAGAAAACTTAAAGCATTAAAAAAACAACATAAATACGAAATTTCAATCAAATAAAAAATCGTAACCTTCAAAATTTGCATGATCAAATGTAAGTATGCAGTTTTTGTTTAAATTGACAAAAACTTGAAACATCCTTAGACAGTTAAAAGTACTGATTTCACATTTTTACTCCAAATATAGGGTGGTACCTAATACGCTTGAAATGTCTTCGGTTTCATCTTCCTATCTGGTTCAAACTCAAATTAATAATCAAAATGAATTTCGGATTTTCCAATTTTTCTGATATGTTTTTGTTTGCTTCCAGCGATGAATTGCGTAACTACAAAACAAACGATATGCACATTGCATTAATTCGTAAAACTGAGAGTTTGTGTAGGACATGTCCACTCAACTCATTAATTACTGGAGGAAGTTCAATTTTCGAGTTATAACTGAATATTCAAAAAGGAATATTCATCATAGTAGTAGCCGCAAGACGTAGCCGAATAGACATAATTAAAGAGACAAAAATTCGCTTTCCGGTGAAACCCATAATTCACAAAATTGTACTTAAAATACTATTCACAAGTACCAAAGATATGTTTAATGTTATTGATTATATATTGCATTATATAAATGTTTAAAATTGTACTTAAAATACTATTCACAAGTACCAAAGATATGTTTAATGTTATTGATTATATATATAAAATGTTTAAAAATAGATTTCTAGCGAAAAATAGGACGGATGCCTTAGGAAAATAAGTTTTCTGTTGAGATATTGATTTTTACATTCGCTTTGATACAAGGCAACGAAAATTAGAAATTTAAATTTAATTTCCAGCAAGATTAAAATTCTAAGGACTAGAAAAATTGGAAATCCACATGGGTCGAAACTCCACAAACTAATAAACTTAAAAATATAAACAAAAAAATACTAAACAGTCTACAAGAGCCAGAAGACGAAATTTAAGAGAAGTGGTTGCGACAACGCTGAGTATCGGTCATTCCAACCTGTCTCATGCTTATTAAACTACAAAAGAGGCCAAACACATTGAGAAACTTGTCAATCTCCAACGAATATTCAACAGATGACTGAATACCGCACATTATTGAAACAAACCTTTGAAAATATTAAAATACCCCGATCCACAGAACTTGCTCTGGAAGACTCAAAAAATGCAATATACATAGTAATAAAGCTTTTTAGAAAAATTTAGCAATATCATAAAATATAATACACAAATAAGTAATGTATATACAAACCAAAGAAAATTAAAATACTAACAGTAAAGTGCAAAGAGAGTATTATATAGACGTTGATCGCTCGGAAAAAAAAAAAAAAAATTTGGTCTAATATATAATTTTAAAAAAATAGAAAAAAGAAGAAATTGTTGCAAGTATTTTGTTTATGTTATAGATATGATGTAGCCATCACCCATTCCACTAAGTGTAGCGGGGGTCGTTCGTCCTCTGCGGCAGTTATGTATCGTCCTTCAACTCCAAAGACCTGAGAAGACCTCCAGGATGACAGGGGAAGGGATCGTTGGGAGTAGCAAGGTCTGTGGAGGTCGAAGCCTCTTTTGTTAAATAAGGCAGACAGTCCATTGGCCTTAATGGCTTTGGCAAATCCCCTCCAAACCATTACCTGCCGCACTAAGGCTGTCTGCGTCGCTCTCGCTCTCTCACTCTAATACCATTTACCCAAGCGGCATATAAACACTTTACTGCTTATTTATATTGAGCTCTTTTACACCAATCTAATCTTTTATTTACTAAAGTATAGTTTCTTTTTAAAACAGGCCATCCAACGAGCTTTGGTTTCATTGGGATTATTTTTATAGTTGAAACTATCCTAGAACCGTTGTCATCAGTTTTGGTTGTTTTTTCTGTTTTTATCTTTGTCACACCAAACGTTTAAAATTTATTAATTCACTGATATTTACAACTGTCTGTACATATATAGTATATATATGTATATATGTATATACTACTATGCACATTATATACAACAAATAAAGTTGGGGAAAATGATTATAATCACATGCCAATTACATGAAAAGAACTATTTACTAGTAGCATTTCAATGAAAGTTCTACATTAGAAGGTCATTTAGCCATCTCCATTTCAGACTTGTCGAAGGATTATCGGGAATTGAGTGTTGGGTTAATGTTGGATTTGAGTGGGTATGGAGTTCGCTATAAAAGGTTTGGTACCTGGTTAGGGCCAAATCAGTAACATAAGAAACATTAAGATCTTTATGGATAAGTTTATTTGTGATATTATAAGGAACGTTGAGGATTTTACGAAGGATTTTGGATTGTAAGGATTGGTAGCTCAACTCCATATCCCCGAATGAGTCTAATTATTGACATGTAAAAAAGTCTTTTGTAATTTAATAGGAGCTTTGAACGCTTTTCTAGTAATGTTGGGTAGTCAAGTCTGGTACGTACACAATATTTTGAATAAATATATATGCGGTCAAATGATTAAAATAACATGCTAATAACTTTTAATGAAACTACCCTGGGTCATCTTCTTCTGAAGCGCTTTGGAGAGTTATTGGGAATTGAGTAGGAAGCGGTTGAGAGACTAGTCGATTCGAATGGGTGTGTATCTCAACATGGAAGGTTAGGTTTGTGTCAATTTCTGTACTCTATGTGACATTTAGGTCTTTATGGATAAGTTTGTTTGTAACTTTAATAGCATTGAGGATTTAGCTTTGAATGTCTGTCTAATAATTTTAATCGAAAACGACGAGGAGACAGAGGATTGAGAATGAAGTTGAAGGTTGGACGTTAAGACTAGATATCTTGTTGAAAGATATCGAAAAGAAAGTTAAAAAGTTGTTGTTAAAATACACAAGAGTGTTTAGAGCCACTTAAAAATTCTTAAATTGGGAATCAAAGACATTTGGGATTCAAAAAAAAAAAACAACTGAAATTGATCTAGATAGATAGATTGTATTTTTTCTTGAGGCGATCAGCATCTAGGTTATTACGCTATTTGCAATTGACCATTTATTTTTATATCCTGACTCCAAGAACTTTGTTAATGTGTAAAGAAAATCGAATTTATAAACTGTGAAAAAAAAACTAAAAATAAAAAATAAAATGAAAAACCTGGTATTTAATGGTGAAAACGAAATTTATGAGATTTATAGTTTAACTGTATTAACATAAAGTTGAAGAGCTATATTGAATGACTGGAATGAATAAAAAAAACATGTGGTTAGATAAACAATTTGAAATGATCTTAAAAAATGTAAATAAATAATTCGATGATAAATAAAATAAATCTTCATGACAGTGTTATTATGTTAACTAATTTTTTTCAGTTGTTTTCCTCATTTTCCATTTGCTATGTTTTTGTTATTACTTTATTCTGTTTTATATTTGAATTTTTGATCTTCGTTTGTACTTTATTTTTAACCTCTTCGTAATTCATAATTTTTATCAATCCTATTATATTTTATTTTATTTTTGCTTGCTTTATCATTGTATGATTTATTTACATTTTTTCAGATCATTGAAATTTTTTTATTTAACCTATTACTGTTTTTATCTATTTATTCTTTATTTTTGTATTCGACTATTCTTCGTTTTAGCCCTTATGATGGCCATCAATGATACGGCCGAAACGTTGGAAAAGATGTTTGTTATTGCCTAATTTTTTATGACTGATTCCACCCAATATCCTATTCAATATTAATATAGATATGTAAACTAATTTAGAGGTAGTATTATATTTTTTTGGATTATTTATAATTTAAATTTAATTAGTTTCGAACTATTAAATTATTCAATCGAACCATATCAGTGACCTTACTTGCATAGTATTCCTTTTTTTTTTTTAGCTCTTGCAAAGTGTAGCTAAGATGGTGGAGAGAGGGAGGTAATTGTTTGAGTGACAGGCGGTGGGTAATGGAGGCTGCCAGCCAGCCAGCTCTTAGCTTAGTTCCATCAACCCACGGCCCCAGTCTTCTCTCTGCCCTCTTAGCAATTTTAAATTTTTTCTTTTTCTAATGTTCTTTCACATGGTGCATTTTAAGAACAGATGCATATTCTTATTGTTCTGAAAAGATCATACGAATTTCATCGGACATCTTTATCTAGTGCTGGCGTTCACTAGATGTTTAGGATAAGCAAAATTTTTCTTATTTTTGATTTATCTTCAAAGTGATGTAAAATACATTATTGTATTTTTTTTTTAATATGTTTTTCTTTGGCTCTTCACAAAGCAGATAATCCCTGAGAGTCATTTTGATAAGGTAGAGACCAATCCAGCCGGTGACCACAATCCCATTCGCTTGTTAACAAATTCCATATTTTTCCCTTTACGACTGTAATATGTATGTGGTAATTTGTTGAAATTTGTCATTCGTTTCAGTAATCGTTACTACAAGTGGCTATAACCTAATATTAAAAAAAAAACAACCTATTTTCACGTTTTATTTTCTTAATTATTGAACTTTTAAAAAAACGCTCCGTAGAGTAATCAGTCTATGCCTATTAAATGTAAAAAGACTTTTACAAATTGGAAATCGTACGTAGTAGAGAAAATCCGAAAATAAATTCTACTATTGTGTGGGTACATTTAACCTTAACATAGTCAAGTCTAAGAGTTTTAACATAATTTTGCCACCGGAGGCGTAATTGTGCTAAATAGTGGGTTATAAGAAGTGTGTCATATTTGGAAGTACAGTGTTGTTGTATGCTAGTTTTAGCACTCTTTAGTGATGTATGTTGAACAATCCATCTCAATACCTCATTCCGAAACTATTGGAGTCTTTTTGATGTTGCCGGGCTTGAATACAGTTTGTTCGGGTAGGATGAGAGCTACTTTTGCGCAGTTTTGAGATAATTACTGTTCGTTTTTTCAAAAACTTTACTCATTTGCGGAAACAAGCGGATAGGTCTGTAGTTAGCTGGCTGAGGCTGGGGTACCGTTCTTCAAGGGTTGCTTGCTTTCAAGACTAGCCAGTTTTCATATACCTTTTTCGGGGTAACTGCTTCAATGATATTACTTGTTTCCCTTACAGAAATTCGTTAATTATTTTTTTTTTTTTATATATATTTTTAAGAGGGTCAGTGTATAAGGGAGTCGGCTGCTAAGCTCCAGGGTCAAATTTCGAGTCCGACTAAAGGCAGAAATTTAATTTACTATTATTTTTGCCGTGGATCGCCCTCAAGGTCGGGAGACCCTCCTGCGGCCCACACAGCCTCTAACAAATGGGTACCCTTAATTAGGGAGAAACCTGGTTATTTCGGCCAAATCTCCCCGTTCGACAACCGTTGCTACTTTAACAGTAAATCCTTATCTAGTAACTGAACCCAAGACCTTTCATGAGTTATAGTGGTACAGATTTTTAATTTTTAGTATTCATATTAAAATAGCATTTTAAGGATTGTACAATGTCATGATCATCAAGGTTAATAATCCGACATGGCACGTTCGTTTCAAAAATAAAATTATTGACTAATGCTGGCAATCCAGTTTTATCCGTTTTACTCACTTTATACTTTATGTTCGTGATACATAAGTAATTGTTTATTACTTACTTAAGATAGGTTGCTTCCCTACCTGCTTTATATATATATATATATATATATATATATATATATATATATATATACATACATACACACACACACACACACACACACACACACACACACACATATATAATGTGTATGTGTGTGTTTTACTGCTCTGCAAAATGCTAATGAGACATCAGGTTGAACATTTAATTCACTAATCCACTTAAGTGTAACTGAATGATTAGAGGTAATGCTTCTTCTCCTAAGAGAAGCGACCTACACTGAAGGCTATCGACCGCTTCTGACTCAACTTGGGATTCCTTTCTTGGAATAATTTTCTTAACTTGGCATATCTGAGGAGTTATGTAGAGGAACGATCAATGATTCGTGATAACGGAGGTTGGATTTTCATCATCTAGTATTACTTCCCCAAATCGTGTTTTCGTTAAGCCTATAACTTTGACTGAATGCTTCTAGCTTTTGGTAACTTTCTGTAAGACGCCTTTTTCAACAAATTTAGAATATTATAATAGTTTTATAGGGTTGATTTGAAACAAGACAGTTCAGAAAATTAACAGATTGTTTCCTAATATTAGAAACCTTTATAAAATTCCATCAATGCTATTCCTGTAATTTCTATTATCAATGATAGTATAATTTCTGTTGCTAAACTTCTCAAAAGGATTGCTTTCATTTAACTTTAAACCGGGCGTGCCTATTGGAGTCCTGGTGCAGGATTGACTTTGTTAACCACTACAGTTTTCTTTGCCTCCTGAGAATATTTTAAGTCCAGATCTATTTTTTTTTCTTTTTGTTTAACGGTTAATGGTTTTAATTGTATTGGGAGTAATATGATAATTATTTTTTTAATTTTACATTAGAAAAAATAGTACGCTAAACAACAAAAAAAAGAAAAAAAAAGAAGAGAAATAAACGTTTACTTATAAGACATCATATACACAGTTTTTTTATTACGTTATTGCTAAAATTCTTGATCCGTCATGTCTTTTCAGTTTATACATTTTGTTATATTTTTTTAATTTAATCATTTGGAGAAGTCCGTCCTAGCCCTCATGGTATCACCTTTCCAAAGATAAATTCTTTTTTCATCATCAAAGGTTAATTCATTGTCAGAATAAGCTTCCTACTCGGTTTTACTAAAATGTTCCGGATTAAAATGAGTTATAATTTGACCTTCGGAGTTGGATGAATCAGACTCCGTTGATTCCAGTGCATGTTTTATCTTCGTCTCCTCGTCAGATTGTTTTTTAAGTTCTTGTAAACTAATTTGTTATGTCTTCAGTTAACAAAAAAGAAGGTATATAATAACTATAAAACAGAAAACAAATACTTTGTTAACTGGGCCCATGGTTGTCTACCAAAACTTGTTTTCAGATATTCAATCACTAAAAACGTTAGAAGTGCTTACTAGATTAGATCTGAAGCGGTACTAAAGAGTCAAGGAAAAGTCGTGGGAAGGGTATTTAGTCCAGTGACTATTAATTGTCATATTTTGCCAAAATATACATATTTAGCATACAAGCGTGGGTGTTACATGGTGTTTAATATAAATTAAATAAATATGATTTAATAGTAAATTTAACCAGCTTTGAGATGAAAAAATGTTTTTTGGTCGGACAAATAGTTTCGGAGTTATAGCGAAAAATGTGCCAGAAAACGTGGATTTCATCAAAGTACATGATCTTTAGCGTTCTGTCATGTGTATTCAAGAGGCCCGATTAGATCTTAATATATAATAGTATAATAATAAATTTAATCAGCTTTGTGATGAAAAAAAGTAATTTTGAATCGGTCAAATAGTTTCGGAGCAATAGACCTGAAAAGTACGACAAACATGTATTCGCAAAGAAGTGGGACTGACCGCCAGTTGTCCAAATTCTACACATTTTCCCAAGACCATATCTTCGCGGTAAATGGTCCGATTTCGGATTAGGTAATAATTTTTCAAAAAAGCTTCGTTTTCGTTTTATAGGCAAGAAACCGAAAATAACCAGTATTTTAGGTTTTTTTTTTTTTGCGATTTTTGGTATGAAGCCGACGTCTGCCGTAGTAGCAAACTTCAGATTCGGATTTAGCACCCCCAAAAAAACATAAAGATCCGTTGGGAATAAAAGTTCGGCAGTTTTTTCTTCGGCAAAACCTTATTTTACTGGACTATTTAGCGACTGAAAGCAAATAGGTCCAAGTCTGGAAAAATTGGAGGGGATAATATCCGGCTGGTTGACAAAATCAACGGTTTAGGGTTAAATAAGAATATAATGCATTACAAAAGTGCGATGTATGGCGATATATAACGATGTACGAATTTACCCTTGGGTCGATAGAGAAACAAGGAACCCCATTTATATCCGATTGATATTTATATGGCAGTGAGTTGAGTGGATAAGGTCGGCCATTCATGTATCTGCCGCTGACAGCTGAGGTCGCTGCTATCATTCACTGCCACTTTAGAATAAATGAAGTATTTATTAACATTTGTGGCAAGGTTTGACGAATGTATAAACTAATTCGAAATTATCATCTAACACCAATGAGAGATGAATAAATGAATAAAAATGAACTTGGTGCTATCACCTCTAGAGAACAATTGTGAAGTACAATATCATAGCTGTCTGACTGCCTTGATTAACCAAATCAGAGCCAATGCTAGGATTAGTTGAAAGTTTTGATTTTTCTCCAAAGAATTATTTAAATTACTTTCATAAAAAAAACAAAAAACAAATATTCTTTTTTCTGCTATAATAGCCAATGGAAGATTGGCTCGTAGAAAAAAAAGTATCTTCAGAGATAGTGAAGCTGAAATATCTATAAATGCTACAATAATACTGTTTCATAAAAAATCTATTGCTGTTGTTTTAGTCATAAAATCCTTCAAAGATATAAAAAATTACTATTTTCAAACCATAATCACAATTCTAATTTTTTATTTGTGGAATGCTTTAAATAATCTCGGTGTAATTTAACATTAGGTACATCGTTCACAGAATTCAATTCTATCCTCGTATGGCTGAAATTAACATTTAAATCATTAGCGTTGAAAATAACCAATTTATTATTATTTTCCAATAGATTAAAAAAAAAACGCAAACAATATTAAAAATAAAAAATGATTACAAAGATGAAATAGTAAGCTGATAAAATAAAAAAATAAAAATATTTAATTTGAAAATAAAAATATGTTAAATTAATGTTTCATATACGCAACAGTGGACGTAAGTGGTTTATGAAAAGATGTTTGTTGCACAGTTATCATTACTGTATTTTTCCTTCATCGTTTGAATTAGATAAATATTTTTTTCCGGTGTCATTATTGGATTTATATTCTGTATAAAACGTAAAAGTGAATACTACAAAAATAATGACAATAATCAACATCAGTTGAAAAACAAAATGGAAAGAGTAAAGAAAAAGGCAATATGGGGAGATGACGAAGGAATACTGGAGAAAAAGAAAACAACAAAGTGAGTAGACGAACTGAATTCGTTACGTGATCCTAGTAGGTCAATACGAAAATAAAAAAATAAAAAATTGTCATTATTTTACAGTATATTTTATTTTAAAAATATAGTTTAGCGTATATTGTACTATTTCAATAACCTATCGTCTCTTTTTCCTTTAGCTCATCACTTTAATTTTGATTTATAAGATTACCATTAAGATACCCTAACGGTTATTATTATTACTATTATAGCTTTTTTTAATAATTTTTTATATTTTAAGGTCGACGTACTAGTATATAGTAGTTATAAATTATAGAATTATAGACTGTATCTATCTGCCATTATTAAATAATATAAGATAGCTTGAAGCACTGAATTATTCATCTTAAGAATATCTCGTTCTCTTTGTTTCTCCTCACAACTTCGAGACCCCTCTAATCCGAAACTCCAGTGTTTCGTAAAAGTTTCTAGGAAGAGTAATCAACTTCTAGAGGAGTTTGTCGAGATATGTTCGGAGTATTGTCACCTTTCTCCCTTTTCTTAGAAAATTTCCTTTGTCATCAGTTTCCTCTCTTCGGTGTTGACTTTGAGGAACACAGTTCCAGAGTATAAATAAATAAATAAATATATATATATGGATAAAATATTTTTAGATTCTTTTTTCAACAAAGGCTATTTATTAGTTATAACAGTAATATAATTATAACAAATAATAGACACTCCTAAGAAGAACATTAACATCAATATGTAAATATATTTAAAATATTTTCTATCGAAGTATTACAATGCTTCATTCAATGCAATGAATTAAAGTTAAGATAAAAATTCTTTTGTTTATTGTACAGTGTTATAATATTTTTAACAGATTTGGTCATAAAATAATTCTCATATTTTCTATTTTATTGCATTTCTAAATTTTATTTGTCTAAAAAGATCCGAAAGAATAGGGGACACTTCTGACCTCACTAGCCCCATAGCTAGAAATAAATACCTCTGGGCCGAATTGAAATCCCCCTCGAGAAAAAAAAAAAAGCCCACGAAAATAATACAACTCACTTAATAGAAAAGAGAACAAACGAGTTGGAATTTAAAAAAGCTTCTCGGTTCTTTGTTAATAAGTTTATTTCAGGGAGGGCAGAAGAGGTAAAAACGAAAACAAATCTATTTAAAAATCACTATTCAAACATAGATGGAAAACAATCCGTTAATTTTTAGAGAACTCATCTCAGATATCTCATGTTAAGACTTTAGAAGTCTTGTTATGGATGTCTCTCCATACAATACCTTAACTTCTATAGAGTAAGTATTACAATCCGTCTCAAAGAGGACAATAAAGGAAAGGCTTTATGGATCCATTAACACAATATGCACAATACGAAATAAATGAAAAATAATAGAAAAATAAAATATAGAGAACCTCAAACTGTTCGATATATAAAACGAAAAAAAAGAAGAAAAGAAATTATAACTGTAAAAATAAAAATAAAATTAAATTAAAAGTTAAAAATACAACCTTACTTTATATAGAAAATATACACTTATCCAAAAGACCCCCGAACTAAACCTCTACTTATGGAGGGATACGTCAGGTCCGATAAACAATTTCCGATTAATTCATTCATCAAGTTATGGGTGAATTAAACTCGAGAATGTACAGTAATTAACGATATTATGCGAATAAATAAAATTAAGCATGGACGAGGTATTAACCCACATATACGTTACATGTATATTAACAATCAAAACAGCCAAAGTTTCGTAGAACATTGAAATAGGGTATGAAACAGGAAGTAAGCAAACACTGTTCGCACAATAATTAATTAATTTTTTTGATCAATAAATAATTTTTTTTTTTTATACCACAGCTCATTGTAACAAAGAAGTCGTATGCATTCAACGTGGACTGACAAAACATGTAATTTGTCCCCTGAATGTCTAAATCTTAACGGTTCACACAATGCGTTAGACCGTGATTTTTTTTGCAGAAAGCAATAAGAACAATAGAACCAAACCTTCTTTACTTTACTTCTTTAATCTTTAACCTTGCCTTGTGTTCTCCGTCTTCTGACTTCCGAAACCCTAAGAACCTACTCTTCTTTTGCCAAATACATTTCCATGCCATAGTTAGCTCGGCGTTCTCATTACATGGCCTAGCCATTCTATGTGGCGTTCTTTAATAAACCTAACCACATTAGCTTACTTATGCAAGGATAACAGTTCTTCGTTGGTGTGGATTATTTTTATTTTTATTATATTGGAGCCAGCATTAAAGACAGGGCCAGTTATCTTTCGTAGGAGATTCATTTTACACAACCCCAGGCTGTTTTTCATCTAGGCTGTAATTGTCCATCGCTTTACTCGGTTGGTCAGGACTGGTCTAATAACGATTTTTTACAGCTGAATTTTAGTATTCCTGGAAAGTATTTTACTAATAACGAATTTCAGGTTTGCACAGAATTAAAAAAACACTTTGCACTCATTAGCCTGTTATAATCCGGCAAAATAAAAATGCAATTCCACTCAGATTATAAGTTCCACTTATCTGGCACAGGACTCATAAGCCGGGTACAAACCGGCATTATTTTTTTCAAGATCCCTTCTTGAAGATAATATTGCTTTATTGATTTTTTTTTAATTGTTTGTGTTTGTATAATATTATTGTACTTGAAGTAATAAAAAAAAGTTTAAACATTTTATATATATATTATTTATGCCTTTTAAAAAAATACTGAGTATCATGCTACAGAAAACAATCTGAGTGCTGGGGGAGGAAAATAGTCCCAGTCACCTGAGTGAAAGCCACAAAAAGAATTGCCGGCTCATACCTGGCATATGAGTTCTGTGCCAGGCATTTGGTTCGCGGCTTCGGAGTGCAAAGGGTTAATATACATCTGAAGAAATATCATAAAATGCTAACAAATTTATTACTCAAACGGCTGTAAAACTTACAGAGTAATCATCAAATAATCTAATTCCAAATTCCACACTCTCTATCCTCTTCTACCCTACCACATCTCTTTTCCGCTTTTCCTCTTCTTATGTATAATAATATCCTTATTATGCATGAACATGGTAATCATTAGCTAAAATAAATAAATAAAAATAATCTTTACCATTACAGCAATATAATAAACCTATAATTGAAAAAAAAAAAAAAAAAAAAAAAAAAAAAAAAAAAAAAAAAATAGTATAATTTTACGTATACATCAATATACGCTTTTTTTTTTTTTTTTTTTTTTTCAATTATAGATTAAATGTTTTTTTATGCATATCTTGAAATATAACTAAGGGATTTCTACGGAATAGAAATCAGGATAGTCTGCTATAACATGATTTATATTAGGCCGTTAAGATGTTCTGCTATTGTAATTTCGTATGATTCATTGCTAACTGGTGACAAAACGAACATCTGAGAAACTGCTGCCTCTGGTACATAAGTACTGAGGCAATACCCAGGCAGTACTTACACGTAACTAACAGCTCATGATAATAGTATGCCCCAATAGAGCTATGTAACAGTCTTGCAATTTTTCAAAGCAACTCTTATATAAACGTCTGTGTTAATGTAAGATTCTATTACATCAATATTTCTTTTTCAATGTAAGGTTCAACCATAGAAAAAAAAAATTACTTCTTTAACTAAATTAAGCAATGGAAGTACTACTGGGTAAATTGAAATGAAATGAAAAATAAACTTGATTCTGGGACGTAATAATTACAAGTACAATTATTTGGCTATATTAATTACATATCAAAACATCAAAAATTATCAAGAAAAAAGATTCGTGTATAAACAAAGAAAAAAACATATAAATATATACTTAATTCACATATTTGTAGAAAAGAATTAAATGTCCTCTTGAGACTAAATATCGAGAGAATGTTTCGAACCAGTCTCAGGGTATTGTCCATCGGAGATCGCTTTAGCTCTCGCGACAGCTTCCTGACTAGATAGTCATTTCAGTCTCGATACCAGGATTATTTCATTTACACCTGAGACCCCACTCACACCTGTGAAAAGTAATTGATTATCAATTATTTTATTCAGAAATTGATTATATCTCTCCAATTCGCCTACACCAATCTTCGGTGAAGAATCCCTACCGTTTTAAAAAACGCTTTTATGAATCTCCGGATAGCAGCGGCTAGAGTAGATTTAGAGCTAAATGAATCAAAAGCCAAACACATGCATAAAGGCCCATAACTGGATGTGTACAAACCATCGCTTTTGTGGCTGGAGGCTTTTCATTTGAAAGGGTGAAAAAGTTGAGCTATCTTGGTTCACAAGTAAATGCGTATAATGAAATAGAAACAGAAATCCATCGCAGAATTCTGTCCGCATTTCAGAATCATGTGAGGAGCAGAACTGTTTCCCAAAAAACAAAGGTCCAACTGTACAAGACCCTAGTAAGGCCATTTCTCACTTATGCCTCCGAAGTTTACACCAATGGAGCCTGAAGGATTAGAGTGAATGCTAAGCTAACAAGACTCTACAAGAACTCAGATATCGTAAGGATAATTAAAGTCGGTCTCGATGGGCAGGTCATATAATTAGAATGACCCAGGATCAGATTTCTCGGATGGTCCTGGACGAAAGGATTCATGGAACAAGATGAGTGGTTAGATTGTATGGAAAGAATTAGTGGAGCCTCATTATGGACATCACTATCAGTCTTCTTTAAGTAAATTCGAAGTTTTCAGTGTTTGACTAATAAAGGTCATGGAGTTTGAAATACAATTTGGAAAAATAGATTCAAAAGAAAGGTTCATCAGATTAATTGAATAAGAAACTTGAATAGCACGAATGGTAAGTGGATCTTTCAAAGCTAAACTTCCCAGGATATGATGAAGAGGGTTCCTTAATCCTGCTAATCATTTTCTTTCTGTTTTTTGTAAACATTAAGCCCATACCAGATCATATTAGAGTTTCTCGTTAAAGCGATGGTAAAATATTTCGTTGCGGAATATTTTGTATTATGAACATTTTTCGTTTGACGGATATGAAGTTGAAAGAAAGAAGCCTTGATAAAAAAAACAAAAAAAAAAACAAAAAACATGCATCTTATTCTCGTGTCCATCACAGGCCGAGCAACTTTCCGATTACTTCCGGAGTTATTAGGGTTTAATTAATTTGAGGGTGTATTAAGGCTGTTCGAGCATGAGTGTATTTTTCTCATTTATATATAATCTGAAAGAGTGAAAGATATTCCATGAATTACTTTCAATATTGTTATTAGCAAACAGCAAGTATATTTTTATTTACAATCACACTATAGGACTTTTTATTACTGATCAGTATGGAAATATTGCTTATTGTCTCTTGACATACTTTTTAGTTTGATCATCATTATTCTATTTTTTTTTTTACATTTCTAGTTCAACATGGAAAGCAATGTTTTCTAAATACTTTCTGCTAATTTAATAACAACGGCCCAACGTCCCACCAGGGATATCAGGAATTAATCAATAACATGAAACAGTATTTTTGTTTTATAGCTTTCGTCGCTAGCCCCTACTGTTCTGGAGCTATATCGATATGAACAAAAAAAGTAACGTTTCAAACCGCTATTGTCTCTCAATTTTTTTTTATTTCGAATAATCATAGATTATCAATCTAAGTAATAGATTATCTATTTAAGTAATTTGATCATTTTAATCCTAAAATATAAACTGGAAAAAGCGGCAGATTGTAGACTGACATATCCATGATCAATTGTTCTCCCAGCCAGGGAGAAATTTAGGTTTTTCACAGGATTTTATGGCAATAGTCATAAAGATTTTGTTCTGAAATCATTTAATTTAAAATTCATTGCGTCCCACGAACCCAAAAAATTACCACATTTAATAATATTAATGTTTATTCTTAAACCAATGGCCAATATTTAGTAAAATTTGAACTAATGATAATTTATCCTGTCCTGCCCAGGAGAAAAGTAGTAATTCAAAAATTCTGAGATAATAACTTATTGGTATCGTTGTGAAATTTTCGATTCGATGCTCCCTAGAAAAACATTAAAAAGTCCAATTACTGCATTTTTACGGAACAGGGCGGAAAATGGTCATAAAAAAGATTTATGATTAAAATAACAATATATCTTACCAACTATTGCGATCTGCGCCTTCCGTCCAAGAACCGCAATATATATACGTATCCAATCATTTACATATATGAAGTAATTGTGAATTGGTAATGATGATCAAACTAATAATTAGGTTTAAAAACAAAATGCGATTCTGTTTTTTTTCGCCTTGCCGTCTCTGCAACACTGGGATTCCTGTCTGTGAGGGTGGACCGGGGAATTAGTTACTCGGTTGATTCCACCCTACTCCAGTCAGATTCAAACCAGGACTGTTTGGTTTATCATGGTTATAGAGGAACGCACTTTCTTTTCCAAGTGCTTTAATAATGATGTAGTTGAGAATATTATATTAAAGTGCAGTTACCTTTAATAATGTGTTTTTTCATACAAAGAAGAACCCTCATGTGTTGAAGGATGGAATATGAAAGAAATACCTGATGGAGCTGACGCAAATCATTCATGCAATGATTCATTCTCGATATCACGTCCTAATTGGAAGAAGATCGGAAAATGTACGAACCATATCCAATAGGACTATGAGACCAAACGATATAATAGTCACGGAAAGGTTTCCAATCAGTTTGCGGTTTCGATAACATGATAATCGCATCTATAATCGAGGTGTATTGCGACATCAATGGATGAAGGAATAATGGTAACATAGAATATTCGATAGTAATTAAAGGATTGAAATGTATTTATTATTTACATTTATATATTTATAAATTATATTTATATTATCTATTTTTTTATTAATACCTAAGACGTTTTAACCTCCACAAAGGCTACTCAGTTTATGAGAATTTGTAATCACTAAAGTACAAGGGGTACTTTAGTCTCATTTAATGTATCAACATTATTTTGAAATTGACTATTTATTTATGTTTGAGTTCTGGCTATAGCCAGCTTCTCAACTATGCGCTGTGTGACTGTGCTATACTGCTCTCACTCAGCCTCCGCTGAATTTTGACGCCAATAACGCAACTGAGAAAGCAGCGCTGGTTCTCTTTGAGCCAGGATTGATACGGGATTTCTCCGCAAAGTTTATTTATATTGTATATATAGAACGAATCTATTAATAATACGTTTATATAAGTTTTTTTAAAAAAATAATTTTATTTCTCAAACTTACCACCAAACCTGCAACTATTAAAATCGAAGATCTCAAAATAGTGTCCAGTGAATAAATGGGAAAAGAGTGACCTTTAATAAAAAAAATAATAATCAATTTTGAATAGGACGAGTGGCCACTGAATACGGGATTCAGATCTGCCAGGATCCGGCGATTTTCGACGGCCGAACAGATGTCGGCCACTCCTTCACTACAAATTAGTTTTCGCCCTTTTGAAAATTGACTAAATTGTTATAATTTCTACTCTTTTCTACTTTTTTATTTCGAGATCTGCCAGGATTTAACGATTTTAACCGGACGCACGGTAATCCTCCATTGTTGCCTTTTTGGAAATTGATTAAATATTTTTGTTTTTTTACTTCACACATATCTGAAGGAGATCCTTGGTTACTCCTTTCTGACAAATTAGTTTTCGTCTTTTTGAAAATCGTTTTCAAAAAGGTTTCAGATCTGGCAGGATGTGAAATAGTAAAACATTTTATCTACTAGTGGCTAGACGTAAATGTAATCTTAATGCAAAGATTAATATATAATATAATGTTTATAAAACTGCCAATGTTTAAAAAGTTGTTCCTGAAAAAAGGTGATGTTTCCGAAAAAATGTAGAATCTTATTATTCAATGAATCTATAAAGGAAGAATAATGCCATGTGTTATAGGTATGCAAATTAATTTAAGTAACGAGTAGAATTGAATCAACGAAGAAATTAATTGGTAGACGAAGAAATGCAAAGTACGAAACATTTATTAAGAACCGTTCCCTCATATAAACAGAAAAAAAATATCAGTTGACAGAAAGAGGAGCGGTATAAATGATTCATGTATGGTAAGGACACAGACCCTTTAGGCTCTCGACTATGCGATAAAAAACCTTCCTTAGGACATTGCCGCCGGCTATCTGCAAATATCAAGACCCTCTGGGACTGTTGCGGTACCTCACCGGGAATCCACTTAGTTCAGATCGAAAGGGCCGTGGTGAGGGCAGGATATTGTCGCCCGGGAATATTGCTTCCTGATGGGGTCCCGTTTAGGTTGAGCTCTGAGGATCAAGCTGATTGTCGAGGAGGCGGTGTATAACTTCATGAACATCACCAATGTTTTCCAAATATTCCCATTCTTTTTTCATTTCTTACATTTCAAATCGATGATGGGTTTTATAAATGAAAACGACCCCATTAAAACTCAAGTTGCACAAAAACCAAATATTAGTCAAAGTAAACATGGTCGTAACTATTAGGAACAAAAACATTCTAATATGATTAATTAGGAGTGTTGGAATTAAAGATTGTGATCACGCACAAGGACTTTTGTAGTAACTATCTAAAAAATCAGAGTTCGTTGGAACTGTTAGCTTGTATGTTAATTTTAATACAGGTTTATGGTTTTAAAATATTAGAAATAAAATAAGTGTTCTAAAACGTTTTCCATTAATCGAAATACTCTTAATTACTCAAAAACATTTCAACCTATGAGTTAATAAATTTTCTATACCCTGTGAATTTTGAGTCTAGTATAAATAAATTTTAAAAACGCATTTTTCATTGAATTTTTATTATGAAAATTTTATTTCTTTAAAAGTGGCAAATGTGACTAAAAAAATTGTTGTTAGAGAGAGGTCAGGTAAGTGAGGTGGATGGGACAGAGTCGCATAACCAAGCTCTATACCCAACTTTCGTGCTATTTTCATCATTAATTGCTATTTTTTTTCTCGAGTCTAGTCTATTATATGCTTGGGTTATGCCTTTTGACTTATGAATCAGTTCCTTATTGCGTAGTCCATGTTGATGGTAGCTCATTTAGTGTTGAAGGTTATCTAGTTGGGATAAAAGATTTAATTCATCACTATTTACGACTTTATTCTGGAAGGTTATTGATAATGCTCTCACAGACTGCTTTGTCTGTACCACTTTGTTCTTTATATATAAATAATCTTTATATATTAAATATATAGCAATTATTTGTCCTCAAAAATATTCATAGTCTCTGTACAAACTTTCAAATCTCATCAAGAAAAGTAAATACACAATTTTCAAGTGAAATTATAGTGATTTCCATCTGCAGTGGCCTTACTGAATCTCTTGTATCTAGTAAAGCTAATTCTGAATAACTGTTACTCTTATTTATTTTAAAATCAACTGGTCAGTCAAAACGAAATGACGAAAATTGATCCAGGTAAGTGTAGAAAAATAAAATTAATTATTATATTCTATTATTCTTTTGAATTACTTTATAAGCCTTCATCACATCAAACAAAAATTATATGATAATTTTTTTTTTTTTTTTGCAAAAACGTTGTCACTGTATAGTTATAACTAGAGCCCGGATTCTCGTGCAATTGCATCTTTTTATTGCAAGCTCGTAATCAGCTAGGGACAAATTATTTATAGGAATTAGGATGTTTAGGCCAAATTTACCTAGTTTAATATTGCACAAAATTGCACATTTTGGGGGTTACTGCATAAAATTGCACATTCTGCGGTTTTAATGCATAAAATTGCACATTTTGCAGTTTGAATGCACAAATCTCCTGCAAATCGTAAATGCACAACACTTTCTTGTTTTTGAAAAATTAGCAACTTTAAGAAGAATTAATAATTTTATTTTTATATAGGTAATAATTTTTCTTTTTTAAGAGATATAAATTATTCTTAGTATAAAAATATAAAAAATCCAAGCGTGTCAAAATGAATACCCTTCTTTGGTGTTCTTAGAAATGTTTAGATTGACTTGAGCTAGGAAACTCGGATCCCCAACTTCCAAGAAATTTTGAGTCTCTCTTGGTTTTTTTTTCATTTTCATCCACTTTGTTCATTGGAAGCATTATTTTTTTAGTTTCCCACTTCCCTCAACGAAGTAACATTGTCCCCATTAAAATGCCTAAAATTTCCGCTAGTGTTAGTTCAAAGATACGTGGAGGGATAGAAAAATATCCGGAACTAAATCCGATGACATAATATTTTGTGGACCCTGTGACAAAGCTATCGGCAGCGAAAGAAAGTCACAAGTTGATGCACACTGTAATTCGAGTAAGTTTTTAACTTGAATTTTTATCCCTATTTAATGATTTAGAGCATAAATGTACGGTTATTTTTATTTGCAATTTCAATTTTTAACCACAGAAGGACATCTTCAGTTAAAAGATTCAAGAAAACTCAAAACTGGCCCTGTGCAAACTTTACTGCCTGAGTGTTCCTCACATCAACATGTCCATGAAGAATTTTTCATGGCTTTGTGTTACACTATGGTTGCAGCAAACATACCTTTTCACAAATTGCATTCGACACCTTTTAAATCGTGTTTAGAAAAGAACACCAATAAAAAAATTCCTGATGAGAGCACGGTCAGAAAGAACTATTTAGACAAATGTTTCAATTCAACAATGCCAACAATTAAAAAACAAATCCAAAGTCATTTTTGTTACATAATGGTTGATGAAACTACTGATCCCCGGGGTAAATACATTTGTACTTTAGTAATTGGTATTCTTCATCCAGAAATTTTACCAACTCCATTTTTAGTTTCTGTAAAAGAACTTGAAAAATAAATAACCAAACTGTTTCCCGTTTCATTAATGATAGTTTAACAAATTTATTTTTTTAGATAATACGTTCCAAGACAAAATTGTTTTTAGTGATGCAGCTCCTTACATGATTAAAACAGGAGGCAATTTAAAAGTTTTTTATTCCAAAAAGATTCATTTGACGTGCATGGCCCTGAATCGAGTTGCTGATAAGATCCGTGAAGTATTTTCAGACGTAAATAAATTTATAAATAACGGGAAAAACATTTCCCTTAAAGCACTCCATCGTTTATCAGTGTATCGAGACCAACTAGGCTGTCCTCTCCCGCCAGAATCTGTTATTACTAGAAGGGGATTGTTGTTGGAAGCCGCCTTGTTTTATGCGGATAATTTTACTAAATATAAGGGAGTAATTGCCGAACTCGATGAAGATGCTAAATCTGTCACCAAAGTAAAGTGAACTTTATACAAAAGGTCTATAACACCTGATTTAGCGTTTATTCTTCCTCACAATAACATACTTTCCGATTCAATAAAGAAACTTGAAGAATTAAATCTTTCTATGAATACACAAATAGATATCATTGATAAAACGACAAGCCAATTTCAAATATTTATTACTGAAAAGGCTGTAATCATTTACGATAAATTCAAGAATGTCCTTGACAAAAATCCCGGTTACATTTTAAAAATCTACAACGCTGCTCTCAATGGAATTGATGTTTCCTTAGAAGAAGACCCAAGAATCATGAGCTGTTTTAAACATTGCCCAATGACGAGTGTTGAGATAGAGCGTGTATTTTCGCAGCTTAAATATATTTTAAACGACCGACAGTATAGTTGTAAAGAAAACAACTTTGAAAAATACCTTATTATCAATTTTATCAAAATGTAACATATTTTTATTCTTAAGTAATATGTACACATAGGTTATGTATAGCATGTACAATAAAGAGATGCGATTTGTTCTTATTGCGTTTTAGACAATCATTATTTAACTACTCCCTTACTAAGGACTGGATCAATAAATTTTAAGATAACCACTTTTTGAAAAGAAATGTAACTAGCGAATCGTTTGTTCAACCTTTTTTATTATTTGCATTTTATTTTGCACGATTTTAAGTTTTTATTGCACGCTTTTACACGATTTCAAGTTTTTATTGCACATTTCAGAATTTTCGTTGCACGAAAATCCGGGCTTTAGTTATAACCAATACAGTATTTCTTTTGACAACACCCTCAAACATCTCCTGCATTTATATATTGCTAACCAACTGAAACTAATATAACAAATTATGTCGTTAGTTACCAATTATACTATCATTGATAATTTTTATCGAAAAAATAAAATAAAACATTTTTACAAGTTTATAAATATCGGCACTTTTTAACGTTTTATTACATTGAGTTGATAATTACTGAATGTCCTTGCTTAGTGAATGGTTTCCTTACAGTGGAGAAGAGAATACATTAACATTAATTGTTTGTTTATTTCGTTTAACGTCACTTTATGCTGCTATGGCTAATCGGACGATGTTAGGGTGGGAGTCCTAAATTTTGTTTGTTTGTTTATTTCGTTTAACGTCACTTTATGCTGCTATGGCTAATCGGACGATGCTACGGTGGGAGTCCTAAATTTTGCCTATCCAGGTATAATTAGGATAGGGATCTTTAACAAGTACCTGGCATCGCACAGGCTCGGGACCCCCATTTTACGTCCCTTCCGAAGGACGGCATAGCTAAGGATTTTTTACTCCCTTTAAAAAATCCTAAGGTCATTTGCCGGGCTGCGAACCCGCGATCTTGGGTTTAGTAGGTTGCTATGTTAACCACTACACCACAAGTGACCCTAATTGTTATTGATATAAATGAACAACCTTCAAAATATGGATCCTACTCTTTATTTTAAACAGTTCTTTTTTTTTTTTATTAGTTTTTTATTGACAATTAAAACTATATCCAAAAAATAAATAATCGTCAAGTAAATCTGAAGATAATCCTCATAATGAGATATAATTTGCTTGGAAGGCAACTAACCATTAGTAACACTTCAATGAAATTTGTACATCAGAAGGTCCCGAGGCCATCTTCTTTTCTCGGAGGGTTATCTGGAATCTCTCTGGTCTATGTAATACCTGGTTTGGGCTAAATCAACAATATATAGTACATTAAGATTTGTATGAATACGTATGTTTATTTGTGACAAAGTAAGGAGTATTAGGAATTTTTCGAAGGATTTTGGATTGCAAGGATTGGATACCAGATAAATTAGATGGTTAAGTGGAGTCCAAAAGCTCAACTCCGTTATGTTACGAACAGGTTTAATTGCCGTCAGGTGAATGAGTCTTTTGTATTTTTTTCGAAGGTTTGAACTTGTAGTAAATGTTGAAAAAGTCGGAAACAACAGGCAGTATCTTGTTGTTTTAGTTTGGCATGAAACAATATTTAAAAATTACCGAAACTTGAAGGTTATAATCATTGCTAGTATTTGAATGGTCCTCTTTTATATGTATACTCGTGGTCACCACCATCTCGGAGATTATACTGTGCCAGATAGGCTTTGAGATAGTTTAATAAGACAATAAGTGTTTTATAAAACAATTATTCCTCATAATTGGTAAAAGGTTTTACGGATTCTTAAACTTGTTCTAGATATTATAGCTTTCTCTATAGGGAATATACTGATAGAATTCTAAAATGAAGTTGAACCAACCATGAACAATGGTACATATTAATGGATACATTAGCCATCAGCGACAGTAACACGTATCATCAATCGCTCCTCTAACTGACGAGATAATGGGTATTGAACGAACTGGAAATGAACAAGACCTCTAAAATGGTAGGCTTCCGCAATGGCAGTGGAGTACATTTCTACATTATTGTAAGTTATTCAATATAATGGGGCCTATTTTGAAATATATTATGTTTTTTTCAAATTACTAAAATTTTATATCACTTTCCTTTTTTAAACATATATTCGAATGGTCTGTAATAGTTACCAGGCCGTTTCAAAATTCCTGTCGTATTTTCTTTAGTTAAGATTTCTTTGGTCAGTACCGACTTTGTTATAATTCTATTTCCAATTCGAATTTTTCCAATATAAAAAATATTGTTTATTATCTTAGAAATAGGGATTACGTTTTAATTCAGTCACTGCTAAACGTTTAATAAAAAAAAATTAAAATGGTGAATGTTAAAATTCAAAATTGTTCAATTTTAATATACGATTTTAAACTAGGCTTGACGGCAACCAAGGCCGCTCGAAAAATAAGCTCCGTGTTTATTGAGAAGGTATTCTCTGAGCGTAAAGCTCAATTTCGGTTTTCCGAACTTCGTCAAGGCGATGAAACGCTTGAAGGTGGTGATCGTTTTTGAAGACCTCAAACCGCCAGTGAAGGGGAAATTAGATAACTAATTGATTCGGACCCACTTTAAACATATGTGGAAATAGTTAAGCAGTAAATATTTCACAAGCAACAGTCTGGAAATAACTACATCAAATGGGAAAAACCAAAAACAAAAACTTGATAAATGGGGCCCTCACAAGTTATCAGAGGCGGATAAGAGGTAACATACTGCAAAGCTGTCTAGGAAGAAATTAATAAAAATCGGATGGAAAACATTTGCTCACTCACCATATTTTCCCGACCTTTCACCGACTGATTATCACCTTTTCAGATCTCTGGACAATCGTCTCCGGCTGAAATATTTTGATAAGCAGCAAAGCCTAGAATTTGAATTAAATCAGTTATTTTTACCAGCAAAGATCGATCATCTTTTAAAAACGATATTTTGGATCTTTCAATACAATGGTATAAAGTTATTAGTTGCAATAGAGATTCATTTAATGGATAAAGTTATTGGTTCATTCAATTTTTTAATTACCCCAATAAAGGGCAGGACTTTTGAAGCGTTCAGGTATTTCTATTACCAAGCGAATGGAATCCAGGAGAGATAAATTCATTTTTAATGGTTGGATTAGATAAGGCGGGCCAACGATGAAAATACTTTTCTACTGAAAATAACTTCTTTTTTTAATGCACTTCAGGGTGCTGAATCCAAAAATTCTATTGGTGTCTAGAACATGAAATAATTCATCCTAAGAAATATCAATAGAACTGGCTATTAATTCATGAATTCTGGATTGAATGGATCCTTCTGTACTATCTTGTGTACCTCGAGTAAACATAAATTAGATTTATTACTAGTTATTAATTTATTTTTATTTTATCATCAACCCAACCATTTTAGCGATATTGAAATTATAGACCAGTAACATGAATCTGTAAGTTCTTTTTCAATTTTTTTTATTTCTCATGTTTTATATTGTCCTATTCGAAATTCAACTTCAGAATCTCGGAAAAAAATTAGAAAGTCTCCATATTATAAGTTTTTTTTGTCCAAAAAGAAAACAAAAAAAAATTTCAAACAAAAATAAATTAAATTAGATTTTCAACATTTATTTCCTATTATTTATTTATTTTTTTTGTCAAGGTTATGTCTTTTGGCTGGGGTCTAGAAGTTTTTGGTGTAACATTTTTTTCACATTAAAAAACGTAACATTTTGACAAGCTCTAGCTCTGCTGGTGTTGCTCCGATTTAAATTTTGACGACAATTTCCAGATCAGAAATTTAATACAGAATATTTTTTCTTATATAACATTGGTCACAAGGACTCACCGTATAGGATATATATAGTTTTGAATGAAAAAAATAACGTTTGAAACCCCTACTTTTTCTAAACTTCGTTTATTTTGAATTGGCGTTTACGCTGTCGCTATATTAATCAGATGTAGCGAATATAGAACAACTGTCCATTTGCTTCAGTGTTATACTCCAATTTTTAGAAATGCCAAAGTTAAACTTCTTAAAAAATAATTATTCTTAATTTATATCTGTTATGGTATTGTACTCTTTTGAGTGCAATTTTAATGTGGGAATTATGAAAGAAATTTATGAAACGTTGTTAAGACAAATATGATATTATAATTATATATATATTTTTATATAATTTATAATTTTTTCTGTTGATAGATGAGCGGAGAGGAGCGGAAGGACTCTGTCTCGAGCCTGACCATAGACAGGGCCGCCTTCCTCCTCCTCCGGGTCAAGAGGGTCTTCCGGAAGAAGAAGCAGCAGCGGAAAGAGAGCAAGTCAGTAGGCAATATTTATTTATTTATTTTTTTTATTGCACTGGCCTGTTTATTGTTTAATCTTGCTCTTGAGAAGGCGATAAGAGATGCGGGCTTGCGCCGAGATGAGCGATGCGGAAACATCTTTAACAGCCTCGTGCAATTGTTGGCATACGCAGATGATGTAGATATCGTGGGGCGCTCCTTCCAGTCCATGAGTGAGGCATTTCTGGCTCTGGCGAGTTCGGCCAGTAAACTTGGGCTTGAGGTAAACGAGTCCAAAACCAAATACATGGCATCAGAAGAGGTTCCGAGGCCAGGTGAGACAGTGGCAATAGGACAACACAGGTTCGAGAAGGTCTCTGAATTTAAGTACCTGGGTTCAATAGTCACTCAAGACAGCACCCCCGATGTGGAGATTAGGAAAAGGATAGCCGCCGCTAATAGATGCTACTTTGGTCTAGCAAGGCAGTTCAGAGGGAGAATACTCTCAAGAAAGACCAAGCTCTACCTCTATAAAACCTTAGTGCGCCCCGTGCTCCTGTATGGATCGGAATGTTGGACAGCATCAAAGGCAGCCGAAAAAGAACTGATGATCTTTGAAAGAAAAGTTCTCCGACGAATCTTTGGTGGGGTAAAAATCGGAGAGGAATGGAAACGCCGCACAAACCAGGAGTTGTATACGATTTTTGAAGAGGCAGACATCGTTACAACCTACAAGTTAAGGCGCTTAAGGTACGCTGGGCATATTGCCAGAATGGCTGATGGAGATATGCCAAAGGGGTTGCTGACCCAACTGATCCATGGGACAAGGAGAAAAGGAAGACCAAAGCTTAGGTGGTCGGATGGGGTCGCTGCAGATGCCAGAAGCATGTTGGGGGTGCGAAACTGGACGGCGTCAGCGCGGGACCGTGACGATTGGAGGAAACGGTTGGAGGAGGCCAAGACCTGTCACCGGGTTGTAGAGCCGTTAAAAAAAAAAAAAAAAAAAAAAAAAAAAAAAAATTTTTTATTGGTATGTCGGATAGCTGTTAGTCAAAAGGGCAGTTGTCAATTGAATAAACTTTTTAGGACAGCAGAAAAAAAATAGTTATATTTTAGGAAACTTTTCGAGGATTGATTCACAATACTATTTTGTCTTCTTCCCCACAATACTAATAGTCTCCTTCCCTTGTTCCGGTCTATTTGAAAATGAATCTATTTGGTTCATTGAAATGCTGTTGATCATGTTGAAGACCTTGCATGATCATCCCCTCCATTACAGAATCGCTAATTGATGGATCTGTACAATACCTAATGACAGCATTGTATTGCGCCTAATGCATCATAACAACAAAAATGGGCATTCTAAATTTTCACTGGAGGTACGATAGGATAGAAGGTTAACAATACAATTAAGATCCTAATTCTAAATTTGTCCAAGATCATGTGAAAAATGAAAACCTTTATTGACGAGTTGTTGTTTTTTTTTACCAAATGTAACCAACATATGAGTGTAAATAATTTGGCAATTATAACAAGAGTACGTTTTGACTTGTAACTCACAGATTTGAATGCCGATTTTTGTGTGGCTAGTAGGGACCTCTAATAGTGCAAAACTATTTATAGCCACTAATGAGCATTGGGAGCCAGGAAAAAAAATAATATGAAAATCACGATTTATTCTTTGTCTCAGCTCTCAGTCAAGTTGGAGAAATAATTTATCCCGAAGAATTGTAGTTATGTATATTATTTGTAATAAAAATGCTTACGATCTGCTCAAAACACGACCCGACTTCAGGGTGCTCAAAAACTCCAACAAAATGACCACATTTCAATAAAATCCGCTGTAAATCATTCTGAAATTTTTTTTTCATGAAAAAATGTCCTCAAATCTCGATTAAACGCACCAAAAAACCTTTATATGTAAAACTTTATCAAAATAAATTTTTTTTTTCAACACATTCGAGGAACGTGACATTTTTGAAGTTGAGATTTTATTAATATCTTCTAACGGCCACAATATTTGCTGGGTTCAACTAATTAAAATAGTAATGTCATCACTAGAATCAGCGTACATTATAATTTCTATCCATGTATATGACAGTGGGTTTACTCTAGATTTTAGTGGAAAAAACTGATTTGGAAAAAAAACTTCCGAGGTTAAATATAACTTGAGATATCTCAATAAAGAGAACTTTTGTACTCTCTGCATCTGAGCTAAACTATGCAGTTTTACGGCTTGAAATTTGGTTTCAATTGGTGGTGAGATAGTTCAGTGAGATAGTGCAAATTATTTACAAATTGACAGCCTCTTGCCTTCTAAAATCCTACAAAATCTTGGGGGTAAACGATTTTTAATTTGTGATATGAGGAATCTGAAAATGAAATCAATTTTTAGTTTAAAAATTTTCCTCACCTCTATTTTTGAAAAAAAAGAATAATTTTTTATTTCGGCCGAATTCGCTATTTACTTATTTCTTAAGATGAATAATCTAAAAATAATATCAGGTCCTGGTTTAAAACAAACTCTTTTTACTTCACTACGGTATCTAACGTTTACAGCAAACCTTATAATAGAGGGGGAAATATTGGGTTTTGCTACAGTTAGTAAGTAGGCCATACAGTTTCTAAATCTTAGCATTGGAAGTTCTTCACTAGTTTTTCCCTGTTGGAACATGCTACGTTCAGCCACCACACGGAACTCGGTCCTCAGTATATCTTTAAAGTTGCATCCATAGGTAAACCAAAAACAGTAAATCCTCTATATTCCTGGATAAGTGGATATGTTTAGAACCGTCATAAGATTCTATATACTTCTCAACTGGCCACTATCCTTAATTATTGTACCCGGAAAGTAGTTGGAAGGTTTTTTAAGTTTTTTGTAATACAGTTGCTTTTACTGTAGGCTTTTATTATTTTATTATAGGCTTAGCTTCGAATCATCATTAGTCAAATATATATATATATATATATATATATATATATATATATATATACTGATAGGAAGAAGGAGTAGAGAGAGAGAGAGAGAGAGAGAATGACGGATGATGACAGCAGAGCCGGCATGTTCTGTTCCGTCAGGATGGTCAGTTCGTTTTATTTATCCACTATTACTAATCTAAATTCCTTAATGCTCCTTATTATTTCATTAATAAATTCGCAATGAGTTAATGGCCCAATATGCTGATGATTTGAAACGAAACAGATAACTACCATAATAAATTACAGACACACATGTATCTTAATTCTTATAATATTCACTATCGAAGCCTGAAAATAGGCAGGTTTGGTAATCTAAAAAGGACCTTTTTTATAGGAGAGCTGTCAAAGGGCTGTTTCTTATACGTTTCTAAACATTTTGGTCATATCATTGGATTCTGTTTGTTTCTGGAGCTTAGGGTCCTTATGTACTTATCTGTATCAGAATAAAAAGGACGGGTTATAGTCAGGATACCAGCCTATACTAGCAATAATGGAAAGGCTGAGATTAAATTTGGGGGACCACAACGAACTAAGTATCAAATGCACAAGTAAGCAACGACATTCTGGGCTCGGCCATATATTTTTAATCAGCTTATTTACTTGATTTGTATCGTTACAAAGTATATGATTTGTATCGTTAAAATTTCTATAAATAATTTTTTAAAACAATAGGACAGAAATAAATAGCTGATTTCCCTTTTTTTACAAAACCTTTTTACCCCTCAATAAATCAAATAGTGCCCAAGCCATCAAGAGAAGGAACGGTAGAACTGTTAACTAAATTACCTGTGAGTAGGAAAAAAAAAGAAAAAAAAAACAGAGAACTATACTATGGTAAATAAATAATATATATAATTTTTATTATATATTTTTTCTTTTATTCCTTGTGTTAATTTGTTTTATATTGTATTAGCATCGCCGTCGTGACTTTACCCGCTCTCATAAGTAAAGAACTTAGATAATTTTAACTAATAATTGAATTTTATTTGTTTATCGATGAAAATCTTTTATAAAATATATAAAATTGATTAGGTGTTTGAAGATTAAGTAAATGCATAATTAAGCATCCAATTTTTAATATTAATGTATTAGATGATAATCTAGATAGACAGACTAATAAGAAACTCTTGCGGATAATGAACTGCATTGTCAGTGATTGCAACTAAAGGCCCATGAATCTTATTTTTACACACAATATGGGACCGATTTTGATTTGGTAATAATTTTTAATTTGGTGGAAATAATTTTATGGATCCATCTGGTTTGATTTTAATTTCTAACTAAAACACCATATGACCGTTTGGCAAACCTCGTTTCTGCTGCTTAAGACTATACATTTAAATGATTACTATAGTAAACTTTATTATTGTGAACCTTCCTAGAAATAAGAAGATGATATAGATACAATTTGGTACAGTTTGGCTCAATAGTTTTACTATTGCAAACTCTATTGCGGAATGGCGCCAGCCACTTATCGGTAGATTTTTAAACTTAACTGGGATCCACATGTCGCTCCACATATTTATAGCTGTTTAATAATAATTTATTCAAAATTAGTCAATTTTATATCATAAATTTCTAGCTCTATATAACACCTTACCTGTATAACCTCTCTCGAAGATGATGTAGTTAAATTTTGGTAGTGACCACAAACGAAAAATGGCCTATCCTTTTATACAGTATTATAGATTATAATTTATATTTTCCGAGATAATTTTGATTTATTACTTGTACATAGTGTGTGATTGTAACTATTATCATCTCTATTGTTTATTGCCATTGAACGAAGGTAAAACAAAACTGTTTTTAATATTATAACTATAATTATTACTGTAATGTGAAAAAAAAACCTACAGGAATATATTTGCCCTAAGGGAATATGTACAAGTATACACATTTATTTTATGTTAAGTATTATTTGGATGTGATTGTTTTTATCGTCACAATTATTTTCCATTATTTATTATCAATTTACAGTTTTTAGGTTACTTTTTACTGTTTAAAAAATAATAAAAATATTATTAAGATATGCGTTGAGATGTTTTACGAATGATAAGGGTTGGATTTATTATGTATGTAATTAGTAAAGGAGTTGAGGTACTGAGACAATAAAAAATATCGTTAGTTGAGGAAAGGGGCAGGAGATGCAGTCTTGACCTGATTGGATTGAAGGACTACTGAACTGAAGTGTAGAGCTGTAACCTTTTATAGAACTTCCCTCTTAGCCTCATATATAGTACCTACTCACAGGTAATTTGGTTAACAGTTCTACCGTTCCTTCTCTTGATGGCTTTGGCACTATTTGATTTATTGAGAGGTAAAAAGGTTTTGTAAAAAAACGGAAATCGGCTATTTATTTCTGTCCTATTGTTTTAAAAAATTATTTATAGAAATTTGCTACTTTAAAATAAGCTGATTAAAAATATATGGCCGAGCCCAGAATGTCGTTGCTTACTTGTGCATTTGATACTTAGTTCGTTGTGGTCCCCCAAATTTAATCTCAGCCTTTCCATTATTGCTTGTATAGGCTGGTATCCTGACTAAAACCCGTCCTTTTTATTCTGATACAGATAAGTACATAAGGACCCTAAGCTCCAGAAACAAACAGAATCCAATGATATGACCAAAATGTTTAGAAACGTATAAGAAACAGCCCTTTGACAGCTCTCCTATAAAAAAGGTCCTTTTTAGATTACCAAACCTGCCTATTTTCAGGCTTCGATAGTGAGTATTATAAGCATTATGATACATGTGTGTCTGTAATTTATTATGATAGTTATCTGTTTCGTTTCAAATCATCAGCATATTGGGCCATTAACTCATTGCGAATTTATTAATGAAATAATAAGGAGCATTAAGGAATTCAGATTAGTAATAGTGGATAAACAAAACGAACTGACCATCCTGACGGAACAGAACATGCCGGCTCTGCTGTCATCATCCGTCATTCTCTCTCTCTCTCTACTCCTTCTTCCTATCAGTCTATTACTTCCTACAATCCACAGCTTAAACAAACTCCTTGTTTTCTTTAACTTTTGCGTTCTCCAAATACGAACATCTTTGATTCCCTATACATCTCATTATCTCCTTAGGGCGACATTTCGACAGATCTGAATGCAAAACATCAGCCCTAGAGAGCCAAAACCACCACTACTTGTGGGAGAACATTTCTATCTGCATTTTCATGGCAAACATTGTAAAATATTCTCTCCAGCTACTCTTACAAATTAGCTCAATGGTGCCCTCAATCCCGACCCCCTAGACTTTTTCATTTACAAAGGTATCTAATAAGAGGGTTCTATGTAATCGTCTTTTTGAGTTGATGTCTGCGACAAAGAATTTGTGTTTAACGGTATAGCATTAGATAATAAGGAGGAATCAGATGTAATAGATTTATCACGTAGGAAAGTGTTAGGGATGCATTCAGTGGATCATCATTAACCTCCAATACACCGGTTTCACTAGCATAGGAGGATTATATTACGAAGAGTTTTTATTCTTAATGAAGAATAGAACCTAGGTTACTGCTTTTAGAAACAGCAGCAGTCTGAGGAAAGAAATATGAATATGCTAAAATGGCAAAGTTTCTCAGCTCCGTCAAATAAAACCATTCATTTATACTAAGCATCTGGCGTCTATATAATTGTTTTTATAATGGTGTTGTGGTGGAATAATCGATGCATTAGAAGGTTTCCTGCAAAAAGGAAGTAGCTACATTTATCTAGTTAAAAGAAACTTAAAAATTGTAAAAATACTGGCAAAAACTACTAAGAGAGGCAGCCTTGTTTTTTGAGTAACATGATAAGATACATCTTATTTTTATACCAATCAAAAATTAGTCCTTTTTCTTACAACAAATTTGTATGTATACAAGCTTTAAACTCACCTACTATTTAGACTTAAATTATGATGTTTGTTTTTTCCTAGATAAATAGGTATTCCTTAGATCTATATTATCTATTATTGTGCTCAATTACATGGATATTCATTAAGAATAACATTCTTTGGTACCGAAACATATATTTTTCTTTTCTTCCTTTTAAAAATCTATGATATTGATAGCAATTTGAACATATAGGTACACAAATGAGTTGTAAGTTTATTTTAATTGTTCTTTTTGCACTTCTCTAATATGACATGTTTGGTTAAGGTATTTAAGGTTTTCTTTATAAATTCACTATATTGAGCCCAGTTTTTTATGAAAATGTTTAATGGGTAACAATTAATTCAGAATGAAACTGCGTTCTCTTAGCAAGTTGAAAGGTGGAAAAATATATCCCACTGAAGGTTTATTGCATGGGGAAAGAACCAGACAAATAATCAAGTTTCATAGTACCAGAATTTTTTCTGGAATCCTTTAGCTCTGATTTCACTTTTTTATTTGAAAAACTAGAATTTCAATCAATTATTTTTTCTGAAAAAAAAAAAACCCATTGGTTTTATAAACTTGTAAACTTTAAATTGCGTTTTTCTCAGTTTCGATAAAAGTTTAGTTACCCGCTTTTTCTCCCAATCCTTAATATTATAAAAACAGGAAATCTTCTTTAATTCTTTCGCTATCTCTGTTTACCTCAGCCGATCTCTACCCATATCATTGCGAAAGCTGAGGCTCTACTATTTTAAATAAAAAAAACCTATACTTGTGGTTAGCGCTGATTTATTAATATAAATTATTTATAGTTATTATACTGAATTAATTATTTTCTAGGAGAAAGTAAGTTCCTTAGATTTACCCATCAATTAATAGATTTTTCCTGTGCAATCCTTGTTGAAATCATTCAGTTACATTTTTACTCCAATGATCAGTTATAGAACTATTAATAATCTTACCAACTGGATATTTTCCGCTCGTTTAGGAAATCTGTAGAAATTTGTGATAATGTTTTGACAGTTCACAGAGTTGGTAAAACGTAGCTTTTCCAGAGAAAATGAAGAAGGAAAATAAATAGGAGAGATGAGGTAGTAGGGGCGGAAGGGACAAAGAACCTGGAGCAGGTGACGCTAAAGTATATAAAGAGGAGCTTTGAGGAGAGCCCTTTCTAAAGGTTACCGCCATCTGCCGCCGCTTTCTACAGATAATTTTCGAGTTTCTTACCCCTTAACCATTTATAAGACCCTTACAAAAAAAATATGTCAGAGGGTAAAGGTTATTACTAGACTATTTTCACACACATTTTCAAGCCATAGAGCCAATCGTATTCAATATATCTATTTTTTTTTTTAAACTATTGCTATTGACATCTGTACACATTGTATACAAGTAAATTTGAGGTTAAATGATTTAAATGACATGTCAATAACGTGTAAAGGACTACTCACTTGTAGCACTTCAGTAGTTTTACATTCAGAAGTTTTTAGACATACGCCTCGGAGGATTATCGGGAATGGAGTGTGAGGCAAGTTGGGAGACTATTGGATTTGAGTGGGTATGGAGTTCACTATGAAAGGATATGCGTCTGGTTTGTGCCAAATTAGAAACATATAGAACATTAAGATCCTAATGGATAAGTTTGTTTGTATCATAATAAGGAGCATTGAGGATTGTACGAAGGATTTCGGATGAGCGAAGATTTGGAAGGTTTAGTTGAGCCCTTAAGCTCAACTCCGTATGCCTTATAGGTCAAATAGGATAGACCAAAACTAGGTATCAATGTCGAAACACTGCTTTACCAATTCGGCCCGACCTTCAATGCACTAAAAAAAAAAAAGAAAAAAAAAGATTGAGTGAATCAGTTACAACGGATATACACTTCTAGAGGGGAAACAACTCAGAGAGCGTCCGCTGCTACCACGAGTAACGTACAATAGGACCACGCTTAAAGTTACCAACACGATGAATGAGGTTCATATGGAACATCTTTATCTGATTGATGGCCTTCAAGATGTGCCTCATTGGCTATATATAGCTGCCAAGACAGTTATTGTAGAGCTTGGCATTAAAATGAATGATGCTGGCAACAATAAAACATCAAGAAGAGACATAGAAGCATCCTCTGGAAAATAAAAGTGAACACGATAAGAGCAAGAATTGGCGTGATTTCAAATTATATACGTAACCCTCAAGCAGCGAAAGCCAAAACAAAAAGAAAAATTTATGAAATCGTAGTACAAAATCTAGGTGCAGTAATGGAAAAAGAATTGACTAATAAGCTTATTATGTACCTAGACAGCTTAAAACAAAAGCTAGCAGTTTATGCAAGCCGATTACGATGATACAGTGAAGCAGCTCAGCGTAGGCAACAAAATCAACAATTCAGACAGAATGAACGTCAGTTCTATAGATATCTTGGCCAAAAAATAAAAAGATCAACTGTGTACCCTGATGGCATCGAGGATTACTGGAAGAATATATGGGAACAGACAACGAGGCACAATGTGAACTCCCCTTGGATAGAGCAAGAAATACAATTGTTTCAATATGCTTCTGAAATGACAGATGCAAAAATAACTATAAACAATGTCACGGAAGCAATCAGGAACATGAAAAATTGGAGGGCACCTGGTCCTGATGGAATTCAGGCTTACTGGATTAAACGATTCCGTTCCTTACATGAAGTATTAACTAAGGGCTACCAAGATATACTTGATAGCAGACAGGATCCCCCTGTTGGATTCTCTGAAGGCATTACTTATATGCTTCCAAAATGAGAGGAAGAAAGCCTACGCCCAGAAGATTACCGGCCAATAACATGTTTAAATTGCCTCTACAAAATGTTCACTTCTGTCTTTGCAGCCAAGATATATGAATCCAATAATATGATTCCTTCAGAACAATTTGGGTGCAGAAAGAGAGCTAGGGGCTGTAAAGAACTTTTATTAATCGATCCATTCATCGCTGCTCAAGTATCGAAAAGCCAGCGAAACCTTTCTGTGGCGTAGATTGATTATAAGAAGGCATTCGATTCTGTACCGCACAGGCATTCGATTCTGTTCCAGATGCTTGAAATTTATAAGGTTCATCCCGAAATAAGAAGCCTTCTCTCAAACCTTATGACTGGTTGGACAACTTCGCTAAAATTTGGAAGTACCTGCTCAAAAAGCCAAATAAAAATCCTTAGAGGAATATATCAAGGAGATTGCCTTAGCCCACTATGGTTTTGTATGGCGCTTTTTCCATTAAGTCGGATTCTTCAAAGGGATAAAGTAGGATACAAACTCGTCATTACAGATGAGACAACCACAATCAGTCATAGTTGGTACATGGATGACGTGAAGTTATATGCAAAAAATGAAGAACAATTGAAAAATATGGTCAAAACCGTATCATCTTTTACCAGTGATATTAGTAAGTCATTTCGTTTAGACAAATGTGCCGTGCTGCATATAAACAAGGGAAAAAGCGGAAAGAACCGAAAATATAGCTATAAATGAAGACCACTGTATTCAAGATCTTGAAGCGAACCAGTTATTTAAAATTTAGAAATGCAGAAGCATCTCAATGAATGAAGGGGAAAAAAAAAGAAAAAAAAAAGCATCTCAAAATTGCCCAAAAGGGAATAAAGAACGAGCTTCTGACAAGATTCAAGAAGAGGTTGAAGCTCCTATTGAAGACACATTTGTCTGGATTGCAAAAAATCAAAGCCATCAACACCTGGGCCATACCAGTTTTAAGTTACAGCTTTGGTGTATTACATTGGTCCAATATAAGTCTGCAAGAGGTTGACCGTATGGTAAGGACGACTCTAACCAAAGAAAGGGCCCACCATCCGATATCCTCCACAGCCCGGCTGTATCTGCCGAGAAAGGAAGGAGGACGTGGCTTAATAAATATCGAAGAAACGTTCCGAAAGCAGGAATCGACACTACGCCTGTATTTCTTGTCAAAAACTACGAATATTCACATGGCAATGTATAGATTGGACGATGGTCAAACACCGCTAAATTTGAGCAAGGTCGAGGACGTAATTATTAAGTCACAAAAAGAGCGTGTCGACGAATGGAAAATTAAGTCTCTACACGGTAGGTTCAACAACCAATTAAACGAGGCCAGCGTTGACAAGCAAGATTCATTAATATTGCTAATAGCTGGGAGACTGTTTTCAGAAACGGAGGGCTTCATCATGGCCATCCAAGACCAAGTAATTGCTACGAGATCCTACAGAAGACACATTCTTAAGGACACATCCATTTCGGGACAAGTGTCGACTATGTTCCGCGGCACTGGAGTCGATCCAGCATATCACTGGTGGATGTGTAGTACTATCCAATTCGGAATATCTCCAAAGGCATAATAATGTGGCCAAAATTATTCATCAGTCCATCGCCAGGAAGTTAAACCTATTAGAGAAACAAACACCATATTATAGGTATAAGCCCGATAGCTTGCTTCAAAATGGGCCTCTCAAGCTACGTATATTGGGACGAGTCTATACTGACGGACCACACTTTGCGACAAAACAAACCAGACATATTACTTATAAACCTAAAAGAGAAGACAGCACGGATAGTCGATAACGCCGTTCCAAAAATATGACTTCCACCATTGGAGAGAAGTTACGAAAATATCAGGAACTGGCCATTGAATTGAAGCAATTGTATAGCCTAGAAAACGCAGTGGTGACGCCAATTGTAATATCGACAAACGGGCTGATCCCGACTTCAACTGTAATTGGTGTTTATGATCTGTTGCCATTGGATGTACTAAGAGATGCTTAACAGGCGGTTCTCCTGGATACGGCAAGGATTGTTCTGAAATTTTTAAACATATGAGGAGAAAAAAAGAAAAAGAAAAAAAAAAGTGAACCTAAGCTGAAGTTGGCTGGACTTGTCCCCCACCTCAGTTTAGAAACCGCAAAAAGCGAGATATCAAATAAATAAATAATAATAATGTGGCTTGAGGATGATAATGATAGTAGGGACAGCTTTTATCATTGAAATCGGTGTGCTATCGGATGACATTATGTTCCGAGTTTTAGCCGAGAAGAGGAAATACCAGGAGCTGGCAGAAAAACTCAAGCAACTATATAGACTCGATAAGTGCAGTGTCTTGCCAATAATTATATCTTGTAATGGGCTGGTTCCAAAAGACACAATTTGTTGTAGAGAGAAGTTTGAGCTGCCAAAAACAGTGCTAGAAAAAAAACAAGCGGCATTGTTGGGAACTACAACAATAATTCGGAAGTTTTTAAATTCCAAATAAACATTGATGGTTGACCATGTTTGGTTCCCAGAATGCTTGCTACCACAAGGTGTGAAAAAACGAATAAAATATATTAATAAAGAATAACAGAAAATTTAAAATAATTAAAAAACCAATACATTTTTTTGAATATGAATTGTTTATACTTTAAACAATTAAAAAGCGGCAATTCACAGTTTTTGGAGGACAGGATCTGGGTAGATTTAGTGTTTTATATATTTATAGTTTGTTATTTTCACTTCCCTTATATCAGAATTTTTCAATGAACGTATCGTGTGATTTAATTCTTTGTCATCCATATTACTTATTGCTCAAAGATGGGACAGATTGTAATATTAATTTAATAAAACATTTAAATATATATTTTAAAAAAAACGAGAAAAAGTTTATAAGAAGTATGATATTTGTTTATTTCCAGTCCGATAATATAGGAATAAATAAATCCATTAATTTGTCATTTTAAATTAAATAATTCTGGACAAGATTATACAAATTTATCACATAGAAAAAAACAAGAAAAACTAAAATGACAAATGAGGAATTGATTGAGGAAGGAGGGTTGGTTCAAATGTTGAATCAAATGACCTTGGATGTCAGAATGTTTTTTGGATACTATGTGGTCATTGGAAACGTACTTTTGGAATTTAACGAAACATAAGTATTGAAGGGACATATATTGTAACTTTAATCCATTGTTTTAATAATACTAGAGCGAGAAAAAAGATGGAAAAAGTAAGATGTTCATATTTTATGGGCTCTGTATTTCTTGTAACCAATATCTAATCTAATGAGTTAAATACGGGAGTTTTAGACCTTATAAGATAATATATGTAAACAGGGTGGGGGCAAAATTTATAATCTTAGTTCTGTAAATTCCCATGTGCATACATTTTTAAAAGATGAAGAAATTAAAAACCGATTAAAACCTTTATGGTACTTACCTGTCATATGACCTGGAAATGGTTTTCGGACATTTTAATGATCTAGGGGTAAAAGAGACTGGGTTTGGATTAATTGTTCAAAAATTTAGCTTTCAAAAATGACAACGGCGAATGCATGAAAATATTTAAAAATGTGTTAATTTAAGAAGAAAATAATCAAAGTTGGGCTCGGCCGGGATTTGAACCCGGGACCTCTCGCACCCTAAGCGAGAATCATACCCCTAGACCACCGAGCCGGATGAGTGATTATGTTTTTTTCTAATTAGTCTAATCAACTTATTAGAATATTGGCAATTGTATCCCAGTTGTATTAATATAGTTCATTCTGAATAATTTGTAATGTCACAAAGAGTTATTAGGAATCATAGATATTTTAGAGTGCGACTCTCCTCTCTGAATATTTCTATCAATCTTCATTCGATTTCTTGCTATCTTATTATTTCTTCATTTATTAATTATTATTTTATTTGCTTCATATACACACAGAGGTCCGTTACTTCTATTCTGAATAAGGTGACATTATTCCATAACACATAACCTCACTCTTATCCGAAGGAGTGGTTGTCACAGCATATCCCTTCATCTAAAAAAAAAATACATGTAACTGATTTATTTTCCACTACATGTTGATTTATTTTTTCACAAATGCATCATTTTTCATTATTCATTAAATGATTGTAATGTATATTTAATATTAGCAATTAAAGTAACAACCGTAATACAACAGTAATAATCCGTACTACCGTAAAGTAACAAAGTAATAATCGTGTTATTTTAAATTTATCTTTTTTAACACCAAATAATTCTTTTTTTTTTTTCCTGATCTCTCATAAACCAAAACAAACTATGAAAGAAAATTTGTTATTCTGTATAAGTGAAATGGCATAGTAATAGGAACGATACTTTTCGATCACCTTTTTTAACCAGTGGTGTTTGATGGAGAGTGAAGGTTATGTGCTATAGAATAATGTCACCTTATTCAGAATAGAAGTAACGGACCTCTATGTGTATATGAAGCAAATAAAATAATTAATAAATGAAGAAATAATAAGATAGCAAGAAATCGAATGAAGATTGATAGAAATATTCAGAGAGGAGAGTCGCACTCTAAAATATCTATGATTCCTAATAACTCTTTGTGACATTACAAATTATTCAGAATGAACTATATTAATACAACTGGGATACCATTGCCAATATTCTAATAAGTTGATTAGACTAATTAGAAAAAAACATAATCACTCATCTGGCTCGGTGGTCTAGGGGTATGATTCTCGCTTAGGGTGCGAGAGGTCCCGGGTTCAGATCCCGGCCGAGCCCAACTTTGATTATTTTCTTCTTTTTTTTAATACATTTTTAAATATTTTCATGCATTCGCCGTTGTCATTTTTGAAAGCTAAATTTTTGAATAATTAATCCAAACCCAGTCTCTTTTACCCCTAGATCATTAAAATGTCCGAAAACCATTTCCAGGTCATATGACAGGTAAGTACCATAAAGGTTTTAATCGGTTTTTAATTTCTTCATCTTTTAAAAATGTATGCACATGGGAATTTACAGAACTAAGATTATGAATTTTGCCCCCACCCTGTTTACATATATTATCTTGTAAGGTCTAAAACTCCCATATTTAATTCATTAGATTAGATTTAATCCGTTAGAAATTTTTATGAATATATATATTTCTTTAAATTTTTGCAAGGGATCAGCATTTTATTTCAAATTTGTAGGATTTATGAATTAATCCAATTAGTGATATAAGTTATCAAGATAGTACTGTAGCACACAAGGATATATTGGAACTTGAATAACATACAAGTTAAATATATAAACATGACTATTTCACTAAACATAAAATAAATTCATTTCTTCATTATCTCACATTCGAATAGTTTTTAGATCTCAGTTGTCTTAGTTTCGGTGACGGCTAGATAAATAGATCTAGCATAGGATATAAAATAATTTAACCAGTCTTAAAATGCTGGGAAGGCAAAACAATATCCTTCCATTCCAACTATTGTTTGTTTGTTTTGTTTATTTTTATATTAATAAATGGAGATTAAGAAAAAAATAAAATAAAGTAATATAAATTATTTGAGAAACTTAATAAATTGTTATGATTTTGTGTAATATTATTAATGCCCTCCCTACCCAGTTTATCAAACAAAACTCTTTGCATAATTTAAAATCTTTACTTGTTTCTTACATTATTAATAGTATAATAAAACATTTAATAATATATGTTTAAATGCATCTTTCACATAAGTAAAGCATCCTAATATAAACATATTATTGTTTTAATTTCAATTAAAAGAAATTTTCTATTTATGTAACAATTTTTTAACAATTTATCTCATTTGAGAGAGAAAAAAAAATCTCTAATTATTTATAGCTTTGAGTAATTTTTGTTATCGTTATATTTATTGCTTATATTTCATAATTTCAAATATACTCCGAAATGAAAGATAAAATTGAAAGACCGATTGAAATTTTATTAAATGTACGCACCATGGACTATATACATGTAAGGGAATGGAGTCTGCGAACGAATTTCTTTTTATTAAATCCCTCCTCAACAAACTTCAGTAATAACATATTAAGTTTGGTGGTAATCCGCTGAGATGGAGGGAATGATGAGGGGGTGAGAAAGGAGGACTTATTTACCTGAGGTAGGTGTTAGGGAAGTCATTTTCTGCATCTTAATATTTTTTTTTGTTGTGGGCTCAGCGTCGAAATTTAATCACAGATCTTTTCCATATTGTGTCTAAAGCACTTAACTCCTTGCCATGAAAAATGTATTGCAATTATAATTATTAAATAATTAAAATTGAATCCTTGAATAATAACAAAAAAAAAAAAAAAAAAAAAATGAACATCACAAAATAGGGCAATCTTTTATACTATGGTAAGTCTGTTTAGTTTACAATGTAATCTAACAGGAGTTGTTGAGATGTATCGTCTTCATAAACTTAAAATATGAATACATAAAATATAAACAGATTTACATATTATCATAATATGAACCGTAAAATTATACTTAAAGGATCGCAAAGAACAATGGGGCTGTAAATTGGGTCATTCACCAAAAAAAGGTTGTGGCTCACCTGCTCCAGCTAACTTGCGAAGTTCGTATTCACTATGGAAATTTGACGTGAAACAGACCTTTCCTAATTTTTTTTAATAATTTAATTTTAAATTATTTCTAGTTAACATTTTCATTTTATTATTTTTATAGTTATAGGGTTTTATTATTAATTCATTTGACTAGAAACAGCACTCAAGGACTATGTAACTATGCAGGCAGTTTTTTTTTTTTTTCCATATCTTTCCTTTTGGTTAATCTTTGCCAGAGGTTTTCACTAAACTTTTTCCTCCTTTCTTCTCCACAGGGCTTTTTGGACGGGATTTTTTTTTTAATGTCAGCCATAAGTACCGCATTCTACAGAAATTTCTGGTATTCTATTCTAGCTTGATATAAATCCTGTGTAATCCCGAGTATCTGTTTGATTTGTGCTGTGTATCCTGGATTCAATTAGCACTCCCTAATTTTACTGAAAATTTTCTTGTTCAATCTCTCTTCACCCATTGTCTCCCTATATGAAAGGGATCAAGGTTATCCTGTATTTTGAATTCTGTGTTTTTACATCAATTTATCGTGTTTCTAAAAATTATTGTTTGGTTTTTTTTTGCCCAATAGATTTTTCAATTTATTAATTTTCGTTTCGTTCGATCGATAGATACATTACTTGGATATCGATTTTTTAATTGATTCTAATTTAATTTGATAGTTTTTCTTTCATTAATAGTTTCTGTGTTAGGGTAATTCTTAAATTCATTAATTAATATAAATTTCATTAAATAAATATAATTGGTTGGTTTGTTTCTTTAAAGATTTGTTTTATTACGTGTGTGTGTGTGTGTGTGTGTGTGTGTGTGTGTGTGTGTGTGTGTGTGTGTGTGTGTGTATGTGTTATAAATTTTAGCTCTGTTTTGTCTAATATTTGTAATATAATGTGTTTATAAGTATTTGTTAATTAAAAATTTTGTTTGATAATTTGTAATTCTAAATGACTTAAAATTATATTTTTAATTATATTTTTTTCCTAAAGTCCTATTTTTGTAAAGTTACTGTAGAAATGATTGTGATTTGAGTTTTGATCTGAGGTAATAACTGATGATACCTGACTAAGGCGAAACGTCTTAAATAAAAATTCCTCCCATCTTATATTGAATATTATTATATTATTGTAGTCTAGTTTATATAATTCCTTGAATACAACTGTAGATTTATGATATATTTGTTCAATTTTCACCCTCATGACGATACTCCCAATGCTTATAATTATAGAGTTATGTACATTGTAAGAAATAATCTTTTGCGCTTATGGAAATTAAGTTCAATAAAATCTTTGATGATGAAGGTAATTCCAAATTAGAGTTTAAAATTGGTATATATGTACATTAGATAGTGGTTGGGCAGCCAAATAAATAAATGTAAGCGTGTTTAAATTTTTGAGTTGGTATGTGTTTTTTTAATTTACCGTTATAAAACATTTCACGTTATAGTGGATCCACTTGGCCTAAACTCATTTAATTTGCTCGAAGGGTTGGATTAAGCCCTTTGTCACATTTAATTTGAGCCGTTAATGAGATCTTTTCTTTTGACCTGGTGTGAAAATTAATAGCTAAGGAAGGAAGATTCTAGAGAATTTTCTATTAAGAGGGCGTAAGGGGCTTGGTAAAGCTGTCCCGCATTGCTTCGACTAATTTGAAAGTTCACTTCTCCATGAAAGCAGGGTTTTTTTTTTCTTTTTTATTAATTTTTTTTTTTTTGTAACTTTAAGGGCTCTTAATTTCAGAATACTCAAGCCGAAAAGGCTAGCTGACTAAATATCTGACAACGACAATTTCAGTACAACTTCCATTTTTAACGAGATCATTTATAGTCAATTGTATCTTTTTTCATTTTCTATACATAAAAAACCTATTGATAATACAGTATCAACTTTGTAAAAATAGACATGGGACGAAAAATTATGTATCAAGTACCTCATATTTTACATATTTTTAAATTTCTTGGTAAATAACCTTTACCTTGTGTCGAAAACCTGTCTCATACTGTTCTGTTGTATGCTCTAACGGAGCAAAATAATGTTGAGATTAGCAAACCTATTTAGTTTTAACAGGCACTAATTGCCAAAATAGTGATTCCTAGTGCCAATTGAACTACTTGTATAATTCATTGAAAGCCATTTATTTTAAATGATTTTGGTGAAAATCGTCTAACGGTATTTAGATTTATAATTATTATTATTATTTGTTCCGTCAACTCCTATTGGATCATAGGGCATCCACGAGTAATTTCCATTCGCTCTGACTCGCAGCGATCCTCCTTATCTTCGTCGATGATTTGCAAATCCTGCCTAATTCCTTCTCTGCATACCTCCACCACGTCTTTCTGGTTCTGCCATTTCTTCTTTTTCCCTTTGGATTCTATAGGGCAGCTTTTTCTAAACAAACCGGAAGCTGATTGGTGTTTCTCCATAGTTCTTCATTTGATTTATGTTCTGACCAAGAAATTCCCACTATTCTGCGGATGCATCTATTAACAAAGGTCTGTAATGTATGGGCGACGTTACTTTTCACGTTTCACTGCCAAATAGAAGGACCGACTTCACGTTTGGATTAGGAAGCCGTATTTATCGGTGAGGTTCCCGTTTCCATGTAAATCGCTAAAACTCTACTAGGAGACAGAGGTCGTCCGCTAAGTCGAGATCCTCCAATCTTTCCCTGAATCCGCACTGGATTTCGCGTCTTCTTTCCACAAGTGATGCTCGCATAATACTGGCTATTATACTAATAAACAGAGTTGGCGATAGCACGCACCCCTACTTTACCCTATTTACAATGTTTATTGGGTTCGAGAGAACCCCTTCATGGACGATTTGGCATTTGTACCCATCATACTGGTTTCTTATTAGATTAATAATTTAATACGTTAGCCAATACTGGATTTATTTTTATAGTTGTAAATCTTACTAAAAATAACTCATTGAGAGGAAAGTACTTTGCCAGATTACGCTGAATTTCTCTCTGGAAAGACTATAATTGTTTTAATCTTAAAATAATAAATTGTAAAATAGGAGTAGTAAAATATTTTGGTATAAATTGAGTTTTTTTTTTTTTTATTTATTTATTTTTTTTTATTTTATTTTTTTTATTTATTTATTTTTTTTTTTTTAGCTTACTAAAAAAATTACAATTTTATCTATTAAAGTAGGTTGTTAGCAAATGGATTAGGCGTTACAATTTTTTTTTTTTTTTTTTTTGTAAAATAAGAGGAAGTCAATATAATTAATACTTTATTGGTAATTGATATAATATGAGGATACAATGGGTTCAAATTAACAGGGTCAAGCCGGTTGTTTTTGCTAATGAAGACCTGAAAAACATTTACAACTAATAGGAAGGCGGTTGGCTGTAGGTTGCAACAGAATGTACACATCATCGCAGCTCCGGCAGGGGCACTGCTAACTCAGATTCAGCCAGTTGCCGACTAAATACTCTAATTAAGTTTGCTCAAGCCATCAGGCGGATTCTCTCCTTCCACAATCCAATAAGCTCCTCTTCATTTGCACTTGTCTCCTGTTGAAGGACCTCTATAAATTTGAATCACTGTGCATCCATTAAACTACCCCCTTAAAAGACAGTGCGTGGTTTTAAAACATAAGTGAATCATATTATGGTTTACTTTTGAAGGTTTTTTGAAAATTGTTTCTAAACTAGCATTCCCGTCGCGGCTTCGATCGCTCTCATAAGTAAAGAACCTAGATAACTTTAAATAATAATTGAAGTTTTATTTTTTTATCGATAAAAATCTTGTATTGAAGTATGAAAATGATCATTATTCCTTCAATGATATTTTCACGCATTTTTAACCAGGTTAAAATTTAACAATTTAGGTGACTGAAGATTACATAAAAGCATATTTTGCCATCTAATTTTTAATTTTAGTGAATTAGTTGGTAATCCAGATGGACAGAGACTATTAAGAAACTCTTGCGGATAATGGACTGCATTCTTAGTGGTTACAACTAAAGGCCAAAGAGTCATATTTTTACAAATTAAGTCAGTTGAAATAATGCGATTGATTTCATCTGGATGGATATAATTTATAGCCATAAAAGTATAAAGTATTAGAGTTTGGAAAACCTCGTTTCTGCCGCTTAACATAGTCAATTAAATTTAAATCATTATCAATTTTATTACTGCTAAATCTTCTTAGAATTTTGAAAATGAGTTTTGTTTTTTTGTTTATTTGGGCTTAACATCTAGCCTAAATACAGGTTACCAGCCTATTCTTCCATGGTGGAAGGGTCAAGATTTATTTCGTGGGTCCGCCATGAAATAAATATCAACCCACCCTGGTGGGATACGAACCCACGACCTTCAGTACCGAGCGCGCTGAGACCCTCGTTCGGCCATCGAGTCCCGAAAATGAGGTAATTAAAATTTGGTACGGGGGTTCAGTAGTATTGCGGAATTGTGCTAACCTTCGGTAAATGTTCAAATTTCACTGGTATCCGCATATGTATAGCTTTTTAAATATCACTTTAATTGAAAATAAGTAAATTTTACCTTAGTCTTCTTGCTCTATATAACACCGTAACTTTGTAACCTCTCTCGAATGGTGCTGGCAACCTTATCATCAAACTTCACTGCGTACCACTTATTTGTCACTTTTTTATCACAATTTAACTGAAAATGTGTAACTTTTATTATTGCTAAACCTTCCTTGAACTATGAAGGTGATTTAGTTAAAATTTAGTACTAATTTTTTCAGTAGTTTTGGCGGTTAGTGACCACAAACGCAAAATGACTTGTTCTTTTATATAATAGTATAGATTCTTCTAAATTCCTAATTATTCCTATACACTACTTTGAGTCAAGTGGGGTACAATGTAACAAAGAGCACATTGTAAATCATGATTAGCTGTTAGGGTGTCTGATTTTACTAGGGTGTCGCTTTATTTTTTTTTCAACCTCATGTGCCGCCATCTTAACCAGCTGTCATTGTACGTCTAATTGGAGAATAAACTGAAGAATATAAAAGAAGAATTTAGTTTTTTTTTTTTAATATTTAAAAAAATGTAGGGAAATAAAAGTTTCAGTCGTTAATACCATTCTCAAAAAATAAAATTACAGTCTAACCATATTATTTCAGTCAAGATGAATCCCTTCAATGTCTTACAACAGTGTTCCAAGTAACACCAACTGATTTGGAACATATGTCTTCAGTTTTTGTGACAGGCGGTTACGACATTCGTGGTAGCTGAGATATATAGAGGGAAGAAACAACAACATGTTTAGAGTAATCTTTTTACATAGAAAAGGTCCAGCTAGTTGTTTCTTGTACCATAACCAAGAGATGTTTTAGATGTGCCCGCAACACTCTTTCACAAAACGTGGACTCATCAACAGCAACGGGGGAAAGCCATTCCTATGTCAATTGTAAATTTTCCGCTGTCCTTTAAAAAAAACAGGCAAACATTATTTTTTATTTTTTATATTTTTATTAAGAATCCATTTCTGTTCCACTCTTATTATAATAGGGCGTATAAAAAATAAAAAAAATGATCGTTTTATCAAATTCCAGAGCTCAAAAGTCTGCAAATATCTTAATGCTATTTATTATTTACCAATACTTGATAATCCCTTTAGAGCATTCTCTAAGCTTGTTTCTAATACTGGACTTCTTCTTCAAAAAAGCCTCAGTTCAGTTATTTACTTCGAAGAAGAAACATGACAGTGTCCTACGAAATTCTCGTAATTATAAGACATTACTAGAAAAAAAAATTCACAGCCGCTGAAGCAACTCATGAAATTATTAAATATGAAGGGGAAGGTGTCCTTGAAGATCGCACTGCGCGACGTTAGTTTGAAAAAAATAGAAGTGAAGATACGACGTTGGAAAGGAAGTAGGGCTCCGGGCGACCATTAATGGATATTGATGAGGTTCTGAAGGAAGCTGTTGATTCAAATCCGTCCACAAGTACTTGTGAACTTGCCAGGGAGTGTGTTGTATCGAAAGATACTGTTAGTCGCCATCATCTCTCCCTGGGGAAGGTGAAAAAGACCTGTAGACTGGTCCCTCACGAACTTACTCCTCAACAATCAGCTGTCGAACCAAAGAAAAGTGTACAGAACTTCATGGGTTTGAACTCCTGCCTCAGCCACCATATAGTCCAGACCTCGCAACTTCGGATTACTACTTGTTTCGATACGTGGCCCATTTGATAATTTTGCGTAAGTTGAAAATGCTGTCTAAGAGTTCTTTGACAGCTATCCTAAGGAATGGTATCAGCGTGGCATAGAGCAATTGGCTAGCAGATGGGTAATGACGGTACATAACAATGGATTATATTTTGAGTATTTTATATCAAAGAAATAATAATACAAATATTTTTTTCAAAAACGGCCATTTTTTTTATATACCCCATTAGTATGATTCAAATATATTTTTTTCTCTAAAAATCAAAGGGGTCGTATTTTGGGAATTTCAAAAACCGTTTTTGGACCTTTCGAAAAATTCAAAATGTATAGAAAATATATTGAGTGATATATAAAATTAAAGTGTATTTAAAATGGAAAATGATGTTGAAACTTTGATCTCTCTAGGTTAAGTAGTTTTTTTAATTCATTGCTTTGAATACATTGAGTGAGGACAATAACCTGTCGTTTTTTTTTATTTTTGAAAGCTTATAACCAATAAACCAAAAGTCAGAAAAATGTAATATTTTTTATTTTAACAAGTACCGATAAGTACAACTTCTATACCAAAAATCATAGAAATCGGAGAGGTCAAGGTCCAAATCATCGGTTGATTTGATCTGTAATGAACCTGACTTTTCCTATAATTCACAGATGACGTTATGTAGGAGTTAAAATTTTCAATTTATATTCTAGATGTCTGACTAACTTTATGTATCTACTTCAAACTGTTTAATTCATATTAAACTACTTTTAAATATTAAATATTTGGAATAATTCTGTTCCTATATATGTTGTGAAATAAATTGAGGTAATGGCGTCGAACAACTACTCCACGATATATCGATGCATATATTGCGACTTATCGCCTCATCTTCCCGCCCAAAATATCGTTATAAACCAATATAGAAAACATTACATCATGTTAATTTATGTTCACATTAGGGAAGTGAAAATAAGGAAATATCAAACTTCTGATTAACATTCCCAAATTTGTTTATATATATAATATTAAATAAATATTACAATCTACCATACTTTATGGCACTAAGTAATATAAATGACAAACAATCTATTCAGACAATATGTACAATGCAAATTTCTCACATTAGGGAAATGGTAATAAAAAATATCAATATATGAAACACTATATCCATTTTGATACTGATGTTAACTTCTGTTACATCTTTTTACATTTGAGAAACGGAAAAAAGACACTATCAACATATACCTAATCCAACTTATAACTGTAGAAAGGGATGTTTATATGTTTCTAAGTTATAGGAATATTTTTATCATTATGAGCTATCGATAAATGTGAAACTCTAAGTGAATCATCCGAATCGATCAGCAAGAGTGATGCGGGTTTGACGAACTTGGAGGATGAGTGGTTCGATGTCGTTGCCTGAATCAACTAAAACGATAGAATAATCAAGAATGTCAGTATAGCGTAATTGGAATATTTAAAATGGGATTTCATGAAAAAAATCAAAAATATATTTTTGGTATTTTTTAGAGCTTAAAAAATCGACAATATAGAATATCGATATTTTCCTTACGATGGGTGGTAGATAGGAAAATAAACCTATAGGAATATTAAACCTTATAGTAATAATATACGTGAATAATTAGTAAATGTTTCTTGTTACCCTTCCTACCATATACTATTACGAAAAACAAACATATTGAAAACAATCGGTTAGATAGAGATAGATCTGATAAAGAAAACTCAAAACGTAGGCGTTGGTCACAGATGTTCTTCAACGAGCATTGTGAAAGTAAATGAGGGAACAATTACGAATGCTTTATATTCATAAAAAGAAAACTGCTAACCGCAATTGAGCGCAAATGATTGCAAGATGATTTGAAAAGAATGCAACAATCACACTGATGGTTAGTTTGGGCACATCAAGGCTGTTATCTTACTCGCTCCATCAATCCGTGCAATCTGTCCAATCATCATGTCCGTCATTACTTAACGGATGAACAAAGCCAAATTTTATAATATTAAAGGATTTTAACTGGCATTTGTCTCTAGCATTAAACACAAAACGTGTTAATACGTGAGAGAACTGAATTTAAAAACGGACCAATTATGTTTATAACAATTTTCAAATTGTTATTCCTAAAATGCGTTTCATTTTTCAAATAATTCCTTGGAGATAAACAACACTGTAAATCAACACTTTATATGGTCTTTAAATCTACGACAGAAATGTAGGTATTTTAATTTTTTTTGTTTTAGTTTCGACAATCCTTATTTTTTTTTATCCATTTGAATAACCTACAAAATATATTCCGTAATTTTTACAACACATTTTTTCTATTTAATTGTTATCTGTAATATTTTATTTGTCTATTTCTGTTTTTTAATGAGATCTATATCACTCAGTATGATATCAATGGTCATCTTTTGTTAAAGCCTTTTTAATTTATTTTTTTACCTCATTTATATTTTTATGTATCATACCTTCTGTATTTGTGTTTGTTAATTTTTTCTTCATACCTTTTTTGTTTTGGTTTCTTCTCGGTGGTGTAAGCCGAAACATTGGCATAATAAATAAAAATATATTTATTGTGTTATAAATGACCGCAAAACCTAACCATCTTTTACCAATTTTTGAATGAAAATAGTTCTAAAACACCGGTATGTTTTTTACACTTCGGGATGCATATTTATGAATATTCACAGAAGAGGTAAGCTCGGAAATTTGAATTATCTATCTAAATTGAACTTTTGCGAATTTGTTGTGATTTCGGAATCTATCAATATTTCGATTTTGATTAGGAATTCAGTAAATAATAATAAAATCTACAGATTAATGGAGCTGATGTATGCATCATTAGGTTCTTGGCAGGTACAATCTGTTGAAGAACATATTCGTCAGTTTCCTGTCAGGAAATGGCGACGATTGAACGGTAACCGGTTCTTCGCCCATCGATGAGAAAAGTCCCAGTCATTAATTGGTCGTAGAATGAGGGCTGCAAGCTCGTTGTGGATTGAATGTAGGAAGTGATTCTGAAAACCGTGCTGTCATGAATTTAGTTAACATCACCTCGGATTATTTTTATGTACGAATAAAAATATGGTGTTGTGCTTTACAGGTTTTAGAAACTATTTTAGTGATAAAAAAGTTCCCGTCTTATAGTTCATTTCATAATTTTTCCTGAAATGTCAGTTAAATATAAATATTCTATATCTTTTGTGACGTATCTTTAAAATTACAGTAAAACTCTTATTTGAAAACATAATCCTAATGTTGTCGTCTGAAACCTGATTACCAATTATCAAACAATAAATTATTATTTTTGAACAGTAGAAGGATGAAATTTAATTAAACGATTATAGTACCACATATATTATGCCTAAATTCTGATCGATACTACTTAGTACGTTGTCTTATATTATATTGTAATTACCGTGGATAAAAACTAAAACACGTACATCGTGGAAGTTAAGTACGAGGGAAGCTTATCCTAACAGTGTTTGACCAAGCTCTTCAAGAAGGCATTCATCATTAACAATTGTCTTTTCAACATGGATGGATGGTTAACAGCTGCGTACATTTTAAAATGTAATGCCCATGGACGCTTATATCTTCAGTAGTTATCAGTATAATCGTATCATCTGATCACATAAAGGTTGAATTCTTCATATATAATGTATTCGTTGTTATATTTGGAATTAGCGACCTTCTAGATATTTGACTTTAAATCATGAAATAGCATTAGCATGGCAGGAAAAGAAAAATTACCATGGGTTTTTAAAAGTCCATGGTAATTTTGGTTTCCCTTAGCTATGAAGAATTTTCTGATCTGGTGATTTTTTAAAAATTCTGCACCTGAAAAGTGCCATTAATTTTCTAGTTTCCTAGAAATTTAGATCTAGGTTCCTCTAATTTGAGATTTTCGGAGACCTACTTTAGCCTAAGCAGCTTGTGGCTGTTCGATTATTATAGCAAGAAGGAAGCTACTATTGTTGAGTCATAGGCACCAAGGAATGTTGAGTACTTTCGCTAGGAGAATATAAAAGACTCTTCGCCTCTAAGTTTAGTTCAGAGAGACCATCTATATTCCGCTGTGTAGCTTGGACCACCTAATCCTTAACCTTGGTTTGTTTTACTAAATCTCCTTTCACTACACCCTCTCATCTTTTTGTTCATTTTTTCACGTTTGTTTTGTATACGGCAGGAAATTGTCGTTAGTTTTGCTATATGGTTCGATATCACCGAATCGATTATCTAGAAGAGACTGTTCTACCTTTATAACAGTGAACCTTGCAGCAATTGACATTGCTTTTGGTATTGTTGCACTCCAGCAGATTTTTCGCAAATTAAGTTTATCATGTTTGGTTTGGTACTTTAATCTTTTTCGGAAAAGCGCTTTTTTGTTTTACTTACATCTTCTGTTTCTTTTTTTAATTTTCGCTGTCGTGAAAAATTGTTGTATCCCACCACGTTTTTGAAAGTAAGTGATCCATTGTTTGCTCCGGGATACTAGTATATACCCCTTGGGTCGATTCGGGATAAAGAAAGAATGTGGACTGATTCGCATGCACTTTTTTCTATTTATGTGTGATCTTGTAACTTGAAACATTCTGGCCTTTTAAGGAGTTTGAAACCTCTTGTACTATGGAACACTTCGTTTTTTTCAAAATTGATTTTGCAGAAGACCTGAAAATCCCCCGGGGAAGTAGGGAAGGAATCAGTTTTCTAGTTTTTCGTTCAAGTTTGTAATTCTATTAATAAGTCGTTCAAGTTTATAATGTTTACTTTTTTTAAAACAACAAAACGCTAAAAGAAAAACACAAAATTTATTAAAAATACAAATACTTTTTTGTTTTTAGATGTTTATTTTTGAAAATCGCCACTGTCAAAAGGAACAACAGTTGCTGTTTCAAGGTACAGGAGCATTGTTGTACCTTGGAACAAAAACCGTATTTCGTATTTAGCTACTCATACTCAAAGAACACTAAAAATTGGGAATTTGAAGGGCCACTAGAAGAATATCAGCTAAATGGGGGGTGTTAACACTAAAAATCAGACAAGTTTTTCCAGGTATAACAGTCGCCCCAATTATCTCAATAAAAATCTGCTTTATGATTTCACCGCGAACTTGTTTTGATCAAAGATGTAAAAAAAAATCATCTTAAAAAGAATATATTCTAAAAAAACAAAAATAAAACAACATTTAAATGAAAGTTGATCATAATTAGAGATAGATGTAAGGAGAAAAGTGCTCTAGTCAGATCGCCGAGGAAACTATTGTTACTAAAGTTGGCGATACTGCTCAAGGAACAAAGGACTTGTCGCAGCAACAGCTTTCCATCGTCTGATGTCCAATTTCCGTAAGTCCTCTTCTACGTCGTGAAACCATAAACTAGAAAACTACTTTTACCTAATACAACCTTGACATAAAATATGTTGGGAAATTTAAGTTAAACGTTTCTGTGGGTTATGCCTTTGATAATGAGATCCTAACAGCTTAAGGTCCTGGATATCAAATTTCCGTTTCTATTTCGTTCGAAGTGTAGAAATAAGTTTTGTGTAGAAATAAAATTTTGTCATTTATTATCAACAGTTTATAATAACCAATTTGTAGTTAGTATTTGTTTTTTTTTGTTTTGTTTTTTTTCAATTTCTTTACTCCTCTTTACTATAATATTTTATAATAATACACTTTCGTCTGGTATTTTTTTAATTGGGTATACATTACATGCTAGAAATATTAACCCTTTAACAGGCAATGTATCCTGGAGGATACACATATTAAATGCCTTTTGCTCAATAAATGACGTAATATCCGACGCATTATCCTACTCATTATCATCTAATATCCTTTATTCAACCTTAAATTTCATGATACATGTGTGGGGGTTAGCGTGGCTATAGCCGTTCAAAGGAAAAAAAAAGAAGAAACGAATTCAAATATTCTCGGCCTGCCCGTTAAAGGGTTAAGAAATGGGAAGTATGAACGATCGAACCATTCGTCGTAGGTTTGAGTAGTTTTCAGTAAGCCTCATCATCAATTGACAACGAAGAAGCTCCTCTTCATCCTATTTCAATTTGTTTTTGAAAATTATACTCCTGAAAAAACGTTCCTGAGCTTTGAAATTTTGAGTTTTGGAATTATGAGTTGGTTTCACGTTGGGAAAAGTTTTTAGAAAAAGAAAATATTGTCTCATGAAATGAAGGGCTAAGCTCTGCTTACTTAATATTTAATATTGTTCTAACGGTGCAGGATCCCCTGGCAGTAGGATTTTTTACCCCTCTTCCATTATGTAATCGGAAAGTCCCCATTTCTTTCAAGCGCCAACAGTTTCCTCTGGATCTAATCAATTACTAAAACTGATGAAGTGCAACACTTGATGCAACAGATGATACAGTTAAATGAGTTGATATTTCCTTGCCTCTTCTGCAACACTGTGAATGTTTCCAATATTAGGAAAAATATTTTATTGATTGCCAATCACTTTTTATTATCTTACACTGTTTTATAGATCTGCCAGGATCTGACGATTTTTTGAGGCCGAAGGACATCCTTGGCCACTCTCTCCTTCCACATTAGAATTAGTTTTCGTCCTTAAGGATGCTGTTTTAAGATGGCGGAATTTTATTAGTTTTTTTGTCCTTAAGGATGCTGTTTTAACGGTTTTTAAGGATAACTTCTGCCATTATTGTTAATTTTATATTATTATAGACACTGTTTTACCGATCTGCCAGGATCTGACGATTTTTTGAGGCCGAAGCCTTGGCCACTCTCTCCTTCCACAATTAGAATTAGTTTTCGTCCTTAAGGATGCTGTTTTAGGACAGGATTATCTCCTTATTGTATTTACGGCAGCTAGGCCACCATTATATTGTTCATTATAATTATTCTAAATGGGCAATGGCCCCAGAATAAAATTTATTTTTATTTCATTTCAATGTATGACTATATTTATGAGAAACTAACTCTTGGTTAATATATAGGTTGGTTCATAATACAGAATAACCAATAGCGGTTGGTAGCTGCCTGTAGCTATTGTTTCATTAATAAATATGAATAAATAACAGAAATTATAAATAATTAAAGGCCAGATATTAGAGCAGCCGGTCTTTCATTCACTTTTCAAAAATGTGTTATGTTGGCTACCACATATGGGCTCCTTGATTTTAAAGAATGCAACTATAAGCTTCTCTTTCTTCACAATTTTGACAAATAGGGGAGCCATCTCCTCTCCTAACTCCTTGAAGCTTGTGATTTAATTTCTAATGTGTTTTATAAACGTGATTTTATTCTCTGTATAAAATTATAAACATAATTAGAGTCAAATATTGAAAAAAAGAAAATACACTATAAACAAATAAAGTAATCTACCTATATATAAGAATTAAATTGAAACAGTTATTAACAACTAACACAATAAATGTCAAAGAAAAAGTTATAGTTGCACTCTTTAAAATAATATAGGAGCCCATATGTTAGGTGGTAGCCAACGTTACAAATGTTTATCGATACATACATGCGTATGTATGACTTAGTATGTATTTCGTTTATCGTTTTGTTATTAATCATTTCCGTACAATTTTTCTTTTCTTTTTTTTTTAATGTTATAGCCTATTTGAGTCGACAAATATTATCTTTTGTTTACTTTTTTTTTGTAAAGCAGATTTGGAATAGAAGATCCCGTATATGTTTTTTGTTTTTTTATAATGCACACAGCTGTGATTCCACGATACAATGGTCGTAATGCCCCACATGAGTACTCCATGCTAGTAATTAGTCCATATCGTTATGGACGGTCATGAGAAGATATGAAGGAATTTAGCATTAAAGTGAAAAGAGTGTGGTGCATTATTGGTTTTACTTTTATTTTGTTGATTGGAATATGTAGTTCAACTCTAAGGTTACCGGTATTTATTCCTTATACTACTCCATCTCCAAAGACGTTAGGCCTCAATAATATCATCGTATTCTCTTGACCATGTTCTTTGCTGTTATAATGTTCCTTAATCTTAAGAGATGTGTACGGTCTGTCTAAACTAACGCTGTAATTCTGAATTATCTTGATAGATTCAGACTGAAATGAACTGCTTATTTAAAAATAGGGGCTACGTGAATATCCAGCTGCCCCAATTTTCTGATATTTCAGTGAGGTGCTTTGGCTGTATTATTGTGCCTCATCAAGTAGTCCTATTCCAGGCAAGGTCGCATCCGTTAGTCATGTGTTGAATAGACTCATTAAATCAAATGGGTTGTTTATTTGTCACTAGGTCCTCCTTTAGAATATGCTGACAATATACCCTCGTTACATTGTATATTTAATAATTATAACTAAACACAACTATTTTAAAATTGAGTCAACTCTGAATGAAACTTTAGGTGTTAGATCCAATTTTTTCGGAGAGTGGATCTTTTATGATATTCTCATACAACATTTAGGAATTTAGCATTTTGATGGTGGGCGAAAATAGCACTGATTTAATCACAAAAGATTAAAAGAAAATTAAAAAATAACAAAGATTATTGCTACGGTTATGCATATTTCCAAAAATGTAGAAATGAAGTTGTAGTAAATGGCAGGGTATACTCAAATGGACTGCGCCGCATCCTGGTCGGGTCCATTAGCTTTCTAACTAAATTAACTTCTGAAATCAGCTGTTTGGGCTCCATGTGAAGAAGACACGCTTCAGGTCAGTCCCAAAGATTTATATATTTCGAGTGCTATTTATGCATTTATTGACTTTATTTTGTGCACATTAAACAATATTAGTGCGCGTGTACCATTATTAAAAAAAAAATGATATATATAGTCAGTCAATTTATTTAACGCCTTTTACAGGCGTACAGAGCTTTGGCTCTGGAACAATATGGCAACAGTTCTTAATACCTCAAAAATGTCTCAGAATGTTTTGAAACCAACAAATCAAAAACAGAAAGAAATGGAACTAATCCAAAGCAGTAATTACTCGAAAACCCAGTCTAACCTCAACGCAACTGAAACCACATATGCTAAAGCCACCGCTTCAGACCGTTTTTCAAAACGAGAAAATGCTATCATTTTACATACATTACCAGGTATAAAACAAAAAGAATATGTTCTCAAAATCGCAGAATTAATAGACCCAAAATTCATAAGATACACCTCTAGAATATCCAATTCAAGATTTTGTATCCATTTTAGCAATAAGGAAGCAATCGATAACCTCCTAAAAAAACATCAATCGATAACCATCGACAACAAACAAATAATTATAAAACGTCTAATTAACCCAGCCAAACGTATAATAATTTCTAATGCTTGCCCTTCAATTCCACACGAAGCAATAGAAAATGAACTCAGAAGCCTAGGTATTAAATTAGTCTCTCCCATGCATTTTCTAAGAGCTGGTTACCAAGACCCAAGGCTGGCGCACGTTCTAAGTTTTAGACGGCAAGTGTATATTCCACCCGAAGATTTGAATAAACTTCCAACGTCTTTACTTATAAAACATGACAATGTATCATATCGAATTTTTTTCAGTGAAGACATTGTCACTTGTTTTATTTGTAAACAACCGGGTCATATATCTACAGATTGCCCTGAGTGCGATAATGATAACAATATTCAGGAGGCATCTAACGGGAAAGAAAACCTATTAATACATTTTGATCAAGATGTTAAAAATAATTGTGAAACAATAACAAATTCTTCAATATTAGACACACCAAATCATATGGTTAATAAGGCTCCAACGACCATAGGAGGTTGTCATGGAGACCCTTTGAAAATAGAGTCACTAGAAGACAGTAACGGAATAGAGCCTTTAAACCAAGTATCACGTAGCCATGGTGATGAGTCAAACAATATCACTGTAGATAGTTCCGGTGCCGAATCAGCTGTTAATTCGAGCAATAATTTAGCAGCGTTACCCGTGGCGGTTTCTGGCACTAAACGATGTTACTCAAGTCCTCCTGCTTCTACTTTATCCAATATAGAATTAAGTTTATCTCTAGATTCTCCGGATGAGTTTGAAAATACCATTAATTTACAAGATTTCCCACCAATACCAGCACCTCAACCTTCTCGGAATAAGTCAAAAAAACTGAAAAAGACCAATATCAATACTGAAACCAACTTCGAAAATGCTAGACAGTTAATAGAAGATAATTTACATAAATATCCCATTTCTTTTGATGAAATGGTGAAATTCATTCAAATGTCGTCAGAAACTAAAAACTTCAGCGAACTAGTTCACGAGTTCACGAACAACAAAGAGGGCTTAAAAGACATGCTTGCCGAAGCAAAGAAACACACAACTGACAGACGATCCAAATTAAGGATATCCAAGATATTAAAAAGAAAGTGGGACTCTACAGAAAATACATTAAATACAGACGACAGCACCGACAACTAGGAACTGACTAACAACTTTTCATTACTTTAATAAAATGACTACAACAAAAAACCCAATCATATTACAGTGGAATTGTAACGGATTTTACTAACATTACGAGCACTTCAAATTACTTTTAGCTGAAGAAAATCCCATATGCTGCTGTTTACAAGAGACACATTTTTTAAAATCACAAGCTGTTAATTTAAAAAAATTTAACATCTACCGAAAAGACAGAAATGATTGCAGATCTGCCTGGGGAGGAGTAGCGATTATGGTAAAAAAAGAAGTATATTCTGAACGGATTAATATTGACTCATCCTTAGAAGTTGTTGCTATACAATTATACAAACCTGAACCTATCACAGTCTGCAATATCTATATACCTCCAAACCGAGACTTCACTGCCAATGATCTCCAAACTTTAGTTGACCAACTCCCAAGACCTCTAATCATGGTCGGAGATATGAATGGTCACAATAAATTGTGGGGTTCAACTTTATCAGACTACAAGAATAGAGGAAGAGAAATAGAGAAATTTTTAGATCTCAATAGTTTTTTAATTCTACTTAATGACGGTTCCCCTACTCATTTTTGTGCCAATGGATCCTTTTCCGCAATCGACTTATCATTCATAGACGTTAAACTTTTACATAAAGTTCAGTGGAGCGTAAAGGACACCTTGTATGGAAGTGATCATTTTCCTGTGACTGTTAAATTTTATGATATTTCAAATGCTACATTACATAGAGTTCCGAGATGGTCAATTAAAAGAGCGAATTGGGAAAAGTTTTCATTGTTGATAGAATCAGAAATGGTAATGAAAAAAAGAATCATCTGTCAATCTGGAGAACAAAATTACTTTCTTTAACCAAAGTGTCATAGAGTCAGCAAAAATGAATATTCCACACAAAGTAATTTATAATGACAGACGTCTAGTTCCTTGGTGGAATGAAGACTGCCGGATCGCAATTATGAATAAAAAAAAAAACACTGAACCGATACAAAAAAACAAGATCGCTGGAAGATTTAATTGAATTTAAAAAAATGAGATCAATTGCTAACAAGATATTGAGGGCCAGCAAAAAAAATTCATGGATGACTTACGTCAATTCTATCAACAATAATACTACCATAACAGAAGTATGGAAAAAAGTTAATGCCATCCAAGGATCCAAAAAACTTGACTTTGTTTCTTCGGTTTCAGTAGATAATCAAATCATAACTGACCCTGGTAAAATAGTTGAGCATTTTGGAAATCACTTTTCTACTATGTCGAAAACTGATAATTATAACATCGATTTTCTGCAGCATAAATGTGAACAAGAAAAAAGCTCGATTGAATTTCATACACATGGCTCAGAAATTTTTAATCAGCCATTTACTCTAGCTGAAATGAATTTTATCTTAAACACATTCAAAGATAAATCTACTGCAGGCCCCGATCAGATCCCATATATTTTTTTGAAGAAACTACCGTCAATTGCACATTCATTTCTCCTTTCAATTTATAATGAAATCTGGACGACAGGGATGTTTCCCGAAGCCTGGAGGAAGGCCATCGTTATTCCAATCAGGAAAACTACAAAAGATATAAACATCGATAACTATAGGCCTATTTCACTACTTTCTTGTGTTTCTAAACTTCTCGAAAAGATGGTTAATAATAGACTAATTTATTTCTTGGACTCAAAAAAATTCATTTCAACTTCCCAGTGTGGATTCAGAAAACACCGCTCTGCTATCGACCAAATCACGAAGCTTGAAAACGAAATTCAAAGGGCTTTTTCAAAACAAAGAACACCTGGTAGCTGTCTTCATAGATATTACAAAAGCATATGACATGATGTGGCGCTATAATGTTGTCAGTACACTATCCAAACTCGGTCTCTCAGGGCAGCTATTGACATTTATTAACAATTTTCTTAAAGATAGGTCGTTTCAAGTTAAGGTTGGATCTAACCTTTCTCAATCATTCCATCAGGAAAATGGAACGCCCCAAGGATCTCCGCTAAGCGTAACATTATTTTTAATAGCCATAAATAGCATTGTAAATACAACGCCTGCAGAAGTAAATTGTTCTTTGTTTGCTGACGACTTTGCTATTTATATAAGAAGCAAGTCAATAGAATATATCGAGTGGAAATTAAGAACAACTCTAGGGAATCTCGAATCATGGTCTAAAAATACTGGTTTCAACTTTTCAAGTTCCAAAACGGTGGCCATCCATTTTTGTAAAAGGAGAAAATGCCAAACGCACCCGTCATTAAGTTTGTTTCAACAACCTATTATGTTTGAAGAAGTTTTCAAATTCCTAGGAATCTACTTCGATAAAAAGCTAACATGGTCTGAACATATTCGTCAAATAAAAGCAAAATGCCAGAAAGGGCTAAATTTATTAAAAGTTCTGTCCAGCACTGAGTGGGGATCAGATCGACGAACTTTATTAATGATGTACCGTACTCTGATCAGGCCTATCATTGATTATGGAGCTGTTGCCTACAGTTCTGCTAGTAGTGTTTCAACACTGAAATCACTAGATACTATTCATAATCAGGGACTTCGTCTTTGTATTGGTGCATTCAGAACCACACCTGCCCAAAGTTTGTACATAGAGAGTGGTGAGCCATCTTTAGAATTAAGGAGAAAATATTTGAGTTTAGCATACTTCGGCCAAATTATGTCAAAAAAAAACACCTCCTCGCTTACGATCCTACAACACGTACGATTTTGAATGAAGAGCATAGACGATCCTGCAAATGTTTCCATTGTAGATGCAAAATATGGGCAAATGATTTACAATTATCTTTCCCTAAATATTTTAAATTCCCAGGCAATCCAATACCTAACTGGATACAAACAGAAAGTACGATTGATTACAGTCTATCATTTTTTTCAAAACCCACGACTCCTCATCACATTTACCAAAAAATGTTTAATGAACGAAAAGAAGTGTACTTCAACTACTGTTTTTGGTTTACCGATGCTTCAAAATCCAGCTCTGAAGTTGGATGTGCCATTATTATGGGCTCTGTTTGTTACAAATTTCTTCTACCAGAATCGAATAGTGCATACACCGGTGAGCTCTATTCAATCTGGAAATCGTTGACATTCATAATGAATAGTCAATGCAAATATCATCTGATTGTATCCGATTCATTAAGCTCACTGAAATCACTGGAAAACAGAAACTCAAAAGACGTTTTGGTGATGAAAATCCAACTTCTTGAGAAGGAATGTCTACGTTCAGGCAAAGTGGTAAGATTTCTTTGGGTTCCTTCTCATCTGGGCATCGGGAAGAAACGAAGAAGCAGACCAAGCTGCAAATGCTGCAAGATTGAAACCCAATTCAGACGTCATATACATCAATAAAACGACTGCATCGGATTGGCGTATTCATATAAAAAAAAGAATATATGAATCATGGATTACAGAGTGGAACAAAACAGCTGAAAAATTAGGCAAAATTAAAAGTAGTCCTGACGTATGGAGAACATCAGAAAGGAGAAATCGCCGCGAAGAAGCTGTCTTGGCAAGGATACGAATGGGACACACAGCCATAACGCACACGTATCTTCTAAAGGGACTCTATCCACCGACCTGCAGGATCTGCAATGTACCCATGACCGTGGAGCACATCTTAATGGACTGCGAGGAATACAAGGATGTAAGGAAAGATTGCGGAATGGCCAACCGGATGGACATCGCTCTTGGTGACAGTGAAACGTCTGTGCAAAGTTTATTTAAATTTTTGAAAATATCCAATGTTTATAACTTTGTATAATTATGCTTACTTTTAATACCAATAATGTTTGAATTAACTGAATGTTAAAAAACACATATATTTGTTGTTGCTAATGACCCTCTAGGGTAGATGCTTGTAAAATAAATAAATAAATAAATTAGCTTCTGCATTAGCTGCACTCCTCCTCATCGATCCCAACCTAAACATCGATATCTTTTTAAATATGAATGTCTACTTAGCATCCTGTATAATTTTATACCTTTATTAATTTTTTTTAATGAAAACTTTTATTGACTAATTTCTATAATCTGTCTCGAATTCGGGCAATAAGTAATATATATGGATTTCTTTATGATTACAAATATACATTATGTAAAATAAAAAATATATTAAGAGAACAGAAAAAAATTATGCTATACATAATTAATATAAAATATACAATAAAATAGTAATAAAAGTAAAATAAAATAAAATAAAAATAAAAAAGTTAAAAATACAATCATACTTTATTTACAATATACACTTAACCTAGAAATCTCCAAACCAAAACGGTCTCTCCATTATGGAGGGAAAATCCAGATCCAGAGTTATCCCAGCTCTACTGGTGTAAAAAAATCAGTGGAGGCTGAGTGAGAGCGCTATGAGTGAGAAGTTCGCCAATGTCAAAACTTCAACAAAAATAAATTGTCACAAAAGGTCTCGGGGCCACTGCCGTGTTAATCTGCGAGATGGGTTATCAGGATGTTTGTAAACTGTATTATAAAATGTAATAAAAATTCACTTCTTTATTGTAAAAAGCAAGTTCTATGGTATATGTTGCTGTTCTAACCCAACCAGATGCCTATCCTTTTATAGTAAATTAGGCTCTCAACTTGCATTCTATTCTACTCCCGACAACCATCCGAGGCATCTGAAAAGAAGATTCATCTCATATAGAGCCTCTATTGAAGTGCCACAAATGAACAGTTGCCTGTCAAGCAATTGACATGTTATTGTGAACGTTGTTATGACATTTACTAGATGTAATTTTTTATTTACATACAGTCGCAAATTTCAGTAAATAGATAAATAAAAAAACAACAACTACTCTCTATTGTAATACGCCATTGATACAAAGGTCGCGTGGCTTTCACTATGTGGTAACCTACTAGTTGTAGCGCGCTGTCCGGCAAGGTCAGTAGGTCTCGTGTCCTAACCTCTTGCATCACTCATCTCTCTGATGGTCAGTGTACTGTGAAATCGTATATATATATATATATATATATATATATATATATATATATATATATATATATATATATATATATATAAAAGAATAAATTTACTTAAGGGTTAATACAATTAGGATTGATGAATTAATTGCCACTTCTATTCGGATTATTTTTATTAAAGTACTAGTTTCTAATGTTTAAACATTCATCTTCAGTCTTAAAACATACAAAATTTTCAACACATCAGTACTATGTTACAAGGATTAAATATACTAAAGTTTTCAAAAATGTAAGACAAGAAAGCAAACACCTGAGGAGATCTAACAGATATCTGAAAAATATTCATCGTGGAAAAGGGGAAAAAGGGGCCAGGTAGGTTAAATTTTTGGGGTTTCCAAGGGGATTTCCCTCGTGACTCATTGGATTTTTCCGTTCCTATTGGAAACAAATTTAAAATGGGGCTATTGGAAATGAATATTCCATGTATGTATGTATGCATATTCCAATAGCCCCATTTTGAATTTGTTTTCTATAGGAACGAAAAAATCCAATGAGTGATGTGTAGAAAATTTTGTATGTTTTAGAACTGAAGATGAATGTTTAGTATTAGAAGCTAGTGTTCTAATAAAATAATCCCTATACAAGTGGCAATTAAATCATCAATCCTAAATTTACTTGGATTATATTTAGATATATATTCCAATATTTGTTTTAATTTCAGCAGATCTGCAATGAAAAGAACGTAAAGAGAAAATGATTAAAGTTTTACTAAAAAAGCTTTATATATATATATATATATATATATATATATATATATATATATATATATATATATATATATATATTATATAAAAGGACAAGCATTTTGCATTTTTTCGTTTGTGATAACCATGAACACTACTGAACCAATTTGTAAAATATTTTAAAATCATCTTTAGAGTACCAGGAAGGTCTAGCAATAATATAATTTACTGATTTTTATTTAATCTATTACTAACCCTTATCCTGGCTAGGGGAAATATTCGCCACTTTTTTGAGAGGATTCCTAAAATTTGAAAGCTTGTATTTGTTTGAGTCCGTGTAATCTCCGTGTAATAAGTTCTGTTATTGTATGCTCAAATTGCAGAAAATTTAGTATAGCTTAATTTCGAATGTAAAAAGGTATTCTTAAGAACCAACTGTGTAGAAGATATTTCAGGGAAATGTAGAAAAGGTCAAAAGTTTTGAGCTATTACGCTTTCTATTAGCTAATAATTATTGTATACACAGAAATCAGACGGTATAATAAAACTTTAAAGGTTGTAGCATCTTAACTTCCTTGATTTCTGCAATTGTGAGTGATGTGCATATTCTTTGACTTGAATGTTACATAAATGCGGCATTCCCTTACATAATCTGCGGGTCTTCTGTTTAAGTACTCTGCACTTCTTCTGTTATTGTTCATGTCATCCGCGTTAACCAAGCGAATATATTTCATCATATTATGAAGCCTCTTCGAACTCCATTTAAGAAAGTTATTTTAGCTTCCTGAAAGTGAACAAAAGGAATGCAAACAGTTTACCTTTGGAAGTATATTTTAATGGTCGATCGATCCCTTTAACATCTTAGGCATTATTTAAACATTTATTCAAAACGAATGCTTTTTTCAAAAATATTACTGAGTTTTCCAAATTTATTAATCATTAACATTTATTAAAATAAAACATAAAAATAACTAAGGAATTATCGTATTTTTTAATTTATTTCTTTATTGTGTCGGTGGGAGATACACATGTCAGTAACTCGCATAATATCATGCAAGTACCTAGCTAGCGCCAGCTACTATACATGTTTATTTTTTCAGGAAGTAACCTAAAATGGTTTCTATAACTCCTGTATCTTCTTGTTTCTTTTTTCTACAAACTACTATTTTCATCCAATATTTTATTCTTTTTGTGTTTGATTCATTGAATGCGTTTATATATTGTTCAGTGAAAGAATGTTTTCTACAGTTGGTAACATTTTCAATAAAAATAAAAGATTTGGAACTTGAACGTGAAAGTCTTGTTAACCATGCATTATCTATTTATATATTTATAAATCTTGTAAATGTGAAGATAATGTTTACATTAACATGTAAATTGCTTGAAAAGCATCTCATCGGTAGTATTTGCATAAGAATTCTATATTAAATGCTCCTCAGGTCATCTTCTTTTCAGAGGGTTATTGGAGAATAGAAGGGTAAGCAAGTTGAGATACCAGTGGATTTTTTTTCACTAAGCAGTAAAAGTTTAGTTATCTGATTTGGGATAAATTTAGCAACATATGGCACATTAAAAAATTTATGGATAGTTTTATTTCTGACAGAGTATGAAACAATTATTTTGAATTAAAAAATATGTTTTTAAGCCTAGCTGCGTAAACATTTATTTCTTGTAGTATTCGTAGTTTTTTTCATCTCGACTTACCCTTGCATCGTTATCACTACTTATCCAGATAAAACTTGTGTGCTATCAATCAACAATGATCTCTACATTAGCTCCCAGACACTCCGATCCCATTCAATAAACCTTCAAGAAGAAGAAAGGTCCTCTGGAGAAGGTCCAATATTTGGATTTTTCGATTATACCTCCAAAACGGTGGACTCTAGAAAAACATGTATAAAATAACTTCATGTAATGTAAACATTTATTTGTCGAACTTCCAACGGTTTTCGAGATATACGTTATTAAACGAGATATACTCACTTTATGTCAAACATTTACCAGGTATGCAAGTTTAAAATGTCGTTTTAATTCCAATAGAATGCGCTCTTAGCCTATTGAAGGATTTGCTTATCTCTAAACGCTATTTTGTTTGTTAGTCATTTGTTTACAAAAGTCGTTTACGTCGTTTACGTGGACGTATCATACCTTTCTTTGGTGTTAAAAATGTCTAATTTTAAGCCAAATAAAGAGCATTTGCGGCATGTCATGATTTTCTTATTTAATCAAAAGAAAAAGGCATCTGAATGTCATCGAATTCTTGTTGAGACTTATGGCGATGTTGCTCCAACTGTCAGGACATGTGAACGTTGGTTTCAAAGTTTCAAACGTGGTGATTTTGATGTTACTGATCAAAAACGAGAAAATCGACCAAAAAAGTTTGAGGACTTCGAATTGCAATCTTTATTACACGAAGACAATACCCAAACCCAACAAATGATGGCAGAACAGTTGAATGTCACTAGGCAAGCCATTTCCGATCGCCTGAGAGCTATGGGAAAGATTCAAAAGGTTGGAAAATGGGTTCCACATGAATTGGACGAACGACAGATGGAAAAACGAAAAACTGTGTGCGAAATGTTGCTTTTACGCCACGAAAGAAAGGGTTTTTTGCATCGAGTTGTAACTGGCGATGAAAAATGGATTTATTTTCAGAATCCCAAACGAAAAAAATCATGGGTAACGCCAGGACAACCATCCACATCGAGTGCAAGACCGGATCGTTTTGGGAAGAAGACAATGCTGTGTGTGTGGTGGGATCAGAAGGGAGTAGTCTACTACGAGCTTCTCAAACCCGGCGAAACAGTCAATACCGAGCGCTACCGACAACAAATGATCAATTTGAGTCACGCATTGATCGAAAAACGCCCAGAATGGGCTCACAGGCACGCCAAAGTCATTCTTCAGCATGATAACGCTCCTGCACATTCAGCCAGATTGACTAAGGAAACGATTTCTTCGCTTGGTTGGGAACTCCTACCCCACCCGCCGTATTCACCTGACCTGGCGCCTTCTGATTATCACCTCTTCTCATCGATGGGACACTCATTGGCGGAGCAACACTTCAACAATTTCGAAAACGTACGAAAATGGCTCGATGAATGGATTTCAAATAAAGATGAAGCATTCTTTTGGAATGGTATCCATATATTGCCCGAGAGACGGACAAAATGTGTAGAAAGCGAGGGTCAGTACTTTGAATAAAATATATTATACTTTTTTTTAAATTACTGTGTATATATTTTAAGAAATAAACGACATTTTAAACTTGCATACCTGGTACTTTTAGCGCCTGCCACAATGGTTTCTCAAAAGAAATGCCAGAATCAGAGTTCTAGAGCATTAAATTTGCTTTTATTTCATATATACGTTTCTGGTACTTAAAACAAATGTTTGACAAAAAGTGAGTGAAAATAACATTTATCTAGAAAACCGTCAGAAGTTGGACAAATATGTATGAAATCAATTTAAAGCAAATTTAATTAGCTTTAATTTTTATTTGAAACAGTTTTTCTAGAGTCCACTGTATAATTGATAACCGAAAACCCAAAAATGGGATCTTCTCCTCTTCCTCCCTGTTAGCTCATCCCCCCAGGGGTGGGGATTTTTAGTATGTTTATCTTCTAACTAATCCTAACGAAGCCCCGAGGTAAAAAATAATCACATATTTCATGCACTTTACAATATGTTTATTGACTGGACTATCATTATTATCAAAATTTTCTTAGCTTGTCCATAAATAGTGTAGCAATTTTATTGGCATATGAACTCAGATGTGGGTCAGATTTGTATTTCCTGGTGCGGCTCTGTGGAGCGGAGAGATGGGAGGAGGTTATACAAGGCTTTATGTAAGATTGCATAAGTTGGAGGGAGGCGAGGCGGGAGCAGTGTTGGCTTGGTGCGGCAGCAGTACAGAGCTCTTTTGCTGATGATGGTGCGATGATCTTCCCGGTCCTCATCAACTACCTGGGGTCCTCCGAGTCCCACCACCCCACTGCCAACAACCTCGGCCTCTTCGCCATCCTCTTCGCCTTCTGCACCATGGAGGCCGTCCTCGTCTGGGTCCTCATCGCGGGGCATCCAGTATCGAGTAGGACTAGGTGACCTCAATCTCCTGCTTAAATGGAAGTACACTAAAGACATTATTTTTATACTATTTTGTACAAGTGTAGTGCTATAATGGTTACCGGAAACATTTACAGTTATTAAGTTTTTTTTATTAAATTGTTAAAAAAAAAAAATGTTTTCTTATTATTATGAATTCCTAAAAAATCATTTAATTTTATATATTTCATTGTAGGTTATTAGGGTAAACCAGACAGTTATTGATACCCTAACTTAAAAAAACAAAACAACCAAATACAAAATTTAATAAAATTCCTTTTAAATGTTACAGCTCAACTGTGCTAAAAATATTTTCAACTGTGTGTGCGGAAATATTTTTTTTATTTATTTATTGTTCTCCCTACCTTGCCTTCAGGCAATACAGGTTTAGGCAATATTAACTTTTAATATTGCCAAAATATCAAAACGTATGTATATATAATTTCAATATAAAATATAAAATGTAATAGTACAAAATATATAACATTATACAAAATAACAATATATAATTACAATATTAACTATACAAAAAAACAATAAATATAATTACAATAACAATAACAATGTGACAATAAAACTGAAAAATCCAATCTTAGACTGCTACAACGTTGTCACCGTCTTCTTCAGTGCTTTCTCTCAGTAGTTTGGCCCTCAGTGCTTCAAAGATGGTGCAACTCGTACTGATGTGTTCAGCCACTTCTGGAATTTTACATCTGGGGCATAAAGGATCAATGTTTACACCAAAGTTACGGAGTTTAGCCCGGAAACCACCATGTCCTGTGAGGATCACTATTCCTCCAGTAATCTGGGAGGATCCACTTCGCATACCAACGTGCATGAACGGTGGGTATTTTCTCAAGGTAGCACCTTTCGAAGTTGCCACCCATCGCTGGTAGAACTGTTCTATAGTATGATCCCGGATAGCCTTTTTCCATTTTATGGGTTCCTCTATTATTTTTAATCGTACATTCTCGGGAAGATCAGCTGAGTCCCCTCTCTTAAACTTATCCTTCAATACCTCCTCTCGTAAGAAGAGGTCGATAAGTATTCCTCCCGCTAATACTTATACAGCCTCATGAGACACACTCCTGTATGATTTAGTTACCCTAAGCAGAGACGTTCGCTGGATAGTCGCCGACCTGTTCTTCTGTCTGCGTGAGAGATTCTGGTACCAGGCAGGAGTTGCGTATCTCAGAATACCAAGAATCACCCCATTATAAATTGTAATTGTTGCTGGGTATCGAAGGCCCCAAAATGCACCCCCGACGCGGCTAAGACCGTTTAAGGCTATTGTCACTCTATTTCTTAAGTATTCCAAATGAGGGGTCACATTAAATCCTTTTCCGAATCTTATTCCAAGATAGGTGAGTTCCTCACTAGGATGGATTCTGATACCTTCTATACATATGAGGGTATACTATACTTATGGGTATACTATACTCTATACTTATGAGGGTATATAAGTTACTGGGGGCTTCGTATTTCTGTAGCTGTTGAAGTACACGGGGCCACCAGACGCTGTCAAAGGCAGAGGATATATCAAAGAGTAATAACATGGCATATCGCTCATATCTCTGTTCAACATCTGCGCGAATATTAAGTATGGCATCAGTGGTTCCTTTACCTTTTGTACAGCCAAATTGCCGTGGATGGCTTGCCTTTGTAAGTATTGGCTGCAGTCTTATCATGATGAGATTTTTCATCATCTTGCTCATAACCGGAAGAAGACATATTGGTCTATATGACTTAGGAAGCTCCTTATCCTTGTTCCCTCCCTTGTAGAGCAGTCTCAAATCTTTTACCTTCCAGCTACTCGGAAAATACCCCCTATCTAGGCAGTCATTGAAAATACCCAATAATATATCTTTAATATAGGGGATACTATTCTTTAAAATAGCGGCGTCTTTAGAATCTAGCCCTAAAGCACGTCCGGTTTTCTGTCTATCAACATCAATACGTAGGTCGTAAATGTCCCATGGAGGACAGAAGTCTGTACCAGGTGTGTATGCCGTTGTCCGTCTTACGAATTCTTCCTCTTGAGTCATCTCTAGGATATGTCGCTTCAATGTAAATGGTCGCTGCTTCTTCGAGGGTAGTTGCTTGAACATCTACATGCTTGAGAGCTGCCAGCGTTTACATAGGATTCAGCTTTCCCAGAGCAACTCTGTCAACCTTAGCTTTAGCCTTGTACTCATTACGAAGTGCAATACGTCTCTCGTTACATCTGTATATCTGGTAGAACTGTCGCGCCTTGTAGACTTCTCTCTTCATTGTTGTTAAGGCTGGTGTCCACCATGGAACTAAACGAGCTCTGGACTTTCGCCGTTGGATAAAATTTTCAGCTGCGTCAAGAATTGTCTTAGTTATTTTAGAGACTCTATAGTCCAGGTCATCTGTACTTTCTGATTCCGCCGTTTCCCAATCTTCATCGGTAATTTCTCCCTCCAGGATGCATTTGAAGACGCTCTAGTCGTTCCTCCGGGTAACGTAACCCTTGTAAATAACGTGATGACCTGCCATATCCTGTACTAAGCCAAATTTCAAAACTTTGTGGTCAGAACTAGTTTCAGGTCTAAAAGTTCAATCAACAATGTGCCCTACTAATGTCGGTGATGCCAACGTCACGTCGATTGAACTTTCACCCATTGCCCCTGAGAAAGTGGGAGTGTAAGAGACGTTGTTGACTACTACTAGTTGGCTTCTAGCTATAAACTCACCTAGCTTAGTCCCTCGTCTGTCTGTCCGGCTGGAACCTTAAACTGTGTTCCAAGCGTTGGTATCCGAGCACAACATCACATTCCTACAACTGGATGTGATCGCCTCCATGACTAAAATATCTTCTTCAATGTTACTTCTGTTAGGCAGGTAAGCCGAAATCACTGTGAAATATACACTGCCCCACTTTATGTAGCATGCTACACAATCAGCTATAGAATATTGCCTTAGATACATCACATCAAGATTTGGGTTGTTAACCAATCGCCATGATGTCGTAGCGTCGAGAAAGACCTCACAACTCGTCTGCCACTATTCTTCGGCGACACATGTTGAGCTGAAGGATGGTAATCTTATCCATAATAGGTACGTTTCGCCATTCCTTTGCACCAGGTTAAGTGCACAGGGCACTCGCGACTTCCAGCCTTGTGCTTCGTTCTGCTGGGATCAGCATTCGTCCGTTTACAATTAATAAAGGTTGGGTTCTTCATTGCTTTCTTCTTCAGACACTCTTTCATTAGATGACCGCTCGCTGCGCACCAAATGCAGACCACCGAGTGCGGAGTGCAAGTGACCTTGGTGGGTTCATAGCCCTGCACTTAGTGCAGCGAGGGGCGTCCAGGTAGTCTTTAAATGTCATAGACCACCATCCTCTATCCAGATTTCCTATTCCCAACAACTGAAAATGGATCATTGGGTGTACTTCTAATACCCAATTCTTAGTTAAACCGTTCTTGGCGACTAAAGAGAATAGTGGATGGAGACCTTCAATAACCAGGAGAGTTGGCATCGATTTTTCAGGTATTCTTTGCCACAGAAACCTAACTAGTCCTGCTCAGCCCCATGCGTGAGGCACACACCTCACCTCAAGTTTAGATTTTTTTCTCAGTGCTAGCTTAGCTTGTAGCCCGTTTTTGCGCAGCTCCTGCCATCCAATGACTTTAGTTGCATGGGATTCGTCTTCCTACCGGACCAGAATCGAGCCCGCCTTGGTCGCTCTAACAATAGAAGCGTTTACACCTAAATTTGTTGGCAATGGAAGCCCATGATATCCACAGGGCTCTTCCCCGAGCCACTGATTGCCAAATAAGCAGGTCTTGACGTCATGGACGGCTTCAATGGCAGCGATTTAACAATATCTGCGAATGTCTTAGGCTTATTCTTTGGCAGAGATTTATCGGCTGAAGAAATCTGTACTATATTTTCCACAATTTCTTTCTGGTCTTCATTAATTTTCTTTTTTTGCGATTTTGCCTTTCTCCTATTTCTTTTGGTTTTGTAAATCTCAAATGTTTCATCATCCTTTAAATTATTATCATCATTAGTTGGCAGTTACTTCTGTTCTGAAGATACGACCTTGGCATGTAGTGGGCAGGAGCTTTCCATGTTTACCCCTGAATGGCTTTGAACGACGGTTGGTTGTGATCTCACCATGATTTTATTTATTATTGTATCAACTACCATAGGAGACTCCAATGTGACCTTCACCACTCTTTGAACAAGCACCGAGACTGAGTCTCCTTTGTTCTTCTCTTCACACTGTTTGACCTTGAAGTTTAAGGTTTCCAAAATGCCCATTAATCGGTCAATGTTTTCATTGATGTGTTTACTGATTACGCTATTCATCTTTTTATCAAAATTTTGAATGAATGTACGTAAGTTTTCTTGAATTACCTTTGCTTCATGTAGGCAGCTATCACTAAAGATTTCTCCGTTTTCTTCTTCAACATCAAACCCGTTCCTAGGTCTTTTAGCAGATGGACCTGGGTCCTTAGCGACTGATCTTCCAGGAGGATCCTCCTCCATTTTTTGAACGGTTAACTTCTGTAAATTTCTAATCTTGTGTAGCCTAACCTTAACGGTTTGACCTTATTTCACTAATGTTCACTTAAAACAACAAAAATACGTCTTGAATTGTTGAAAATTATTGAAACTTTAAACAGTAACAATGAACAATGAATGAACATAACAAAAATGAAAACAAACAAACAAAACACCAAAAACTAGATGCAATAGCACAAAAGACAACAGCACAAAACTCCATAGCCTTCTTAATCCCTTTAATTTTGATGTGATCGGAAATAGGACTGCACACCATTAAGAGCGAAAATTTCATTTGTTCAGATCATCAACTAACAATATGTGTAAAGTGCACAAAATATTATCTTCCCTTCTTCTATATGTATAATTTATTCTTATGGACTTTCAACTTTCCCGCATTATTCCTTAATGGTCATCCAATAACTTTCCATTTCTCTGTTAAACATGAAGGCCTAACTATTGACCAAACCCTTTCCTGGAAATCCAATATCGCACAAATCTCACAAAGGTCACTCGGTGTATTAAAACTATTTCACCGCTCCCGTCACCTCCTTTTCCTACCCACTCGTAAACTTCTAGTATCCTCCCTTATCTTCCCCTAATTCGACTATGGGTGCGTGATATATGGCGGGCTCTCCATTCTTCTTGAAGACAGATAAAAACGCATCATGAATTGCTTTTTTAGGTTTGTCTTCGGAGTCTCGAGACGTTCCCTTGTTTCGCATTTCTACACCGAGTAAAATTGGCTCTTCCTCTCCTTCAGCAAAAAATACTTTCTTGGCACTTACCTATTCCAAGTTATCAACACCCGTCACCCTCCCTTTATTTAAAGTACTCTGAAATTCAATTCTGCAATCAAATCTCTGCATACAAGATCTCGTCTATTCGATCTCTATACTTTATCCCACAGAAGTACTGCATTCCAACGTTCTTTCCTTGACCGATCATCTATTCTTTGGAATCCCTCCTCTCTGTATTCGCAAAACTTCCTCTCTTGGAACATTTAAACAGTCTTCTTTTACCATCTTATTTCTCTCCAACCTGATGCTCTCTAATGATAAGGATATAAGTACTATGTATGTATTTCTTTAAATTTTAAAAGTCTGTCAGACATTAAACATTAGCGTAAATTATAGTTTGATTATGATAGTGTATTAATTTTTTGTACTTTTGAATTAGATAATTTTTGATATTATAACTTTTCTTTTTCATTATAATTTTTTTTGTCTTCAATTTTGTTTATAATATTAACTCCTATATTGTCTATTTATTCTTTATTTTTCTGTTTTTTCTCTGTAGGTATTTGTTCTCATACATATTTGTATTCACTTTTATCTATGTTGTTTTATTTTTAAAAGCTCGTGGTTAGTTATGATTTTACTTTCTGTTATGTAATGCTATCCTTAAGGGACTTTGTCCCAGAATAATGTTTTTTTTTTATCTATTCTATTTAAAAATATTTTTTTTGTTTGTGTTTACTAGTACCACAGTGTACCTTTTCCAGCATTTTTTTAAGGGCACCTCTACAGGGTTAAATAAATTCGTAATAGGAATTTCTATTGATGGGGATAATTTGAACGAGGAGTAGCTCACTCGACGTGTCGGAGATGTATAAGTGTCGGCACGTCCTTGGGGATCGCCTCGTTAATTACCTACCTGACACCCGATGTCAAGGAAATTCGATTACCATTAAGCTGATGATGATGTGATGATGATATTCAGTATCTCTTTTATGATTCATTCCACAATGGAATCACTAGGCAACTTGGATATCTTAATTAATTAACAACCTTGTTTTAGGAGTTATTCATTAAAATTTTACAAAAGACCCCTCTGAGAGTTTCAAATTCTTTAAGGAAAGTTAGGATAACATTTTCTATAGAAATATTATAATTAGAATAAATAATAATTTGATACGTATTCATTTCATATAATATTTGCTGAAGGTAAGACACTTTCATACTTTGGATAATTTAATAAGTTACCACTTTATTCTATACATAACGGCGCTTTTCTATTATTATTATCAAAACAATTATTACAATGACATGTCAATAACATGTAGAACTACTCTCTTGTACCACATCAATAAAAGTTCTACATCAAAAGATCTCTTAGAAATCTTCTTTTCAAACGCCTCGGGGGATTATCGGAAATCGAGTGTGAAGTTAGGAAACTTGTGGATTTGAGTGGGTATGGAGTTTGCTATGAAGGGATAGGTATCTAGTTTGTGCAAAATCAGCAACATATGGAACATTAAGATCTTTGTGGATAAGTTTCTTTTTTACATAATAAGGATCATTTTTAATAAGGATTTCGGATTGTGAAAATTGGATAGGAGACGAGTTGTAGGGTTTAGTAGAACCCCAAAGCTCAACTTCGTATATCCAAATGGGTCTCATGATTGTCATGTAAATAAGTCTCTTGTAATTTAATGGGAACTTTAAACGCTTGTTTAGTAAATTTTTGGATAATCGGAAGCGACGAGCTTGTCTATAAAACTTAAGTTCAAAAACAGAAATGGAGATTGCCTAAAAATAATAATTTTATCTTTATACAACGTATGAGTAAAAAGTTTAAATTTAGACTATTTTCTACGTGATGTACTTCATTAGAAAATTTCAAACTTTGCAAGTATTATAAAACAGTTTATAGCTATTTCTACCGTTCGTGTTGGTAAAGATGTTATTAAGACCGAAAACTTTAGCCTTAAAAATTTGTGAAAATTATTCCGTACCACAAAATATGTGTCCTTGAAAATTTGTAATTGAAGTGTGTGAGAGTTTGTTTTGAAGTGAATAATTGTTGGCATAATATTCACGAATCTAATTATACTAAATCGCTTCACATCTGTCGACCATGTAAAGATTACTAAAACAAAAAAAATTTCTTGCATTAAGCATGGCTGATGAAGGTGGAATGCTGATTTACATATCTTTACAAAAATATAACCGAACACGATAAGAAGCAAAATTGAAATTGGGCACATTTACATGGAACAGCCACAACAACACTACCACAACATTGCTTCAAGATATCCAGTTGATTTACTTCTCACCTCTTAGGATCTCTAATGAAGCTAACAACGACAAGATTATTTTTGATGAATCCGGAGAACCGTCCCTGTACTTGGGTGGTGTAAGTTCACTAATAGCCACCTTCTTGGCCTCGACCAGCCCAAATGCTAACATTCCGACTGCTGTTGGTTCTAATATAGGTCAGGAAAACAAATACTACAAGCCCGTCCCAAGTAAAAACAATTTTTCTACCTGTGACTTTAAAAAGAAATTCTAAAATACGAATATAAAATTAAAACCCTCCTCATGTTCTTTCAGGAAATTGGAATTATAACCAGATTGGAAATATTTCTAGACATCAGTATATAAATAGCACACCAGTTTAGTGTGTCATGTGCCCCATTGGTGTAGAGTATAATATAAATGCTTCATCGGAAACCTTCCACGAACAGTGGGCCTAAATGGAAAAAAAAGGAATAGTTCAATGCCTTTTTAACTAATGATCATACCAACTTACAGTTAGTCTCATTCAATGCTGGATGGAATGTCACGTTAGTATTTTACTCTGAAAAGATCGGGAAAAGATCATGAAAAATAAGAAAAATAAAAAAAAAAAAAAAAAAAAAAAAAAAAAAAAATCCATTGGGAAATAACTCCGAAATGATAATTTTATTGTAATTTTCAAAGTGCGTTTGATTTTAAAAATTTTAGTTATTCACCAATTTACTTAAGGAAACGGCAATAAAAAAAATTTAAAAAAAACCTTTTGCCAAAAAAACAAAACAAATATTATAACAAATAAATATAAATAGAAAAATAATATAAACAATTAATTATTAATCGTAATGTAATAGAACAAATTAATTTCAATTTTAAAATTAAATTAAATTGTATTACTTTTGATATATATTTTTTTTTAAACATAATTTTAACAAATTAAATAAACAACTCTATGGCTTCTGCAATTACTGGAAATGTTTCTTGGTTCGGGTCGCATACCGGAAAATATGGATCAGATGATTCTAAAACGTTTTGGCTAAAATATTCATACAAATTACAAGAACTACGCAATATGCAAGAATATGCAAATAAATTTATAGGGATATTCTCTCCGAAACCTTTTGATAAATAAACGCCAACTTGACTCGTGGTCTATAATCTTGCTTCAAGTTCGTTATCCAGCTTGTAAGGTTTTCTGTTTTTTAATCTTTTATATTTGGCCACTAATATTATATATGTTAACATCTACATATGTACATAAATTTTATAAAATACTAGTCTCTTAGATATACAACAACAAGTACAAAATTATATTAAAAAATATTTTTAAAAAAGTAGATTAAATTTACAAAGCATTATATCTATATTTTTAAATTATTTTGGGTTAAGGAAATGGGCTTTGATTTATCCGCTATTCTACTTTCAAACACAATACAAAAAAAATCCAGTATTGCATGTTAGATTTTTTTTTTTTTTTTTTTTTTCCTCGGTTGCCCCTCTGTGCGACTTTCTGCCCTACTTTATTCTTAATATTCAACATTTTACTTTTGAAACTATCTCGTATTCAGGACCTCATTTAAATAACCGACTAGCTTGCAGTGCTGACAAAAAGACAAAACGATAGAATATAATTGTTATATTCACTTCAAAATTTACTAAACAAAAAGTTTTAATTTCCAATTTACTGCTATTTACATTACTTATACGACTAAAATTTCATCGATTTGAATATAATCGATGATGAGGTTTCTCAAAATCATCCGATCAATTAAAACAATTCTTAATGCTGTTTTAGCATTTCAATAATATAATTACTGAATTATCCACTCAGTTCTTTGAGAGCATTTTGTTAACTACTGATACTAGGTATGTATGTAGGAATAGGCTGACTACTACCCATACTAGGTTCCTTTCCTTATAAACTCCTTACTTATACAGTCTATCTTGTTTCCAATTTGCTTCCATATCGATTTCCGATAATCATCGGAGAGTTCTAAAAAGAAGACAGCCTTGGGACCTTTAAAACTTGAACGGCAACCATACTACCTTTGGGATAGTTGCTTCACTTCATATTACCCAACTTGCACTATTACCTGCTGATCAGACCCGGAACTAGGGAGGGGCAGAGGGGACACGGGCCCCGGGCAGCAGATTTTAGGGGTGGCAAAATTTAAAAAGTTTATAAGAAAAGTAAGTTATTAATAACCTTTCCAAAAAAATAATTGATATTGTTTAATTTTATTTCATTTCTTCTTCATAATTTATAAACTTTATTATACTGTACTACGGAGGTAATGTATTTTAACGGTGAGAGTGGGGTTAAGGGGGCAGTAAACTGATCTTTGCCCTCCCTGACAAATCTCCTAGTTCCGGCCCTGCTGCTGATAACCTGCACTGTAGTGGAATTCAGCAAACAAAAATGGAAACAAATATAAGGAACATGAATAAACAATATACCGCACGCTATTGTAGGCAATCTAAGCTCGACCTTAAGATATTACCAAGAGTGGCTTGGAATACATTAACAATTTATGATGCTATGCGCCGACTAAGGATCTCTACCCGTCTTATCTTCAGTCTCAGATAGACAGTTCATTTCGCATGAAATATTAAGATTTATGTTCAATTACAGCCCTCTGATCATGTCATTGATCTGTGAAGATTTCAGCTGATGAAATTATGAGCTATAATAAAACGCTAATTTGCTAACTTGATCTAAAGAGTTGAAGTTGTTAGAAATTGACTTTGTATCAAAAAAGAATAGCTTTGTTCTGTCAAAAGTGAATTAGAGATGTGGCATCTCAGTATAGGTATTACAATAGTTATTAAAAAAACCGTTTATGTTCCTGTATAGGGAGTGAGTTGCTGTATTCTGATACCGTATTCTTTTATCATAAAACTTTTAAAACTTATAAAACTTTTGGTGATGTCGATATTTTTATCAGAATCAAAGAACCGATCGGTTTCTGAATTTAATTCAAATAAAAAATATAAATATATTCTGCATCGTAATGTTATCTCAGATACTTTTTGGACATCGCTGAACGCCAGAAAGAGGTAAGTTACTGGAGATACTGCTTTTTTATAACACTTTCCTTTCTTCTATTTTTGTTAATCAAGAAAAAAAAAACATGACTTTAAAAATATGTTTGATCAGGCTTCTGGCTAACACCTTTACTTCTATATAAGTAAGAAATTTATTTATAATTTTAAAATTATTTTATAGTTGTTTGATTAAGTTTTTATACTCCAAAGCTCTTTGAATATTCCTTTATATTCCTCAGAGGACCAATACCGCAAGTGAGCATTCCTTTGAAGGAGACAGTTTAGAAAGGACCTTTGGTTATGTAAGATCCAAATGGCTGACCCAGTTTGTGACTACATAATGGAGAGTTTCAGCTGGTAGTATTGCATTGTTATTTCAAATAACAATTATTATTATTTTTTTTTTTCTGATATTCGAAGAACCCTGAAGATGAAATATGATTCATCTTTAAGTAATCGATGGTAAAAATATTGGGATTATACATCAAGCATTTTTAATTCCTTAAAGTTAGTTCCAGGTATAATTTTACATTTTTTTATCTTCAGAATCAGTGTTATTTCAATATTCCAGAACATACTCAACTACATTGATATCGTTTATATTAAGAAAAATGTTTATATAAAGATGAAACTTTTGAAATGCTTCCAGCTTACTCCATAACTACTTTATTATTAATATTAAAATCTTTCCTTATCCCCGTCTATATGTAATTAATTTTCACTCACAAGTTTTTGTAAATTATATTGAGAGGGATAAATTTATTCTTATTGTTTCTTTTTATAATTATATTGATACGACGAGAGTTGAATCTATTTAAGTTTTAAGAAAAATTAAAAACAATAAATTGTAATGTGGTTGTTTTGAAATGTCCGCATAATTATCCAAACTATTGAGTACAAAATTGTTATTAATTATATGTTTTTACCTTAATTTTGTTTTAATTTCATGTGATTCAATGTCTAAGAAATATCTATGTGATTTTTTTCTTATCGTCCAGTCGGAGTTTAAAAAAAAAAAAAAAAAAAACGTGTTGAACACCTTATTTTATATCTCGAGTTTAAATAATGATATCCACATAGTTCTTTTACCAAAAAGATTCCATTTCACTTTAGATAAAATAAAAATGTAATTATTTAAAATATTATTTTTTGGTGAACTAGCCTCATAGATTTTTAATGCTAAAAGTGACGTCAGATTTTTATTAAACTAATTAAGAAAATTTATGTTTAAATTATTGTGGAAAAAACCTTTTTTTTTCTAGGTGTTTTGAAGAGCGTTGTTGGATGTAGGGCCAGTCCAGTTGAAGCCAATCCCGTACATTAGAACCTATTACGTACCAATTCAAGGGTTGAGGAGTTATGGAATTGAGATCATTGTTTGATTTTAAAAAAGAATTTAAAGTATTCTTTCGTGGGTGAGTTTTTTCGTCAAAACACTGTTAATTTGAGATTCACTAGAAAATTTGAATTTGGAGCGTTTATCAGGTGCTAAAAGGTGACATCAATTTTTTTTTTTTTGCATAAAAAATATTTTTCGACATATTTTTCTCAATCTAGTACACTGTTTTTCTAATCTGTAAATTGCAATGGACCATCCAATAATATTTATTAATGTTTTTAAAAAACATTAATGATTATTTAAATTTTACTTTTGTATTTGACTGAAGAAAAACAGTTTAAGGACAACGTATGTAGATATAATTTTTTAAACTTGAGATATGAACTAGCATATAAAGCAAGACTTGTAACTCGCTTTATTTTTTTTTCCTTTGCTTCCAAATCCCATTACTAAAAAAAAATAATTAAATAACAATCGGTGTCGGACAGTCCGGAAGAATTCCTGGTGAGTGTATTAAAAATATTAACATTTAAAATATCTAAGTTTCAGAAAATATGTTTTGTTATTTATTCTCACTCCCGGAAACTAATTATTAAAAAAAAAAAGGAAAAGAAAACACTCTCTTGAATATCACAACTATAAAAAAAAAAATTCGTTTACAGAAAAAAAATAAATAGAAACAAGATAATACACTGTTTACAGATTTTAAAGTAATTTAATTTCAATATCAGATTTCGAAAACTTGTTTACATCCGATTTATATAAAAAAACAAAAGTTTCTCCGAATAATTAAGAAAAATAATATTTTGATTATATTTATTGATTAATATTGTGTAAATAATTTACACATCTGTAGTTATTTAACTGTTGTTGAAAACATTTAACAGATGCGATTGCCAAAACTAAAAAAAAATCATTGAATTTTAAATTTCATCGTACATTAATGAATTATATTCCTTAATTTTTGTTACAGAAGGAGAAGTAGGTTCGTTCTTATGATCTCATTTTGGCTATTTGGAGGGCGATAAAAATACTGGAAATAAGTTCTTGACCCGTTTTCTCTGGCCTCTACCAATGTTGTTGTCCTTCAGAGAATGAGAGTTCAAACGCTTCTGATATCTTTGAAAAATTTATTATAGTTACTCTTCCAAAATGTGGCTACAACTTGGAAGGCCTTGATATTACCTGTGTCATAACTTTCTCTCTCTCTCTCTCTCTCTCTCTCTCTCTCTCTCTCTCTCTCTCTCTCTCTCTCTCTCTCTCTCTCTCTCTCTCTCTCTCTCTCTCTCTCTCTCTCTCTCTCTCTCTCTCTCTCTCTCTCTCTCTCTCTCTCTCTCTCTCTCTCTCTCTCTCTCTCTCTCTCTCTCTATCTATATATATATATATATATATATATATATATATATATATATATATATATATATATATATATTCCCCGTCGTGGCTTCTTAAGTAAAGAACTAATTAACTTTTAACTATTAATTGAAGTTTCATGTGTTTCGGTAAAAATCTTGCATTGAAGTATGCAATTAAGTATTATTTTTTCTATTATTCTGATGTATTATTCCTACCACAACTTCATCACGATATTCCACTTGAAGTTCGGCAAAATATGATTTTCCAACACCATGGTGCTCCTCCACATTATTCGAAAGCAATACAGATATAAACCAACGATATACATGGATAGTTAGAAATGCCTTCCCCTGTAAAAACAGATTTATCTGCCCATAAAATTCACCTCAAAAAGTAGTATTCGACACAATCTGTATTCAGAAGCAAACGGCAAAATTGAGGTCTATGTTCATTATCATTGGATTTTAAACATTACATTGAGAATCTAATAAAATAAATAAAGTTTAACATATCATTCGAAAGCTGATTAAATTTTTATGAGATTTGACGTTTTGTGGATAGTTTTTCGAAAAACGGTGAGCGTTGAAGTAATATAAGACCTTGTGACTTTCCTAAATAAGGTGAAGATCAAGCTGTTCTTTAGAAAACAAGTTTGTAAAATTCAAGGTTAAGTCAGCTATTAAAGAAAATTTAATGCCAAATCCGAAAATGTGGTAAAATTTGAAAAATATGTAAACAAAATAGAGATATTACAGCTTTTATGGAAAAAACGTGGTTTCCTGAAAAACGTATTTGATTCATCGTATATCTGCAACGGATTGGAATAAAAAGGTGAGGTCTAAGGCATTTTGCTACATTTTTGATCTAGTTTCATCCATTTTTTTTTTTTTTTACACTATGAGATACTCACCCTGTATATATAGTCATCCAAATACTTCTGCCAAGTCCTTCGTCGATGGCAGTCATTACTTTTCGTTCAATAGGTCATTCGTTAATCATATTATTATTCGTATGTAAAAATAATGGGTTTCAATTCTATATAAATATTATTCTTAGTAGATTAAATAATCATTTAATAGAATTATCGAAACTTTCGCAGGATCTTGAATATCCATTGTACGGAAATATCGATCGTCGGTGCATAAGAACAATACTCATCACTTTGGGATACTAGGGATTCATTAAAAAGTCAATTTATCTCGATAGGTGAAAACATGCATTCTTCATTATGCAAGATATTTAAGTTTATTTTGACGGTAAAAAAAATAAATCAACTGTTATTTAGATCTACAAAAGTTACAGCTAATATGCACATATATGTCCTGTCAATACACCTATGCTTTAAAAAATTTAAATAAATTGATTTTTTGTCTATTACACTTAATTATGGAAGCACTAGCGTTCTTCACAAAATAATGTTCCTTGATTTTTACAATACTCACAAATGATTATTTAACATTACAGTATTGATATAATTTCTCTTATTTAATTAAAATATGTAACAATGCTCAATAAACTAACGTAAACAACTTAAAATATAAACACTATAATATTTTCAAAAGACATATAAATTTATTTATACAGGATTCGATGGCAGAACGAGTTGGAGTGAGGGTCCTGAATTCCTTGCTAGAGTAGGTTGGTAACCTGTATGATAACCGGTCCTTTCTAACCTATTAATAATAAGTACACTTATAATTTAAATAAGCATTACATAAAAGAATATTACGTAAATTACTCTTATAAAACTACTATTATATACATATTAATCTAAACCTAAGAAGCATTGATGAAAACATCTTTGAAGAATAGAAAATGGAATTAAAATTAAAGTACGTAAGTAATCTTTTACTATTAAGATTCATAAGATTCATAGGTCTAGTATTCGAAGAGGAAGACAACACGGTCCAGTTTTAGTCCGCATGGTTTATAGTTTACCCTGCTTTTAGTTTTGAAACCAAATTTTCTGATGTTTCATAAGTGTGAAACGATAGAAAGTATCTGAAATACTCTATACAGTTGAGGTATTTCTACAATTGTAACCTACATTATAGATATATCGAATATCGATCAACAACATTGTTGTTAATTGGGGCCAAAGCTGCCAATTTTTAATTGTTAGATGAATTTGGTTTATATAAATCCATTCACCAAGAGTTGGCTAAACTGCGTCAATTCCATCTAGTGCATCTTTGCTATTAAAGTTTATTTTAGAATACAAGAAGATTAAAATGTTAATACATTTACAATATAACGAATGTAAATAAGTTAAAGAACTGTCAAGAAGAAAATTTCGATAGTGGCACCATTACTGGTTACTATAAAGGTATATGGTACAGTGATCTGAAATTCAAACTCGATAGTAGATATAAATCTATTAACATGATAATGACTGTAATTTCGTCAGACCTGTCCGATTTGCTAATATCGTTACTGTCCTCTACAGCCTCATTGTTAGTCAATATGGATGGAAATATCTTATACATAAGGGGCTAACTTATGAGTAATAAGTTAATAATAAGCTTTATCAGCATCAATATTTTCACAAAAGCCTCTACCTTAAGGAGAAATTTAGAAATTGACTTCAGGACAGAAAGAAAAAGGATATTAGTTCCAAATATCACTTCTTTTAAAATAATAACACATTCTAAATATAATAACGATTCATAGCACAAAATAATTTACAAACAAATAAAATACATAATCAGACAAAGCGAAATCGTTATAAAAGAGAAAAGGAAACTAAATATTGTTCATAATTTTTTCCAATTGGTTCTATCCCTAGCCACAAGCCACCATTTATCGCCTACATACTTTGTCATTTCGTCTGGCCTTCTAAAATTGGCCATTTAAATTCGAAAACAAAAAATTGTATATATAAAAAAAAAATCTAAATATTCATCTATCTTTCCCCAGACCGCTGGTATTCCTGAAGGTAGTATCCTGGGTCCCATCGATTATACAGTGTATACAGCTGATTTCCTAATTCATCCTAATACTATCCTCACAACCTATGCTGATGACACCAGCGTGTCATCAGTCAATGAAGATCCATTTGGTGCATCCAAGACACTCCAGTCACATATCACTTCCCTTGAAGAATGGTGTCACAACTAGAGAATTAAGATAAATCCCAGCAAATAACCCCTACTCTCGTCGAAAACCTACCTCATTCTGTCCTCCTGAATCCTTTAATAGTGTGCCGCTACATAATGTGGAACAAATACGATACCTTGGATTTTATCTGGACAAGAGACATACCTGAAACCTTCGTACAACATTGAAAAGACAAGAAGCTGCACGTCGATTTCGACTGCTACAACACTTACTTGACAAACGTTCAAATATCCCGATTCACTACAAAAAACTCATCTATATGATGATTATCAAACCTATTTGGACTTACGGTATAGAGTTATGGGGATCAAACAAACCATCGAATTCTTCTCGCATCCAATCACTCCAATCCAAAGTTCTTCGAAAAATCCTTAATGCTCCTTACTTTGTCACAAATGAAGTGATCCACAATGACCTTAATATCCCATATGTTGCTGATTTGGCACGAACCATATACCTCTCTTTTTATAAAAAACTTTCTCCTCATCCAAATCCACTTGTTGCACAACTTGCTTCCTATTCCATTCCTGGCAATCCTCCGAGGCGCCTGAAAAGAAGATGGCCTCGGGATCTTCTTCTTTTGTAAATATTTCATTAGAGTACTACCAATGGATAGTTTCTCTTCAAATTATTCATGTCAATATATCTCATGTATACCGCATATTTACTAGATGCGTTTTCTAATACAGTAGTAAATTTCTATATAATAAAATAAAAAATAAATAATAACAACTCGAAGGGATATGTAACTGATCAAAACAGTTACATGTTTTGTTTTTACGTTTAAATAAATTAATATAACTTAAAAAATATTTATATAAATTAAATACTTATTCCTAATCCGTGTGTTTAATATTTTATTATTCATTTCATTAAAATTGTGAAGTGGTTAATTACAGTTTCATTATTAAATAAGTGAAAATTTTAATTCTATTTTGAAATTAATAATTTAATTTTTTAAATATTACTTACAAAGGCAGTGCCATAGTTAAAATGTATTAATGTTATCGATAAACCGGTTTAATTCTAAATGATGTGTTTACATTTCCTTCATATAATTATGAAAATATATCATACATAATTATATAACTTATATTAATAATTTAAAATCAAATATGTGAAAATTGGATTTGCAATGAAAAGAATAAAATACATTTTATAAGATTGTATAGTTTACTACAAATAAGTAGTGAATCGACACAAGATTAAGAAGGCACTGGAGGAGAGGAGAGAGACGTTTGCTGAAGAAGAGTTATTTTTAGACCAGAAGAGAGCATATTTAATTGTGCACTTAGATCTGATGTGAATAATATAATTTGGGCTCAAGGCAACATTAGGAAGAAAGTGTTTGATGTGAAGTTACAAAAACCTTTAATTTTAAAATAGATGTATTGTATGTAAATATAATTTTGTGTTAGCGTTAAATATAGTTCTGGCTTAATCGTTTAAATGTATTCAGTTTTGTGCAGATTTAATTTTTTTTTAATATAATAAGTAATTTTGAAATATTTATTGTGCACTGCTTTTATAAGTTTTTAAAAATATTTTTTATTACCAATATATGTTATTGTTTCATAAATATCCTTGATATGTTTCATATACAAACATAATAATAAATTATTTCTGATTTAATCTATGTATTCAATGAATGACCGTAAAATTTAAAAAAAAGATGAACCTTTAAAATACATTGCAATGAATTCACTTAGTGGTCAGTACACGATTTACATTTTTAAAACTTATTACTGTCCGTTTACATATAGTTAATTTTAGTTCCTTGCCTTCTGGTCCAGCACCATGTTCCACATTACTTCTCTCTATCCCAAGATAAAAAAAAAGACCTCCAATTTTCTGGCTCGCGCCAAATACCTCTCTCTTCAATACTTTTTCTCATTTTACTTTGAACTTCTTCGGTGTGATATCTTTTGTTTGTTTAACTTCTTCGGGGGTATTCATCATCACCTTCCTGTATACCGCTCCCAATGGATAATTCAATAGTTTAGTAGGGAAGCCGTCTCTTTAACATCTTAGGGTTCCGTTAACCCTTAAAATTTTTAATACATAACAACTATTAAATGTTTGTTTGTTATTTAATTTCAAGCAATATGCATTAAAGTATGTTATTGTTGAGCCGACATGGCAAGACTTCAAGGAGATTTTTGAAACTATCTTTTAATAGAGGTAGTTAACTAAAGCTAATATTAAGAAGTCACTGTTTTCTTGGAAAGCCCTTTATGACAAGTTCATTACAGACCCTTGTTTACAAGTTAAAATTATTAATCAATGTGACGGGGTAAAAATTATTAGTATTATAACTAAAAAAAGTGGTGTAAAGCTTTCCCTTAAAAAATAATAATAATTATTGGTACAATTGTCTGTTCAAGGAGGCAAGTTAGCACGAATGATAAAGGATTTTTCAAAGGAAGCAGTCCTACTTGAGGGGTTTACAGGCTATTAAAGTTTGGGACCTTTATATCTACCGTTTAGGAGGTGGATAGAAGAACGCAGAGTTATTAGGTAAAGAATATAGGGAGGTTTTTTTGGTTTTTAGTGATTTAAATAGGAAAATACCCAGAGAGTATTGCCGTCGGAAATAGAAGAAAAGCCACCCAAGCTCAGAATATCGGCAAGTGACGTATGACCGCCTGGGGATCCCGATGAATCTAATGAAACGGTTCATCAGTCTTCTCAATCTCATCACCAGACAGCCCTCCATAAACCAAGCACCCGTAATCAAAGCAAGGGAAATTAAAAGAGGTCACTTAAAGCTAAAGGATACTTCGGGAAAAAGAATCTAGAATTATAATTACATATATTCAATATTGAATTTTATAAAGCAAGATTTAGACACGCATGTTGTACACTGGGTTCATTTATAACGGAGTTATATGTCCGGGCTTTAATAATATATAATGATATAGTATAATAAATTTTATTTATCTATCCACATACAAGACTAAAACGACAAGAAACGGCCCGTTGTTATAGACTACTCCAACATTTACTAGACAAACGATCAAAGCTTCCAATAAATTACAAGAGACTCATTTACATGAGAGTTATTAGACCTCCATGGATGGACATACGAAGTTGAGCTTTAGGGTTCCACTAAACCATCCACTCCTTCTCGAATCCATTCCTTACAATCCAAAATCCTTCGAAAAATCCTTAATGCTCCTTACTTTGTCACGAATAAACTTATCCATAGAGACCTGTTGCTGATTTAGCCCAAACCAGATACTAATCCTTTCATAGTAAACTGCTCTCCCACACGAATCCATTAGTCTCCTAACTTCCTTCTCATTCGATACCTGATAACCCACCGAGGCGTCTGAAAAGAAGATGGCCAAGAGACCTAGTTCAGAACATTTTTTGAAGTGCTACTAGTAAGTAGCTCTTCACAAGTGATTTACATGTCATTATAATAATTTCCTCGAATTTACTTAATGTATATTGATGTAAAGTTGTAAATATCAATAAATAGTTTAAAAAAAAAAAAAACCTATTATTTGCATAATTTCTGATATTTAAAGATAATTCTTATTGGTTTACCTATTACTGGAATATTGTATGCTATTGTATTTTTCCTTCTCATTCTTTTAAGATTTAAAATTTAGGGCACATTTACTATTATAGGGCAACTTATAAAGAATTTACATTTAATTCACCCAAAAAAAAAAAAAAAAAAAAAAAAAAAAAAAAATAGGAGGTAAAACCTAAATAAATTGTGTTTTAACTTAGTTGAAACAAAAAAAATAATTTAAAAAAATTAACAGATCTACAATTATGCAATGAAGCAATCTTTTATCAGATAATATGAACTCTTTACTAAGATGATGATTAATAAAATATAACGCTGAAAGTACTTTAAATAAGTTTTAGAACAATTTAAATACTTTACCAGTCGAGGGAATTGGGTAGAGCTGGAAGCGAGTTCCAATTAAGAACTTCAGAAGGAGTACCTTGATCTGGGGGAACAGTTCCAAATTCTTCGCAACGCGGAAGGCAATTCACCCTTCTACACTTCGGCTTACATCAGTTCTTCAACGTCCCTCTGAAAAATATCACCCGGAAGGACTTTCTGAAGTAGTAAGGAATACTTTACCTCATGAATCATTATCAATTAAGACTTAGGCTAATAATAAAGGTGTTAATATTCACAATCATCCTTGCATTGGGCATAATCATTTAATTTATGCAAAAATCCGTTAAACCCTGGAATATTTCAACATATTATCCTCAAGGACGAAAATTAATATATATGTGGCCCAAAGATGACCTTCGGCCATCTTAAAACAGCATCCTTAAGGACGTAAACTAATTCTAAGTGTGAAAGAAGAGTGGCCAAGGATGTGCTTTGGCCTCAAAAAATCAACAGATCCTGGCAGATCTGAAAAACAGCATCCTTATAGCAAGAGCCATCTCCTAATCCACCACCACGGTTCTATATTGGTCCAAAGATGTCCTACTGCCATCTTAAAATAGTATCTTTAAGGACGAAAACTAATTTTAATTGTGAAAGGAGAGTGGCCAAGGACATCCTTCGGCTTCGAAAAATTGTTAGTTCCTGGCAGATCTGAAAAACAGCATCCTTATAGCAAGAGCCATCTCATAATCCACCACCATGGTTCTATATTGGCCCAAAGATGTCCTACTGCCATCTTAAAATAGTATCTTTAAGGACGAAAACTAATTTTAATTGTGAAAGGAGACCAAGGATGTCTTTCGGCTTTAAAAGTTGTAAGTTTCTGGCAGATCTGAAAAACAGTATCTTTATAACTTTAAAAATCATTAAATCAAATAATAATAAATGAATTGGTCACAGCGACGGCGTAACTCACAACTTGGTAAAAACAGAGATTTTGATGTAAAATGTCGTAACTCTCAAGATGCATCTTGGAGGATATCTTTTTGTCTCTTTCCTGAGGTTGTTAGCCTTGATTCTGGCTGACGACATTTCTCGGCAACAAAGTAGTTATTAATGAGGATTACAACCTTGTTGCCATGGTTCCCGTCGCTAAAACGAAGCTGTCGTCCGATGACTAAGAACATTGAAATTAAGGTAAAATTTAAAACGTTCTGAATTGTGAACTGATAATAGGGTCTAAGCCAAGTAGGTGATGAAGTTACTGATCTAATTAAGAGCCATATTTCGTCCTTTAGCCAGCAGGAGAATCATTACTCTCGCCATGAATCCTTGTTTTATTAATAAAGAGGTACCAAGACTGAAAAGGTTCATTTTGGCACAAAGTATTTACCAGCCCCTCCCCTCCCCCACTGTTTGTTGGGGAATGGTGAATACAGAAAGAATACAAAATTACGGGTTTTAAAAAGATTTTCCTGTATTCAATTCCTCCCACTGCGATTCATTTGTTAAAATTAAGTAATCCCTTTTACAGAAATGTATTAATTTTATTTTATTCATATTTATGTAGTTAATTTTGGTGAGTATAGAAAGAATACAGAATTACATGTTAAGAATGTAACATCATTTCCATTGACTTGGGCATTGAATAAGGCTGAAACTTTTCATATCGTTTCTTGTATAAGTGCTAAAACAACGCGACTACACTATTTTCAAGTTAAAGAATAAACTTTCCAAATTTTCAGCACAATTTAATTTTGCTAAAAAATTTCGCATTGGCGGATTACGCCATTGTTGAGGTGACCCATTCAAATATTAAAAGGAATATAATAATCCGGGATTCTATATCTTGTTAAACATTTCTCTTTTTCGTTTAACGTGAAATGAGATTTAATGTGGATATGTTAAAGCCATATTTCAAATTTGTGATATTGTAATAAATCACGTGTATAATTGGGATGATTCCGCTCCACTTCATCTCACATCATTATAATATTATTAATTTATTACGAAATATTAATTAGAAACTTTACCTAGTTTAGTCTTTCAGTACATGTCATATTTAAATTAACTTTTCCCGGAGTCTCTTTTCCTGATGGAAAAACTCTGTTAGCCAGAACCTTATTAAAGCCACATCCATTTTTTCGTGTCATAAGCCCTGCCTTCCAGTAATGGACTTTCATTTTTAACAAGATTTCCGTGTATTTAATTTCCCCCACTGCGATTTATTTGTTAAAATTAAGTTATTCATTTTACAGAAGTATATTAATTTTGTTTTATTCCTATTCATATAGTTAATTTTTTTAAGTTCCCTTCAAACTTCTGTTCATTACTAAATTTAATTGTAATGTTTATTTTTTTTAGTTTAACTCTATAACGAAAGAAATGGCAAGGAAAGCTAAAAATATTTTTGATATAACTAAAAGAATACCGCTAAAATGGTATCCTATACCGTCAAATGAAATGGTGTCTTATTTTTAGGGCTATGATATGTATGCAATTTCATATTTCTCCTAGCTATATCATCAAATTATAGTTATACTCAAGCCTGTTTTAAGGCATTTGGAATCAATATTTTGCTACGAATACATATTTTGAACTGTAATTGCTTGTTTATCTACATATCCAGCATATCATAGCATTTGACAATTGGAATTTATGGTCCTGAGCAGACAAAAAAATAAATCATAAATAAAAAATAACTATGGGAACTCTCCCTATCCTTTTTTCCGCCTAATGAATGAGTTCGTATTTGTCAAGACATTGATTCATCGCATTTTGGATTGCGTTTGCTTCTCCTGAAATCGTTTAATCGGATTAATTTCTCGTTCTCGTTTCACTCAAATACTAGGAATATGATTTCCTTTCCTCACCATTAGTCTCTCACGCAGAGCCCACCAAGACATCATTCGTCTAACTTACTATTCATTTTTGTGTACTTCAAAATGCAGAAAATAACTCTTGAAAAGACGAAAGAACTTGTTGGAAAGTATGTACCTGAGTTATATATGTGCATATTTTAAAGTTTTTATTGCTTATAACTCACAACCCTGCTTATTAGATTACCTTTAAATGTTTATCATTTTATAATCAAAACATAAGAAATGATTTGATAAGACATATGGATAAACCTTTTTACGTGAAGTATTTGAAGGATCTGATATACAAGGAAATCATATCTACTGCAGATTCTAGTCCAGTCAATAAGCATATTGTATAGTGCATGAAATATGTGATTATTTATGACTTCATAGCTTCGTTAGGTGTAGTTAGAAGGTTAAAATACTAAAAGTCCTCGCTCCTGGGGGAGTGAGCTTACGGTGGAGGGAGAGGGGAAAAGATCCCATTTTCGTGTTTTCGGATTATATTTCGAAAACGGCGAACAATAGAAAAATATGCTTTAAATCAAAATTAAAGCTTACTAAATTTCCTATAAAATACTCATTTGACAAAATGTGAGGTAAAAATTAATTTTTTTTTCGAAAAGTTTCGATTTTCAATAACCGTTATCTCGAAAACCGTTGGAAATTCGACAAATATGTATGGAATCAATTTTACACGAATTTTACTGAGCTTTTATTTTTATTTGAAACATAATTTTGTAGAGCCTACCATTTTCTACATATAATTGAAAAACCCAAGAATGGGACCTTCTCCCCTCCCCCCACCCTTGGCTCACCACCCCAGGGTCGGGGACTTAGTTCATCTTCTAACTACTCCTAATGAAGCTATGAAGTAAAAAATAATCGTATATTTCGTGTACTCTACACCCCTCATTTCAGCACTCATTGACTGTACTAAGTAAAGCTCCTTTCAATTGAAATTGATGCAAGAAAGGTCTATTATCTTAGCAGGTAAGGAAAGTGGAATCGTTGCAGTAAAGAAATTATGAACTGTTGATCTGTGGGAGGGGAGATGTTTTGAGAGAGGAATACTTGAAAGGTGTTTGGAAAATTCAAGATGAAATGATCTAATAATTAAAATATTTCATTTGTTCTTTTTTGCCATTTTACAGATCCTTGTAAATGAATTATTCGGTTTCTCCTCATAAGTAAATACCGCGGAATTTCGACTGTTTACTGTTGTGCTATAGAAAATGATTTGTATTGTTTTATACTGGTTACTTTTTTCTTCTGATCTTTAAAACTGCATACTACAATATATTACTATAACAAGTGGCAACATTAGTGCTAAGTTGCGAAGTAGATATTTCAACTCACAATCAGTCACGGTGTACGCAGTCTCGTGATTGATAAGAACTGCAATCTATGTCAACTAAAAGACTGCACTGCACTAGATTATTCACAAGTCTTATCTACATGCAAGGTTCATTTTATGTTTAGTGATATTACAACAGGATTGAATAAAGGGACTCATTTAAAAATAATTCTTATAAAAAAGAAGTATATGTGCTAAAACAGCGTATCAAACTACTGGTCCGTAGAACCCTAATAATATTTTGTAGGGCTGATTGTAAGGTTCTGAGTATTTAGTGCAGAAAATATTCGCTGATTTAGTGGAGCCTCTTAGTTCAATGATCAACACGTGAACTATATTTTTGTAATTAATGGAAGTACTGGTGTAGGGACGTTGTGTGACAAAAGCGGTAGATTTGTTTTTTTGTCAATTTAATTTTGTTTGGTTATTCTTTTGTAGTATCCTGTCTAGGTAACGACTTATATAGGGAATCTGTTCAACTGGTGTAATCAAAATATTACTAATGGATACGCAATGTATTGAGTTAGTTGAAAAAAATGCAGGTTTATATACCTAACAAAAAAAGAAAAAAAAAATAGAATTTAGTGTGGTTTATAATGTTGAGAGGTAGATAACTTTTCTCGCAATGTCTTCAGTAGTTATGCGAGGGTTTCCTTCAACCAAAGCTCTCAGATGGTCGTGATGAACAACAAAATGCCTACCATACTTGTCTTCGAGATCGAAATCTCCAAGATTAATTTTTGGATCCATCGCTGCACTGTACATTTACTTACATTAACTAATGCTTCCTTAATACCAAATAATATTGATGTCCCGCGCGTTTTAGGCCGTACTTCGACCATGTTTGAACTCGTTAAAATTAATTTAACAACGATTTTGTTTTGACATGATTAATTTCAGAGGTCCTTGCGTATAGAAACTGTAACACAAACTAAACTAATCTTTGAGGAAATCAACATTAACAAAATGAATATTTAAAATCTGGATTATTTTTGCACTAACTGTAAATAGAATGCCTTTGATTTAGAACAAAAATAACAAACGCAAAATTATTCTGGCTCTTTGAGTGCGCTATGCATGAATTTATTTTCTTTATTTCATTACACTTCTATAAAAAAATCCATTTCTTCTCAATTTCATATTCTTGACAAATTTCAATTTTCTTATTTCGGTATTAAATATCAGGGGAAATGTAACCGTTTTAACTTCGGGAAAGTTGTGTGAATAGTCCCTAGGACAGTTACAAAGTTTTAGAACAAAAAAAAAGTAAAAGAATATGAAAAGAGAGACTTTATCCTTACCTCGTTCAACAGAAGTTTCTTACCTTAATCACTGAATAAAGTTCCGAATGAAAATATAATAACGGTTCATTAAGTTTTCCTTTCCTTTTTTTTTTTTTTTAATATTGTAATTTTGTTGAATCCGTGCCATAGGCATACAATTCATTTTATTTTTATATAAATTTTTATGCTTTGTATTTTTCATTTTAATGTATTTGATTAAATTATCTCTTTCTCTTTGTTCAGAATTTCATATCAGTAATTGTGAGATTGGTAGAGAGATTAAAAGATAAACTTCGTTGCTTTGTTTTATTTGTTTTCTGTACTGATGGATACTTGAGCATTATATAAATAAACATTTTTTCAAAGAGGAAAAACAAAATGCTTGAACATTTAACGTTCGATTATTATTAATTAAATAATTTAAGTCATACCCATTTTTTTCTTGTAAATTTATTATAGATTTTAGTCGATATGAAAACAGTTTATCAAATGTTACAATTTTTTTTTCCTTGTTTTTTTGCCAATCAGATTTATGTATTAAACAAATTGAAAATTGGGTATACTGAAAAAAAAATCCTTATGATTTTTTTATTTATTTTCAAGTAATATAATTTTTAGTTAGGATTGCGCAGGTAAGTAAAAAAGTAAAAACATCAGCTTCGGATTTGAGGTTGTAATAGCTTCTTCTAAGCTTGCAGTGAAGTATGTGTGTTGTTTCTGTCTTTAACATTAATTGGATGCATTTCTTTTTACCTTTGAAAACTTCAATAAATAAATATTTTAAGAAATGTTAAATAAACAAGTCTTATGTACATGCCATCATCAACATCATAATTTAATATGAACAGATAACGGGATCCTTAAAAAAGATAAGTATACGTGTATATACTTTACACAATACCTAATATATGACCTCCTTTTACATCTTGTTTCATTCAAGAAAAAAAAATATAGATAAGAATGAGAAATATAGCAAGACCTAGATACAGACACACCAGACTTACTCCAACGCAACCTCACTTTAACCTTAGTTTTCCGTGGTAAACCCACCTATTTCCATGAAACCTGGTGCAGTTCTGACCCAAAATAAAAGTGGAATATTCTCAGAGAATTATCACAACTGAAAAGTATAGTACCCGATCCCATTCGTTTCCCCAGATGACCTTAAAACAATTTTTTTTTAGTGATATCATTCCTACCTTTTATCTCTTATTAGATCATTATCACACCCATTTTGATCCAGAACACATTGTTTTACATAAGCTTATACAGGGTGTCCCAAATTTAAATGGTAAAACTTCAGGAACTTATAGGGGACCGAAAAACTAAGACAAAAAGTCCTTTAGAGATTTGCTCGTTTTTGCTTAGTTTTAGAGAAAATCTGAAAAAAAAAAGAAACAAAACAAGTTTTCATTTTTATACTTATTTATTTACATTTATATTTATGTTATGTTTTTTAATGTAAATATTGCTCAAAATGTTGTCCTCTTGCACGAATGCAAGCATTACATCTAGCACTCACTTGACAAATTGCAGCTAAACATTGTTCTGATGATATTTGGTGCACTGCATCTATGATTCGGTCTCTTAATTGCTCTCTTGAGTTGATTGACACCGAATAAACTTTCTGCTTCAAAGTTCCCCATTCGAAGAAATCCATGGGTGTCATATCAGGTGATCTGGGTGGTTAGGTTAGGGGTGGCCAAGGTCCTACTCCTCCACGTCTAATCCATCGTTGTGGATAATTTATATCCAGCCAAGCTCGAGCAACTCTCCTATAATGAGCTGGACATCCATCGAGTTGGAACCTAATTTCAATCCGCTGCTGTAAGGGAATGTCATCTAAATAATTAGAAAAGTCGTTCTCCAAAAAATGAGTAAATGTGATACCATTCAATCTTACAGGTAAAAAATATGGTACCACCAGTAATCCGTTCCAAATTCCAAGCCAAACGTTAATAGCCAATTAATGCTGAAATCTATTCTCTCTAATAGCTCTGGGATTTTCAAGAGCCCATACATGATAATTTCTTTGATTAACAATTCCTCCTCTTGTAAAGATAGCTTCATCGGTCCATATAATTTTTAATGGAAATAATTTATCATCGCGAAATTTGTCAAAAAACCAGTTACTAAAATTCAATCTCTTGACATAATCAAGAGGTAATAAATTCTGAACTTTTTGAAGATGATATGGGTAGCGATTATCACATTTCAAAGTTCACCATATTGCTTGCCGCGATATTGCTAATGCAGCAGATGCTCTTCGGATGCTAGTCTCAGGATTGTTATCGAAGTGGCGTTGGACACAATTTCTTCTCCGATAACCTGCTCTTATTGCTGCCTGGAATTGGTCACCTTCATTACGTATTAAGAATGACCCAGTCTCTCGTAGTCTATTAAAAGTTTACGAAAAGACTCATCGATTAGGCACTCTTCTTTTTGGAAATCGGCGCGCATACTCCCGGACCGCTTCTAAAGCATTACCGTTACAGAAACCATACACAAAAATCATATCAGCGTATTCAACATTAGAATATGTATGCGGCATTGTGGCTGATGCTATTCACACAAAATATCTGAGTAACTGACTGAGACTGATTTAAGAATTATAATCCTAGAAGGAAGCCAAAATGTAAACAAATAAAAGAATGTAAAGGATAACATTAAGTGTTTACATATCTCACTGCCTAGCCTGACGAACTTTGAAAGGTGATAATCGCTACATGTAACATTTTTGTTTTGTTTTTTTTTTTGCGATTTTCTCTAAAACTAAGCAAATCTCTAAGGGACTTTTTGTCTTAGTTTTTTGGTCCCCTATAAGTACCTGAAGTTTTGCCATTTAAATTCGGGACATCTTGTATATATCCACGGAATTTTTCCTTAACTGTGTATGTAATCTAATTTTTTTTTTCTTCTAAATTCAATTTTCCCTTCAGGGGAATTTCTTGATAAAACCTCCAATCGTTTCTATCATAGTAATTATATTCTAGTAAACCTTCGAAAACCTCAAAAACGTCTCGTTCAGCGCCAATAATAATTACCTTGAACGAGAGCATCCCCTTACCACTTTTCAAACTCGATTTTGTCCGGGTGTTTCCAGTTAGTCAGCGCTCCTAAAAATTAAAAAAGACCTTAAACATGCTATAGATTCCCAACAATTAAGCATCCTAAACTTTTCCAAAGCCTTTGATACAGTAGATCACCTCCTCTCAAAGCTCCGATCCCAGTTTTTTTCCAACAGTCTTTGTTATAAAGTGGTTCCAGTCAGACCTATCTAATCTTTTCCAGTTTGTAATTATTCCTGAGCCTTGTCATTCTGAATCCTTTCTTCTTTACCATGGTATTCCATAAGGCTCATTCCTTGACTCGTTTACATATTCTTCGATCTACAAATATGACATGCCTATTCGTAAGCTTCAGTTCGTAAGATTAAATCAGTACCATCTTAAGTCTGTAAAGCGTTGTCTCCTGATATTATTGTTTCCTATTGCGACCCAGGATCTGAATCAAACCGAAAAAAAGATTCATTCGAAAGAAAGGAAACAAAGAACTATAATACCAAGCATCGCAAATGTCCCAACAGTCGGCCTTTGGCGGTTAAGTTCAGCTTTGATAAAAAATTTAGTCTACATCTATGAGTGATTGTTTAGAGTAGTTTAATGAATTTTTATGAAGGGATTTGTAAGTAAACTAAAAATAAAAATTGAACTTTGAGGATGAATAAAAACTTTATTGGAATTTCTGGCAGATACGAAGAGACTTAAGGAAAAACGCGGATTGCCTTAATTCAATTAATTTTATAAGAAATAAAGAAGGAAATAGTGTTGTTGTTTTTTTAATCAAAACCATATTTTTTAAAACTAAAATGTGCAAAAGTATTGCATTTACTTTTTTAACGTTTTACATTAAATTTCAAATATCTGGCCAATATATATCAAACAAATGCATTATTACTTCAATATAGTTCAGAGTTAGTTCGTCTGGAGTTCAGAGTTCTTCAAAATTGTATAAAAGATTTAAAGGTGATGATTCTAACAATAACCAATTTATAAAAATAAAAAATAAAATTGAATAATTATAAATAAAAAATAATTGAATGTAATTAATATATTTTTATTTATTTATTTTTACAAATAATACTTTTTTTCTCTATTTTAAAGTTTTAGGCACTATATTAAAGTTTTAATAATTTGTCTATATAAGATCTTTTATTCGTAACTCGCGATTACTCATCTGGCGAATGTGTTGTAAGAAAGAAAATGGCGTGAAAGGCACGAGGGGGCGCAGAAACCAGCGGCACCTCCAGTCTTTATTTCGTTTTATTTTTTTATTTGAGTCAGGGTGGTCTCTCATCCAGCTCCTAATTAACACAAAAAATATTAGGAACAAAAAAAAAAATACCTATTGCAAATGCAATTTTCTTACGACTAAGGCGGTATAAATAAATATAAATTATAACTAAATAACTATCAGAAGATTAAAAAGGAAAACGTAACAAAATGATATTTAAATAATGTTAGTTTGAATGCGCACTTATATAATCAGTTTCACGTATCTTTACATATGCCAGCTTCGAAACTTTTTTTTTTTAAATAAAGTTAATTAGAAAATTATAGTACATAATTGAAATACCATTGTTCCCTCCCATTCAAAGAAAATCTTACAAAGGATATTACAGAGGATAGAATTTCTTTTGTTATTTTTCATTATAAAAGCCATTCATACCAAAATAGATTTCTCGGCAAACCTCTGCCCAGGAATGCGGTAAAGAACTGTAATTCTTATGAAATCTCGAGGACAGGAATAATCTGGAAGAATGGAGTCAAATGAGGTGTGACAGGAGGTTCCAACACGATAGTAGGTATGGGTTGTCTTAAAAGAGACTTTGATTAATGTTAACATTTTAACATAAATGAAATTTATTTATTGAAACTTACTTCCTGCTTCTCCTCCTAAAGTTTAGCCTCGGTCCAATGTTTCCAATCGCTGCTACCCTGCATTGTTAAATGCTTTCATAATTATGAGAGAGCAACCTCATTTTCTTCCAATTTTTACGATTTAAAACCCCATAAATTTCTTGGGTCGTCCAGGTATAAGATTTTCTTTTGGTATAACCTATACCAACCATTTAGCTTTTCTTTAATCACCTATTTCTCGTTACACGACCAAAGAACTACAGTTGACGCTTCTTAATTGATTCTACTGGCAAGACCCTAAGGATGTCCCGAATTTGTTCATTGCATATTCGGTCTATTCGAGTATAACATTGGAGCGTAATTCTCTGGTCACTAGCCATAACTAGTTAAGTCGACTTGCGTTATGTTGATCCTTGTTGGGGCTCTTACACCATTGGTAAAAATGGTAACCCTACAAAGAATAATCTCCCAAATAAACACTTTTGGGATCTAGATTTACAAACATGTATCAATGGTGTAAGAGCCCCAGAGTTAAACAATGATCAACTTAAGGCGTCAACGTAACTAGTTTTTTACAGTGACCAGAGAATTTATAGAAGACTGTATTTGCCTTTTCACCACATTTAGTATTTTCTTGTCTACTTTATAACATATTATATAGATACTCCATTTCATTAAATTGTACCTCATTTTCGTCAATCCCAAAATGCATTACTTTACTTTTATCGATGTTAATATACATGCCTCTCAACTGAAGCTTCTTAAACTAATTCATTAATAACCTCCTGCAGTTTTTGTCACTAATACTACGTGATATATATATATATATGGGTACGGAAAACCTCCTGGACACACCTATTCTCTGTAAAGTGAGTACCTTTAGTTGGGGGAAACCTGGTAGTTGAACGTTATTGTAGACGACACCTACTTCTTTTATAATCGTTGGTCAAAAAACAATGCTTTGAACTCTAGACTCTTCATGGGTTGTAACGGTACATGTTTACACACACACACACCAATAGCCCCACCGCCGATCTCATCATTCTCTTCATATCGGATCCATAAAGATGTTGAAAAATGGTAGCCTGAGAATGTCTCCCAGTTTAACACCCTTTTAGAATCTGGAATGTTTTGGGTCTAGTTACTCTAATAACATCTTTTGGATTTACCGTCATTGCTCTGATGGGATTGTGGGGCTGAGTTATCTTATATTTAGACAATTTGAAAAAAAAATTTTTGACCCCTAGATTGACACGGTACCGTATATGACACCATGACTTTATGAATTTGTCTCCGCTTCAGGATGAATATTTTCGGTTCTTTCATTTTTCACAATCTAAGGAATTTATCTGAGAAGTGAGTGGGTAACATTGATTGACAGTGGAAGCTGATTTACTCGAGCAAAAACATTTAATATATATCTGGTTACATTTAATAAATCTTATTGTATCTGGTTACAATTTTTTTTCTTCAGATTCTGGTTATTTTAGCACCCAACTGACTGAAAACTTCAAAAATAAACATATATAACAGAGGATCTATTGTTGCCTAGCTAAGGCTTAACTATTAAATTAACTCTTTTGATATTTATTGTCAAGATACCTTAAATTTTAATGTAAAAATTTGCATTTTTTATATACAATTAAGCCTCTATAAACATAGTTTTACGATTATAAAAAAATCTGCAAAGTCTTGTTGTTTTAACATACTCATTTTAAAATGAGATTCATGAGAAATGAATCGATATTTTTTTATTTTAAGAAAAAAATTATTTGCATGAAGCTGCGGATGGCTTTACTACAGGTTCTGTACACAAAAAATAATAAAATAAAGAAGATTTGGTAAAATTAGCTTACAGTATAGTGGATCGGTTGGTCATTAATCATTCTGAGTAATGACAAGAGACACGGCCAGCAGGATAGTCACGGAAATGACTGACGTCGCCATTACTAACCTTCAAACTTTGAAAAAAAAAACCTCAGGTTATTTCCTTATAAAATTGAATTGAATTAGGGTAATTCTTGTATTTTACCAAAGTCTCTTCATGTCTATAAGATATTAAAAAAAAAAAATCCGTCTTTTGTCCGCAAAGATTACAATTTTTTTTCCAAATTGCTACATAAAAATACATTAAACTGATTCTCTGGAAATTTTCTTTCCGTGTATTATTGTTCTATCTTTTCTTTTTCCTTAGTATTCCCACATCACCTTTGTGTAAACCTGTAATAGATATTGATCCGTACCAAGCTACACTCCTCTTATTACTTTTATATCGATAAAGAACACAGGAATATCTTTGTAGTGCATAAAATAATCAATTATGCTTCCCACGTTTCTCTCCTAAAATTCAACTGTAATCTTGTATACGGTCTTATGAATACAATAGGAGTTTCCATTTATCATTACTTTTTGGACAAGAAACTCTATTAGTCTGCTTATACTATCATTTCTAATAGTTTCTTCCCTTAACAATCCCAAGACTCTGTTGGACATTGCTTACTCATTAACAGTCCGTCTTCATATCCATCATTAATTATTATTTTCATATTTTTATTTCTAATTAGGTTTGTATATACTGGTATCAATTGTATACGGACATATGTCTAGAATACGTTGCCTATCTATGCACTTGTAGTATTATCTCATATTTCACAAAAATTGACCGTGACTCTAGTGTGTTGTAAGTCAAACATAAACTTTCTCCTTAGCTGCAAAAGTTTCTAAAATATGGTAGATAAAAAGTTCCAGAATTATACTAGCCCTTCAAAACTTATCTGGCCCTCCTCTCTTTTCTTACTATGAGAACATAATTTATTCTATTGTCGTAAAAAAGTAAAATGAAAAAAAGGTGAAAACTTATTTTAAAAATATATTTATTTAATTTCACTTTTTCTCCACGTTGTTAATTTTATATAGCACTCAAAAGAAGTAGGGTATAGTTCATTTTAGGAAATGCGGTTAGGAGAGACTGAACAGAGAGGGATTAAACCCAGCTTTCCGTAACACCGGGTCCCCAGCAACACCCCCCCCCCTTCCAACCTCCCTCTAATCCAGGTGACGGACTAAATTGGTGTCGGTCTATCCAACAGTGTTACCTCCATATTGCCTTTCGTATTTAACATGTGTACCAAGGGCTCCGCCGCAGACCTATTTGAACTCTCTGGGAATTATGAAGCTACTGAATTATAAACACTGAAACCAAATTGTTATCGCTTTCTTTATTGTTCTATTTAAATGATCAAAACAACTTTTTATTCATAATAATGACAAAGCTCAACTATTTGAACTCTAGAGATAATTATTATTGAAATAATTATTTAATCACTATTTATATAATCACTATATATGTATATATATATATATATATATATATATATATATATATATATATATATATATATATATATATACACACAGTAAACCTCACTAATCCGACCCCTAAGGGACCAAGGAGTAGAGCGGAACCAAAAGGTCAAATAAAAGGGATATTTCATATTTTCATAGTTAAAATTGTTTTATAATTATATTAAAAAATATATATAAATTTATTTTAAAAAGTAAAAGAAACAGTACCTATAGACTAAAATGTTTGCACATTATAGCCAGCTATAACATTCATAGTTTAAAAGAATTTTCCATAATAGCACTGTATTGTGTTTAGTTTACAGCAAACTAACTTCCTTTTAAAATCGTTTTCGGCCCTTTTTTGTGATAATTCCGAAATTATGAAAGCGTGTATCTTAGTTCTCGTTCAAGCTACATATCATAAGTTCAGCTAAAGTTATAGGAAATTTAGTCTAGCTTAATTTTGAATATAACAAGCTTTTCTTTAGAAACAACCGTTACGCAGATATTTTTGTGAAACGTAAAGTTCGAAATATTTGACGTTATGAATTAGCGAGCGTTGTCGCTTCAAGATCCATAATTTGGATTTTCGTACACAAGCACAATACTAGAAAAATAACAAAAAATTCCCTGACCTTTCACCAAAGTGTACAATTTCACTGGACTATTAGAGACGCCTCAAAATTGTTGTTCCCCTATCCATCAGACTCTGCAGGAGGGACTAGCAGGAGTCGGGTTAGCAGGGTTCTACTTCGTATATATATATATATATATATATATATATATATATATATATATATATATATATATATATATATATATACAGCTAAAAAAATCAACCTTATTTATTTTTCCATTTTCTTGTCTATAAATTTTATTCTGTTTTAGATTTTTACATCACCATATAATTTAACTAGGATATATAAACTGTATTAGAATAATAAAACCATTATTTAAGTATAATCAAGCAATGTTAAAAAAAAATAATTAAAGAAAAACAAATAATTATTATGATTTATTAGTTTTACAGTAGATGAGGCATCTCCCTCAATAATTTATTCAAAATATAATTATTTATACCCCATCGAGTTTAAGGATATAAAACGTTAAATTTTTTAATTACATTTTTATCAAATTTTAAATTGCTTAGTAATTTTTTTCATTACTGTGTGTTCTATTTAATTAATATTTTTAAAATCCCATTACGTTTCATATGCCCTGGCTAAAGTCTACAGAGACGTAAAAACCTAAAAAAAAAAAAAATGAAACTTTATGTCGAGAATATTACAAAATAAATTGGATTAAATTTTTAGCCTCCCAGTGTAAAACTTGTTAACTCCAGAGATGACTCTTCTTAATCTGCTTTAAAATTTTGATTTAATACATAAATAAAAAGTCTTAGCAAACACTAAGGCTCGATGCCATCCCTAACCTCTGACCACGCACTCAATCAAAATCTGAACCCATTCAATCAAAAACCAAATTTCCAAGACCAGCCCTGACGCGATCCTCCCATCTACGCCTAGGTTTTCCCCACTTCACTCGAAAGTTAATATCGCACATATATTCTTAAAGTGACACAACTCAAAAACCTTCATTTAAAAAAAAAAAAAATGTAAAATTTTACCAGTCCTGTATGAAACATCGAAAGTGTTCCTGAATTGCCTTTTAATCCCAAAAAAGATTTATCAGGTGGGATTTAAAGTTGATTCGATATATTTTTGACATTCCATGTTTAGAATAGAAGACTATTGGGCTTAAACATGAAGTTAGGTAAATAAAAAATGCAGATTTTTAAGTTGTGTCACTTTTGATATACGCGTGCGATATAGACTGCTGCGTAATCACAAATAACATAATTAATTATACCTCATTACATGAATTGAGTAAACATTTCCAAATAGAAAGAATACTAACCCCAGTTACTATAGGAACTTGTACAAACATTGAAGCTGATAAAGAACTGTGATATTTACCAGGAGTGGCCAATCCTCTGATTGGATTTCTCTGGCACTTGACTTCATCTTAAGATTATTATTGTATTTGCTATGGGGCCTGTCTCATATCTATTTATTATTCATTTATTTATAAGCATTGAAATTTGTTATTATTTTCTTATCTTTTCATTGATTTATTCTCAGATATTGATTGACACTGAATAAAGTGTTATTATCAACAAATAATTCGGCCAGGTTTATCACTTTTGTAGAGTTCCAATCGGCTGTAAATCCAGGCATATCTGAAACAGAAGTAGCCAGGAAATAGATACAGACGTACCATCAAACGTACAAGACAAATTAGACGACCATAAACAAGATAGCGGAATGGAGTGGCAGCACATTAACACAATCTCCTTAACATCTAATAAGGCGGCTGCTGGATACATGGATTATGTTATCGATTATCGTACTCTGGTGATAAGGAGTTATTGCATTCAAGCGTTTTAGATATATTTTTATTCTTTTGAAACTGTAGAAAAAAAATGATAAAAAACCTTACTCAATTTATGCATCCTTCTGTAACCACATTATTGCTAGATTTCGATTAATGTGATATAAAAAGTAACCAAGTCGTTGAATTAATATTATAACATAACATATAAAAGATGAGCAAACAGCTTTTGTATTCCGAAACAGATGAAATACGTTGAAGCCTTGAGAAAAATATCCGTTAGCATGATCTGAGGGATCCTGAATGGGCGCCATTTATTTTTACGATCTCAGTTATTGCATCGAAGGATACACCACATTGGACCATTTGTATCTGCCAGAAATTTATGGATCGAACGTTTACTTTACGGTGTGATATGGGATTTATAATATGAGGATACATTTCATTATTAAATCCAAATTTAATATTTTCGTTGGCTTTGGATACATGCAAGATTTACTTTGCTCTGTCTTGGGCTATTTATATCCAAGAAAATCCATATTATGTATTTCTAAATCTAGTTATCTTGATCACTTCATGAACAGCTTCGAGCTTAATGATAAATCATTATCAATCAGCCTAAAGGTCGTGAAATTCGCACTTACTAGTTTTCCATTGTCCATTGTTTCTTTCATGTTTTAAGGGGGGCGAGGCACTAGGCTGCAGTGCTCAAGGTTTCGGGTTCGAATTCGTCTGAAGGCAGATAATTAATATTCTATTATTTTAGATCTACTTGAAGGTCCACTGGAGTTCATCTAGTCTTTATTAAGTGGGTACACTTTATTGAGGTAGGAACCTGGTGGTTGAGCCAATTTCGACTAAATATTCTTCTTTTACACACTTTGTTCTAGTAGCAAAACTTCCTTGCCTAAGTGCTGAACCCAAGATCCTTCATGCGCTGTTGTGGTAAAGTTTTTTTTAATTTATTTGTTTATATTCTTGCATGCTTTCTGAGCTAAATAGTCTCTTTTTCTTGATTCTTGATGGAAAAAAATTCTCAATTCCTTTTTTGTTCCAATCATTAAAAACTAAATGATTTTTCCTACATTCTGTATGTAATTATTTTGAGTTCCTTCAAATACCTCTGAATACAAGGTTCCTTTTACATAAAACAAATATTTATCATTCGAGCTACCTCCTTTTGAAATTCCCTGCCCATACATATTCGTAAATATTCTTTGTCAACTTCGTTCGAAGATCATGTATTCTCTTCTCCTGCGAGATAGTCAATCAATGTGTTAAAAATACAAGTGTTTTGGTTTATGTTCTTGATGATCTGATTTCTTTATTTGATTATTAATCTCCTTTCACAACTGTTGGTTGTGACCATTCATGAAGTAGTACAGGTTTTTTAAATTTTTTATTCCATCAGAATTTACTAGAGAGTACGAAACCTAATTGCAGTTCCTTTAAGTATGAATTATTAAGGATTCTGGAATTCAAAAGAGATGGAAGAGCATCAACACATGTTGTTTTTCTTTCATGTATTGTTTGCTGTTATGCAAGCTAAAACAATTTATTTGTTGTGATCTACTGTTTATATATAACGCTGTAAGTACTTACTTTCACGAGTATCCGTTATAATATCTACTCCTATTTTCTCGGAAATATGTTGTTATAATTACACAAGGTCTGTGTTGTAGGAATTAATAATATGAATGCAGAAAGGATAAAATTTATGAATAAATATAAGGATAATTAAAGAAAATAATTCAGATTATTTTGGGGAAATTTCTCTGATGGAATCTCGATGGAGGAATTTTCTTAATTAAGGTAGAAACTTAGCATTTCCTCGCTGGGTTTGAAATTTATAAGCGGCGTTGTATAATTATGAAATGGTTACCACGAACTATAAGCACTACATTAATTAATTATAAAAAGTAATGCATTCTTTATTTATTCTTTATACGGTATTTATTCGTTTAAATGTCCCTGCTGATAGTTATCATTTATTCCACTTGAAAATATTATGAAGTGATTAATCGGTAAACTCCAATTCTCTTCTCTCTGAAGAATGTATTTTTTTGATAAATCTTCATTGAAAATATTACATGAAAATTTACAAATGAGTAGTTCATTCCACTTTTTTAGAAATATATATATATATATATAAATGTAAGTTTAAAAGCGCCTTTACCTTTGCCTTAAATGCAATATATCAAAAATCACTAGATCTTTATTTATTTATCTCATAGGTTGTTTAAAAACTACATGCAAGAACACTCTACAGTTTTCAGTGAATTTTATTATGTGAGTTCTTTGTATTTGTCATTTGAGGTTTGCATGATGGTACAAAAGGACCAATACAAGTAAGACTTATGAATTATTTGTCAGTTCTTTTGGAATCATTTTTATTTCAAAACTAGTTTCAAATGTTAAACATTCATATTCAGTAAAAACATACAAACATTTAAAAATATCAGCACTTTATTACATAGATATTTCATAATCTCTATAATCTATATTAAAATTAAATGAAAATTCCATAAAGAGCAAATATTATTTTCCAAATAATTAATTCTTAAAAAAAAACTTTCATGTCTAAACACAAAGTAGAAATTTATGGATTATGGAATCATTTCACCTTTTCATTTCAGCAAGAAAATTCACAAGTTTAATACCTCACCGAGAACGAATTGAATTGAAGATGGTTTTATAGTGAGATCAAATTTTTTGTCAGTCCGAAAATTAGTATTTTGTAATTTTTGTACTCCAGAAAATTTTGAAAAATGGACATAATGGGTTTTAATTCTAAACGACTCAAATGTTTTGCAAATGTAGGACAAATAGGAAGACCAGTGGACGTACAATTAAGTATTTATTACGGCATTAAAAGCTTTTATTAAACGCATTATATTTTAATTAACGCCATTGTTCCCAAAACCAAGTTATTTTGAATTATTTTGACTAGGTTAAAAAAGTTTTTGTATACAGCCTTAGTTTCATAAAATAGCTTTAAAAAAAAACTAAAAATTGGAGAATTCCGTTTACTATACAGGGTGTATCGCAAGTAGATGAAAATAAGCAAGATGGAGAAACTAGATAAAAATGTATTAACCAACGCAAACCTATCTCATTCCGTTTCAGACATATGCCTTCCCAAAGGTTATTTCGAGAAAACCGTGGTTTTTATAGGAAAACCTCAATTATCTCTGCTTTCATAAATTTATTTCAACGTTCCATCACAGTTTTGAAATCAGCATTAAATTTTCTTTAATTCTTATGCACTTTTTCAATGATCACAAGTATCTTTTTAAACCGCAATAATAACCAAAAAATAAAAATTTTAAAAACGATTTGTTAGCGACAAACTTAAAAGCATAACTACTCCTCCAAAAAAAAAGAGTTCAAGCTGCCGAATCTCACAAAAGTTGTGAAATTTAATTACCTTTCTATAATTCTACAAAACCTTTATAATTCTAAATAATTTCCATTTTTAAATTTATTTATAATAATATGGCAATTATTTTAGTTGAATTAAAATCAAGTGTTTTATTTGATAAGATGATAAAACAGCACTATAAACGTATATTTATACGTATACATTTATAAACGTACATTTGTTTCATTTATGTATAATCTACAATGCTAACAATCAAAATAGAGTCTTCAATTCATTTTCGTTTTGACTCGAAGGCAAGCAGTATATAAGAGCCAGTAAGTTTGTTCGTTAGGAGCAGAGCAAGGCTGATTAATCGTTGAATAACTTAAGATTGTTTGCTTAACCCAGAATCCGGGGAGTTGCTGTACACAGCGTAGACTTCGTTAGGCTTTGGAGTCTGTTTGGTCGACAAATGAGGAATATCTTAAATCTGATTGTGATTTGATATAACATTCTATTAATATTAGAATAGCAGATGCTGACAAAATTTTCTTTTTCGGTCAATAGGAAATTCAATCAGGCCTGATATACCAGTTTAAAGTATAGGAATGACATTCTTCAGGGGCTCATAGTTTACCCTATATATTTAGATGGCTTTGTGATTAGTATTGTTATCGGATCATTTAAATTTTCTGTTGTCTTGTGTTTTGTAACTATATTTAGGCTGAATGGATTGCAGATTATATCGAATGTTGGAAGCATTTAGTTTATAGAAACCTTGGGAAAATAATGTTATTTTTCATGTTACATACTTTTTTTTTTCTATTCCCCTTTTAATTTTAGTGATATACGATAAAAATGCAAAGCACAAGTCTATCCTTTTTTTTTTTTTTTTTTTTTTTTTTTTTTTTTTTTTTTTTTTTTTTTTTTTTTTTTTTTTTTTTTTTTTTTTTTTTTTTTTTTTTGCACTAGATGCATTTTAAGGGAGTTATGTATAAGGTAGCAATTTGTAATGAGAATTTTATACAAAATATTGATCTACAAAAAGAGGTTATGGTATGTCAACTTGCTTTTTTTGAATGGCTCCTTGTAATGAATTCTATGAAGAGTTTTTTTATTTAATTTTTTTACACGTTTTTTCTATATGCTACATATTTAAAATAATTATCACTTAAGTAGCAAGAAATCAAACAGAAATGATGAAAACATATAAAATACGAAATGGGTGGAGAGTATATGGATTGAAGTATCTTCAAGTGACGAGTAGTGAGGTGTACAATTTACACTGTACATTCCCTATTATATTCAAATGAATTTTAAGTTGTTAGGCCTGTTTAAACCTGGACTAGTACGCCTTTTACTGGAATTGTCGTAAAATCAAAAAATGTATTCTAAAAATTAAATAATTAATAATATGAGGAATAGCAGAAATTAATGAGTAATCTTATTAATTTGAGTTTTAATTCAAATGTACAACTATATTATAGATACAACAAGTTAAAAAGATACCAATTTGATAAAACGTGTGGAAAATTACCACCTGGTATCATTTAAATGACAGCTATACCGTGGAATGTTCTGAAGATATTTTATTTCAAGTCGCCTTGGTGACATATTTAAAGTTATCGATAGGGTTAAATGGAAGTATAAATTTGTCATTATAGATTCTAGAAATTTCAATAATTTTAGATGGGGTCGATGTATAGTTTATTGGAACTGTAATGCGAAGAACCAACATAAAAATAATAATTTGAATTAAATATTTTTCGATTAGTGATTCACTTCTTGCACCACATCTCAAATATACAAATAAAAAAATTAGAGTTTGTTTAGAATCTGCATATCGGTACATCTACTTCATTAATTGTCCAATTTAAGACAGGTTTTTTCGGTTAATTTTAAAATTTTTCTTATAATCTTTTACTTATCGAAAGTTGTCCTTTTCGGTGTTAGTTTTATGTTTTGATTTTTGATTTTTACTGTTTAGTTCCAATGACTAACGATCGATTCAGTTTTTTTATTCTATTATTATCTTTTTTGAGGTCTGTGAGAATATTCATGACTTATATTATAGATTTCAAGACATTTAGCAGAATTTTAAAACCGCATTTACTAGTTTATATATATATATATATATATATATATATATATATATATATATATATATATATATATATGTACTTCTCAATACATTCCTCCCAACGTGTTGGCTTCTCTAAATAGAATTTTGAATCTTTTTTATTAACCATTTATGATTTTTATCGACATTTCATCTATATATTTTTAACCGTTAAAAAAATGGTCCAGATCCTTAAAAAATATTTGAGAGTAGGCTACAGGTGTGAAGAGAAAGACCATTGAGGCAAAATCTCATAACTAAGCTCCAAGAATCTCATAAGGTAAAAAACTCTTAAAACAGTTTCAATATGGATAAGCAATAAGTAACATCACATTATTATGTCCTTTAACAGCACTTTATTGACAATGAAGTAAATTCAAGGACTTGAAAGTATGGTAAAGCCATGAAACGTCGCCCAAGTATTATAAATATAATTTTTGAATAATAAAATTAATGTTGGGAGATATAATTGCTTATTTTCTTTATATAAGTTTTACGATTTAAATCCATCAAAACTTACAGAATACCATCTACGGATGGACTACTGCCAGAAACATCCTTTAGCATAGAAGTCTCTCAAAATTTTTTAACTCATAGTTAACACTCTCACGCTATTGTCACCACGTAATTTATTAGTGTTTCTGGCTTGTAAAATGGAATTATATAAAAACCACGTGTTAATTTGTGAGTAAAGACTGCATTTCTAAGTTGTGAAAAAAAAAAAAAAAAATGTTTAGGAGAGGAATAATAAATATTGACCTCCACACAAAAACATAATCTATTAAATACTACCAATTTATTACTCAGAGTGGTAATTAAAAGATGAAAATTGGAGTCAAAGACACATTATTATTAAAGTTTTAAAGTAAGCCATTAGGTTAGCTCTTCAATGAATCTGATATCAGCATTGTAGTTTATAAGTTCTCACGAGTGGGATATGTCACTACACAAAATGGACTGTGTACTAACTAACAATCAAAGTTCCTAACATCAATTCGGCGAGGACAGTAAAATGGCCGGAGAGTAGAGTTGACAGGTCACATTATGGCAGTTTGATGTCACCGCTGCTGGTTCCACATCTGACGGGGGGGGGGGGGGGGGGGGCTCTATACGCCCCTGTCAAGCCAATCTGTATAAACTCTGACCCTTCTTCACTGACTAGGCATAATAGTAAACCGGATTGAAATTTGTTAATGTGGTAGAATAAAGGGGGAATCCATGAATATGTTGAATGCTAACGTTTAATTGTATGAAATAGTAGCGTATCTTGTTGATTAAACAAATCTACTTATCAAATTATTTTGATGACAGAAGGAGCGATTCGGCACTATATTTTTAAATGAAGGAAGTATACATCTTACTTAAAATTGTCAAGAATACGCTAATGTGACAATAGTAATAAAAATAAAAACGATTAATCTTACTTGAGCTATGGATGATGGCATGTAAGGATCAATATCATTAGGATTGATAAATTATTTGCCACTTTGAAATTTCGTTGTCTAAAGGATAGTTTCGAATATCAAACATTTATCATCAGTTCTAAAAACATTCCAACAATTTCAAAACATCATCATTTTGCCACATAATTTATAAATATTGAAATTTAAAAAAATGTAAAACAATGTTTAAATATTGTTGTTTATTATCATTGTTTTAAATTGGTTTAATCCTAATTTGAATGATTACTGCCTTAGACAGATCACTGCTGTAAAACTTTTCACTTCGCTCGTTCTAATATAAAGGTACTAACGTTTCTTTTTCGGTTGAAATCCGGTGCATTCAGTAACAAATCATATTTACAACTCTAGGCATATATAGCACAGGTAAATTTGAGTAAATTATTACAATAATTGTCAATAACATGCTACTAATCACTCACTAGTAGCACTTCAATAAAAAAAAAAATTATGTTAGAAGGTCTCTCGGCCATCTTCTTTTCAGACCCCTCAAAGGATTATTGGGATTTGAGTGTGAAGCTAGTTGGGAAACTAGTGGATTCGAGTGGGTATAAAGTTTAGTATGAAAGAACAGGTACCTGGTTTGGATTAAATTAGAAACATTATTATCTTAGTGATAAGTTTATTTGTGACATAATTAGGAGCATTGAGAATTCTATGAAGAATTTTGGGTTATTAGGATTGAACACAAAAAAAAACTACGTTAGTCGAAATAGGTCTAATTAATATAATTTAAATGGATCATTGTAATTTATTGGAGTTTGTAACGTTTGTTTACTGAATGTTGGAGTACTCTATAACAACTAGCAAATTCTTGTCGTTTTAGCCTTAAATATGGAATCCTATTAAGACGTTTGTCAACATATAGCATAAGATATTGGATCTGTTTAACAGGGAAAAAAGTGGAAAAATGTGCCATTAGTGAAAACCATTTCCATCCTAGTCTCCTCAACTAAAGTCAAAATAAACCCTTTCCAAAGTATACGAATTGAACTTGAAAACAAATTTTGAGGTTGAAGCCAAATACACGGTAAAAACTGAGCGATCAGTAAATCAAAGATTAAAATAATATATAAGGGCATACAATCATTAAACGCTAAATTCTAACTCTGCTATAACTTTTTTTTTCGTTTATTGATATTTACAACTGTACAATAATATACATCAAGTAAATGTTTTGGTAGTGAATGGCATGTAAATAACTAGTGAAGAACTACTATCTACTACCATTTCAATAAAGTATACACTAGAAGGTCTCTAGGCCATCTTATTTTCAGACGCGTCGGAGGATTATTGGGAATGGAGTGGGAAGTTGGGAGACTAGTGTATTGGAGTGTTTATGGAGCTTACTATGGAAGTATACGTATCCAGTTTGGGCTGAATCAGCAACATATTGAACATTAAGATCTATTGAGATAAGTTTATTGGTCACAAAATAAGGAGCATTGAGGATTTTTCGAAGGATTTTGGATTGGATACGATATAAATTGGATGGTTTAGTGGAGCCCCAAAGCTCAACTCCGTATGTCCAAAAAGGTCTAATCACAGTCATGTAAATGAGTCTTTTGTAATTTATTAGGAGCTTTAAACGTTTGTCTAGTAAATGTTAAAGATCATGAAGGATTATGCAACAAAGACTTGGGAGTGACACTAATACATCAATTAGAAAATTGTTAATAATTTAATATTTACAAATCACTAGACATTATAAAAATTAATTAATGCAAATATTTAATGACCAGATAAATATTTGATATTTATATGGTCATTAGTTTCGTGTGTATATCTATATATATATATATATATATATATATATATATATATATATATATATATATATATATATATATATATATATATATATATATATATATATATATATTATTTATATTATATTAATCTGAGTTCCCATCTTCTCTTACCTGCTATTACTCTACAGTTCGCTCTATGTAAAAGAAGCTTCAAGAAACCTTCAACAATATATATGAATTATAATAAAATATTGTATTTCAATAATATATATTGGCTTTAGTCAATCATGACACTAATGTTCATGAGACCTATGGAACATTAAGATCTTTATAGATAAGTTTATTTGTGACATAATAAGGAGCATTGAGGACTTTACGAAGGATTTCCGATTGTAAGGGTTGGATACGAGAAGAGTTCGAAGGTTTGGAGGAATCCCAAAGTTCAACTACATATGTCCAAATGGGTCTAATTACTGTCATGTAAATAAGTCTTTTGTAATTTACCGAGAGCTTTGATCGTTTATCTAGTAAATGCTAAAGTAGTCGAAAACAATATGCAGTTACTTGTATTTTAAGTCTGGTCTGTGGATTCCAAGTAAGTAGTTTGTCCAGATGGAGTCCAAGGATCTGTATTCTTGGGATCAGTGGAATATTACTGAAGGATTCTGCTAGGACAGAAAGTCGTAGGTTTGCGACGATGGGTAAAGGCTATTTAATGGGATTTGTTTGGATTTATAAAACAACTTTAAAATCATATACTTCACAAAATGAATGTTCCAATTGATAAAAACTTGGTTACATTTAGGTTATTTAGAGAGATGGTGGTCAATCACCATAAATGTTTCTATTTGATTTTTTAGTGACATGTATACATAGTTGAATAGATTTATTGTTGTATCTTTATTCACAAACAGACGCTTTCATTCTTTCACTGCAGATTGACACCCAAAAGACCAAATCACACAGTTCAGAGCGCGAGGTGCCTGGCACCTGTTTGTCCGAAGCAAACAAATGACCAGCTCTTGAGTCAAAGGAGTTTAGGTCTCCATAACCATCCTCTCACCACGTCCTAATAGTCGTTTACTTGGCAATGTTATTTTTTAAAACAGATAAAATCTTTTAGAACAGAAAGTATTTGAAATTATTATATTGTACAAGGAAAAATTAATTCCTTCATGGGCAATAGATATATTCTTTAATTCTCAACACCTAGGTTCGTTTTCCTGGCTTTTAATAATAATCCACTTTTTTTTTTTAACTAAACCTTTTAATTATTATAAACATGAATCAATGTTGCTGAATGATTTTCGTAATTAAGCAGAATTCAATAGCAGTTAATAATTGGAATTTAATAGTTTTAATAAGAAACTTTTTGATACAAGCTATATTAATCAGGATTTTTACTTTTTTAACCAACCATAACTAAAAAATGTTAAATGAAGCCTTTGAATTCTGTAACTCACTTGAAAAAAAAAAAAAAAAAAAAAAAAAAAAATGTTGATATATCACTTTGTATTACTGTATTTTATAGAAAGATTTTTTTATTAAATTTAAATTAAAAAGCGACAAAAATAAGGAATTATAACTAAAGGCCGGATTTCGTGAAGTAATAATTTTAAAACCGTGCAAATTTAAAGCTTTTATAGCGAAACAAGTGGTTTTCTGAATTTTTTTTTTCGAATTATCGCAACGGATTAGAATTAGAAAGGTGCAGTCAGCAGCATTTTTTTTTTTTTTTTTTTTTTTTTTTTTTCATTTTAGATCTAGTTTTACACGAAGATTGAATCTTCCTGTATGTGTGTTTGTGTCTATTGTTTAATGTAAGGAGACATTGCTATCACATTTGTATGTACTCGAAAGTGATCTTGAATTTTTCAAGGTTTCATTCAGATTATTGATTATTCTTACACGGACCACCATAAGATCTAAAAACTTTCTAAAAAGAACTTACCATTATTACATTACATCTATAACAAAATTTTTTAACTAAGCACAATCCTAACTATTTGTGCATGTATTTTTTGTTTTTTCAGTTTCATTAAGAACTACTTTTATTGTCAATGCAACACAATAACATAGTCCCCATAATAAACAAGATTATCGACACAAATATTTCTATAGGTATATGATGACAATTCATTAAATATCTGGATTACTTAAAGGACTTTGGACAAAGCTGCTCCAAGTATCAGATGGTGATAAAAGCGAGCTTAGCAAGTTAGACAGAGCCCTATATAATGAAATAATCCCAGCTAATTGAGTCAGTTTGGCTGCCTCCTTAATTAATAAACTACATTCAGCTGACAACTTGGTCGTCAGGCGATGGAATCACTTTGTCCTATCTTCTGCCTTTCTTTTGATTTGTTAGCAATCATTCTGCAGATTGTTTGGTAATTATAGCCTTAATGGGGTCCGTGACTGTCCAGTCAAAATGGAAATTGTATTAATATTTTTTAACTTCGAAATAACAAACTTCTATGTCTGTTAAAAAAAAAAATTCTGCTAGCATTTAACAAGATAAACCTAATGGAATCATTGTTATCCGTGTTACTTATTTCCCTTCAGTGAGACAGAGTGTATAATACTTCTAATAAAGGCCGTTCCTGAAAAAAAATAACACCTTCAGTTAATCATAATTTCTGGTCTGAAATACTGTTAATCATAATAGAATAAAAATACTGAACTAGATATTACATAGCTTATTAAGAAATTCAATGAACTAAGGGGTTGAACAAATATAGACATACAGAATATATAAACTAATACGAAATATGAGATAATTTCAGAAATTTCATAAAGCTAAAAATAAACTCTAAATGTATGTTCACTCGATCATTAGATTGGGGATGATAATCGAATCCTTGGTTTAGGTATAGGTATAAGTAATAGAAAATCCTGATTTATTGAAGCAGTACGATTTATTTAAATTAAATAAATTTAAAACTAAATTAAAGTTCTATACTATGTTTGTATTTAAGTTCTGAATTTTGGAATCCACATACCAAACTTAAAAGACAAGAAACTGCTAGTCGTTTTCGACTACTCCAGCATTTAGCAGATGTGCGTTTAAAGCTCTTAGTAAATAACAAAAGGCTTATTTAAACGACAGTAATTAGACCCATTTGGACATATGGAGTTCAGTTTTTCGGCTCCTCTAAACTTCCAATTCTTCTCTTATTCAATCCTTACAATCCAAAATCCTTCGTAAAATTCTCAACCCTTCTTATTACATCACTAATAAACTTACCCATAGTGATCTAAATGTCCCAAATCCCATCCTTTCTGGACAAGCTACATGTCCATTCGAATTTACTTGCATCTTCTCACTCTATCCCCATAACTCTACGAGGCGTCTGAAAAAACGATGGCCTAGATACTTTGAAATGTATAAAATTTCTTGAAGTTCTCTTAATGGGTTATTCTTCATAAGTTTTTGGCATGCCATTTCCCCGCAAATTTACAAGAATTTATATACTGTACACAGTTGTAAATATCAAGTTCTATATCACCCGGACTTAAACCTTACTTGCTTAGCTAATATCAAGTAACCATAAAAATGAATGTTTTTTTTTAAAATTTCATATGATAACAGTCTGATTCATACTGTAAGTAAACCATCATGGTTTTATAGAATGAATATTTTGAAATATTAATCAAAAATAGTTATGTCTATTAAAAGCAAAGTTGTGATTGTCAAAAACCCCAGAATTTATTTTTTTATTTGTAATTGTAAAAAAAAAAAAAAAAATGTATATAATGGATACAAGGCGATATAAAATAAAAAGCGACTCTAAGATACAAGCAATTTTAGATTGCAGTGATGTAACTGTCATTGTTTGCAAATAGAGGTCACAGTATCGTACAATCCTGTTGCCATTCAATTCTAAACAGAAAATATTTGTTGATTAAATCGTTCTCTCCTGTCGATATATGCTATGCTCCGATTCTATGTGTAACCCCTGGCAATCGATAATAAAATCCCAGGTGTGGAAACTCAGACCCAATTTTTCAAGACCCGGCTCCTGCCACAAACTTATTTGTTCGAAGGGGAACCGATTTTCAGACTTTATTCTTCTTCCTCTAACTAATATAACTGACAAGGCTTATAAAATGTTTTTAGATAAGTTTATAGTTTGGGAAATTGGTATGTTTCGAGTGGAAACATGATTTAGTAACAACGAACCAAAATAGTTTGATAAATATTTTCTCGTCGATTGTAATATTTTTCTAGTCAGAGGTACTAAAGTAATAAAATTAGAACCAAAATGCAGGTTATTTTACTTAATTGAAAGCCTCTTGGTACAGAGAAACATCAAATTATTTTTAAAAAAGGTTTACGTTCGATATTTATTAATTTTACATCCTTTGGCCGGCTAATTTTTTAGACCTTTTCTGATATAGTGCTGTATGATTCACCCAATAAGACCTTTATGTTATAGACCATTGATTTGAATTGTTTTTTTTTTTCCCCCAATAACTATTGTTTTATTGAATAAATATTACGAGCTCCCACTCTCAAGGGCAATGAATAATATGAATGACAAAGAATCCATTCAATAATTTTCTAAACTCATTCTCGGATTATAGCGGGAAGAACATAACATTCCACTCATGAATTTTTCAATGGACAGAATTATTATAGATACAAACAGTGAAATGATGAAGTAGAAACAATAATGTTATTTTTTTTCTGTTTCAATTTTTATGTCACTCCTATTATAAAAGTAACAATTAGCTTTGAATAATACATGAATTTGCTCAAAGTATATACATTCCTTATAAATGGGAGGGATAGAAGCACTTGGCATGGATCAAAAAAAAAAAAAAAAAAAAAAAAAAAGGATTTATTTGAGAAAATCTCCCATGTATGCTCCTTTTACCCTTATGAGAGTATATCCAGATATGTCAGTAGTGGCCATGCCATTAATGGTTATGAAGTCGGTCGTGAAAACGTCTGTAGTTATGTGCACGTTCATTCAACGTTTAATAAATACGTTCATTATTTAAATAATATTTAATAGAGAAAAAATTATGAAATCTGTATTTAACCCTTTAATGGGCAGGCCAGGAATTTTGGAATATATTTCTTATTTTTTTTTCCTTTGAATGTCTATAGCCACGCTAATCCCCGCACATGTATCATTAAAATCAAGGTAAATAAAGGATATTAGACGATTAAAAGTTGGATAATCTGTCGGACATTACGTTATTTATTGAACAAAAGGCATTAAATATGTGTATCCTACAGGATACATTGCCTGTTAAAGGGTTAAGAGATGTTAAATGTCCTAGTTTCTGTACTGTTTTTTGTCTGTAGTACAGTTCCGAAGTCAGTGCGTAAGTCTGCTTCATATATGAGATGATGTATATTTTGTTCTTGTGTGAAATCATAAGGAAATAAGAATGAATCTCTTATTTTAAATATGTTAGTTGTATATGACATAGCTAAAAAAGGATGTACAAGAAAATTTTATTATTCCTGAGAAATCTGATTTAAAAAAAAAAAAAAATCAACAGTATCCCAGAATTAACTTTTACAACTCCGACCTTAATGAATTTTAATTACCTTAGTCCTTTTTAAACTGAATATTATTCAAATTTCTCTTAACCGGTTCCGTTTTACTCTATGAATAAGGAATGAGACATTTCGCAAAAGAATCCTACCGTTAAATGTAGGATTTATTTAAATTAGGCCTGAATAAATAAGTTGATAAGAGGGATTCGGTGGAGGTGGTTTGGAATTCGTTATCTTCATTATGATACTTTTCAAATGTCCATGGATTCCAATCAATAATATTAGGGCTTAAACTTTAGACCTCCTCCACCAGAAAGTAAAAGTTCTCCTAGCTTTTTTTTTTAGTATACATTTTTATTTATTAAATATCCTCCTAAACTCCTACAGATATATGTAATCATATTCTAATTGCTGTATCTCCGAGCCAACAAATTAAATTATCCAAGACTGAATGGACTTTACTTTCCTGGTTCATGTCACTCACTATAACCATTTTAAATGAGCTTTTGCTGTAACCATGCTTTCCTCATCAACTTATTCCATTATCAATTTCCATACCTCATTATAATGGATTGAATTTTATTATAATTATAATACTGTATTGCCAATTTTTATCAAAATCAATATCAATCTATGTCCATTTTAATTATCCCTATAACTCTCTCAGAAGGTTGAAATATCAGTGGCCCTGAACCTATTGTAGTATATACTTACACTCTGCGACAAAATGTTAGACGCACCCTTTTAAATAAGAAAAACTCTCTATGATTTCTTTATTTTTGATTGATTTTAGTTTCTTAACACATATTGATGTATAAGATAAGATATTCGAAAAGGAGACAGAATAGTTAAATCCAAGATTAGTAAAAATGTTAGACACACTGTCGTTTTTTACGATGTTCTTAATCTTTTGAGGTTGAGATCAATAGATAACATATATAATTTAGAGCTGTTTTGAATTTGTACATAAGTAGACACAACTAAGCACATCAATTATGGGAAATATTAACATTTATTTGAAAAAAAGAGCGCCGTTTCATTTCTTTAGTAATGAAAATGGGATGAGCACTAGGAAGCTTGAAAACCATCTTAAACGGAATTTTTCATCAGTTGCCAAATTTATGAGTCACGGGGAGTAATATGGAACCCACCGCTCAACCGAGGTTTGCCAGGTTTGCCGTAACAAGAAAAACGCAATATGTGGAGTGTGGAGTTCGAATGAACCCTAGGAATATCCAAAGATTATTGAAAAAACAAAACAAAAACGCTAGTTAGAAAAAAAATAATGCCAGTTTATTAGCCGTCACCATATGGGTTCCATGCCTCATAAAGTTTGCAACTGATAAAAAATTCCGTTTGAAGCGGTTTGCGATCTCCCTAAAACACATTCCATTCTCATTAGTGAAGAGATCAAACGGCGCTCTTCTGAAATACATTGATTGACGTATTTAGTTGTATCGGCCTTCGTACAAATTCAACAGAGCTCTAAAGTAGAAATATTATTTATTGGTGTCAACCTCAAGAAGATTAGGAAAATCGTAAAAAACGACTGAGTCTCTATCATTTTAATGCACATAAAATGTAAATTTTTACTAATAATGGATTTAACTGTTCAACCATGTCTGCTAATTCTGTCCCCTTATCAAATATCATTCATTTTATGTTTTTATTGTATAAAGATATAATTTTATTTTATATTATATTTATGAGCAATAATGTTATTTTGGCCTGCATAGGTCCTGATTAATTTCAAGTAAGTATTATAAACTTAGCCTCCTAAAAAGCACAACTTCGACTCAAAATATATTTGTTTACCTGATATATTGACATCAAGCCATCTTTTTATCGAATATTTTTTTATTTACTATAATTGTTATATATTTTAATTGTGCTGTTTAGTTATGTTATGATGCTAATGAAACTTGGTTTAGGTATGTATCTCCTGTGACTATTGCATACTTCTTTTTTTATATGTAAAATTAATCATATGTTAGATATAGGGTCATAAATTATTCCTCATAAAAATCCTAATAAAAACGGTCTTACTGAAGAAAAGTTTCACTTTTCTAGACAGAATAATATCTGGCAGAGAGAACTAGGACTTGAGTATAAGATAGTATATGGGAAGAAGTAATTGTTTCAGTTTGAAAACTCTAGTTGCAGACCCTGGCAAATGCCTCAATGCTGTACTAAGAAGTTCCAATTGCTCACTGATTCATTTCTATACTTGCGAGGAGGAAACAAAAATGAGAAATCCATACCTTAGGTAGTTCGGAGTTAAATAGTTAAACAACTGCCACTTCTTTTCACTAGCTATAGGTTAACAATAAATCAGACGCTTTACTTTTTTTTTTCAACCTGCTTCTCATTACTTTTTTGCGCTTCTTTTTCCATTTAAAGTAACAATGTGATAGAGAGCTCCCAACAGCCCAAACTTCATCCATAAAAGTCCCTTCACCGAGCTAAGCCCAACGAGATATCAACTTAGTTCATTAACGCCACAGTTGAGGGCGTTGACTCTGAAGGTCGTTAAAGAGTTGTCCAATCTCCTCGCCGGCCCTCAAAGATTACCCCACGCCTAACAGACCCGTCAGATCATCCCATAGGTCATAAGGTGACCTTAGTAATGTTCTTCTAACAAAGCTGTTATTTGTTTTCATCTGACAGATTATTATGAAATAGCTTACATTAAATTATTACTTATTATATTGTAAATAAGATATAAAAGATAGAGTATCAAAAAAAAAATATTGTGATGTTGGTATTTGGAATGCCAGAGAAATGTTTTTGAAGAAATTACATATATAGATGATAAATGAAAAAAAAAATGTAGATTATTGAATAGTAAAATAATTTAATTATTCATTTAATTGTATAGTGCAGTGTAAAAAAATATATATATTTCATGACATATATAATTTTTTTCTTCACTTTTATATTTAAATCGACACTTGTCAAAAACATTATTGACAATCAGCGAATGTGCTGAAATCAGATTATATAATAAAAATTGGCCAGTGGCATCCCTTCCTTGTCTTTAGTTTTCTTTTATGTAAGTAGGTCTCTCATCCACTTTAGTTTCAGTCTCCTTCTGGTATTCTCCGGCATGAGAGATGTGGCCATACCATTGATGAGTTTGTTTGGATGTCCCTTTAAGTTTTCATGAAACAGTCTGTAGTGTGTCCGTATTTGTTCAATGACTGTTAGTGTATTTGTAGGTTAGTGTGTATAGTTTTATTTTTGATGTACCGAGGTACTTGTGTTAAAAGTGTTATTGTGCTTGTGTCTTGGATTAAAAAGTTTGTACTCGTATTTTTATATGTGTCTGTTTAGCGGTTCCATAAATTATATATATATAATGAAAATATACTCGTAATAATATTTTCTGAGCACAAATTTAACATATTGGAAAAAATAAATTAAAACCATCATTTCAATAAACATTTAACACTATAATAAAATTATATTTATAGATAACCCACTCATTTGATATTTAAAAGTTTTTGTAGTCCAATGTTCTTTAAATTCATTAGTTCATGAAAAAATTAATTTGTATTGTACAACCATCAACCTCCCCCCTTTGAATAGTCAGCTACTCACCGCTCAGCCATAAATTAAAAGATGCAATTCACGTCAACATTAATTTTCAAATGATTTTTTATCTATGTTGCCTCTGCCCTAAGTGATGTTATATGACAAGATTCTCAATCCCAAGTCCTCCATCCTTCAGAAAACTCCTTTCTTATTCTCCGCACTCCCTTCTTAATCAGCACTATCTCTTTTGTATAACCATTACTTACTTTAAGTGAGCTATATAATCTTTTAAAATATATTTTGATTTTTACATTACACATTAACTAGTTACATATTTTAATTATATTACAAATTTAAATAATGAAGTGTGAAAACATTTCCACAATTATATGAATAGTGTATAAACAGTATTTGTAATTAAATCATTTTTTCAAAAACATTTAAACATTTTCACTGCATTTTTAAATAATATTTGAAAATTAAAATTATTGATTTTAAAATTAAATATATATTTTTATTTCTTCAACTAAATGCAATGAAACTTTTCACTCTTTTCTAAAAAAAATTATTAATGAACCAATAAAAATATATATATATATATATATATATATATATATATATATATATATATATATATATATATTTTTTTTTTTTTTCATTTATTGATATTTACAACTGTACAAAATAATATACAACAAGTAAATGTGTTGACAGTGAATTTAATGGCATGCAAATAACTTGTGCACCATCTCTTCGTAGACTTCAAAGCGGCGTATGACAGCATACAGCATGAAAGACTGTACAGTGGCCTCAGGGGTCTTAATATACCTGAGAAGCTTATACAGATGATTAAAGTCACTATGAAGGATATGAGGTGTGTAGTTAGGATAAATGGTGAACTGACAGAAGAGTTTCATGCAAGGAAGGGATTACGGCAAGGTGATGCACTGGCCTGTTTATTGTTTAATCTTGCTCTTGAGAAGGCGATAAGAGATGCGGGCTTGCGCCGAGATGAGCGATGCGGAAACATCTTTAACAGCCTCGTGCAATTGTTGGCATACGCAGATGATGTAGATATCGTGGGGCGCTCCTTCCAGTCCATGAGTGAGGCATTTCTGGCTCTGGCGAGTTCGGCCAGTAAACTTGGGCTTGAGGTAAACGAGTCCAAAACCAAATACATGGCATCAGAAGAGGTTCCGAGGCCAGGTGAGACAGTGGCAATAGGACAACACAGGTTCGAGAAGGTCTCTGAATTTAAGTACCTGGGTTCAATAGTCACTCAAGACAGCACCCCCGATGTGGAGATTAGGAAAAGGATAGCCGCCGCTAATAGATGCTACTTTGGTCTAGCAAGGCAGTTCAGAGGGAGAATACTCTCAAGAAAGACCAAGCTCTACCTCTATAAAACCTTAGTGCGCCCCGTGCTCCTGTATGGATCGGAATGTTGGACAGCATCAAAGGCAGCCGAAAAAGAACTGATGATCTTTGAAAGAAAAGTTCTCCGACGAATCTTTGGTGGGGTAAAAAATCGGAGAGGAATGGAAACGCCGCACAAACCAGGAGTTGTATACGATTTTTGAAGAGGCAGACATCGTTACAACCTACAAGTTAAGGCGCTTAAGGTACGCTGGGCATATTGCCAGAATGGCTGATGGAGATATGCCAAAGGGGTTGCTGACCCAACTGATCCATGGGACAAGGAGGAAAGGAAGACCAAAGCTTAGGTGGTCGGATGGGGTCGCTGCAGATGCCAGAAGCATGTTGGGGGTGCGAAACTGGACGGCGTCAGCGCGGGACCGTGACGATTGGAGGAAACGGTTGGAGGAGGCCAAGACCTGTCACCGGGTTGTAGAGCCGTTATAAAAAAAAAAAAAATAAATAACTTGTGAAGAACTACTTACTAGTGGCACTTCAATAAAATCTACACTAAAAGGTCTCTAGGCCATCTTCTTTTCAGACGCCTCGGAGGATTATCAGGGATGGAGGAGGAAGCAAGTTGGGAAACTAGTGGATTGGAGTGGTTATAGAGCTTACTATGGAAGGATAGGTATCTGGTTTGGGCTAAATCAGAAACATATGGAACATTAAGATCTTTATGGATAAGTTTATTGGTCACAAAGTAAGGAGCATTGAGGATTTTTCGAAGGATTTTGGATTTTAAGGATTGGATAGAGATGAATTGGATGGTTTAGTAGAGCCCCAAAGCTCAACTCCGTACGTCCAAATAGGTCTAATCACAGTCATGTAAATGGGTCTTTTGTAATTAATTGGGAGCTTTGAACGTTTGTCTAGTAAATGTTGAAGTAGTCTGTAACTAATAAAATATTTAGTGTAAGAATTAGAAATAGGTATTGAATTTGTATAATTTTAATATATTTTTTCTAAGTTATATTTCACTATTTAAACAAATAAAATAAACATGTAACTGTTTTGATCAGCTACAAGTGTTAAGCTATGATTGCTAACAAATAGTATAAATACATATATGATTATTGAGTTATTTAATAATTTAATCAGTTACATATGTTTTCTTCTTTCTCAATCGTATGTACTTACCAACCAGGGGGCTTTCTTGACTGTGCCGATTTTGAACCAAAGTTTTTTGGAGATCCAACTTCAAAAAAAAATGTTGAAAATTTTATATTTTACTTTCTGTTTGAAATTGATACCCTTATCTTCATTTAACGAAATCAACATCATTATAGTCTAAACGGATGTCAGATATGTTTATAGCACTCAGAAAATTCCTAAAATTCAAATTTTCTCGTGAATCTTATAATAATTGTTTTTACCTTTACTTAAAAAATTCAATGAGAGAAATGCTTCAAATTGTTTACGTAATTCAAGCTATTGGTCATAGTTCATGTTAATTGGGTAGATCTGAAGTTTTTTAAAAATTATTAGCAAAAGCAAAAACGTTTATTTCATAACCGAATTTTGTACATAGATATTTTAAGAAACGCAATAGATCCCAATAAGGATGGGAAGAAGTAAATCCCATTTTTAAAACTAGTACTGGATCATCGAAATCGTATAAATTTACGACAAGATACAAATTAATAGGCGTAAATAGATAGTATGAAACGGAAAAATATATAGTTCTTTTCGATATTGAACCATAAAAAAAAACTTTGGATCGAAATCAACGACAGATAGCGTGGAAGGTTTACTGATAAATCAGAAATAGAAGGATTTTTATACATTATTTTTTTTTTTATCCATTCATTGAAATTTACAACTGTACAACATACATACATCTAGTTAATGTGTTGATAATGATTAAAATAACATGTCATAACTTGAAAAGAATTACTTACTTGAATTACTCACCTCAATAAAAATTCTCCACTAGAAGGTCTCTAGGCCATCCTTTTTAGACGTCAGAGGGTTATCGGGTATAGAATGGGAAGCAAGTTGAGAGACTATTTATATATTTAAGCCTGTTTAAATAGCCTGACAAGTATTTAATTTTGCTTCAATCTACATGAAAAAAGATATTTTAAGATGGTATGTCACTGTCCATACGGGCTGTACAAATGATTTGATGAAGTGATAGAAAATAAGATTTGTTTTTATTATAATATAGACATCCTTCATTCAGTGAACCTAATTGAAATTTAATATACTTTGAGCAAATAATGGACAATTTGTTTGATCTGAAGTTTTTTTGATTTAAAAATATATACTTAAAAAAAATCTGTAAAAATCAAGCATTACACAATAGATGACACAGAAGAGCAACCAAGCATAGGTTATCGTGACTACTTTGCTATCGCGTGCCTGCACGCACGCTCTTGACAAATGTTTCTGTGGAAGAAGGATAGCTCGATATGATTCAGGTCTGTGTCGGTTCAATTTGCTGCCCCCTCGGCCTCTTTAAATATTTTACAAGAGACACGAAACCGGGTTCTGTTTTGTAACTATTAAATTATCTGTTGTTGATCTGTAAAAAAATAAGTGTTAGTTTATAGTTAGACAGTGATGTACCCCTAATAAAACTGATGGACTATGTAAATGATAAGAGTTGTTGAATATACCAGACTTAAAAGACAAGAAACTGCTCGTCGTTTCCGGCTACTCCAGCATTGACTAGACAACCGTTAAAAGCTCCCAATAAATTATAAACGTAAATAAAGCAAACACCATACCTACTCGAAGCCATTCCAACTTGCCTCACACTCAATTCCCGATAACCCTCCGATGCGTTTGAAAAGATGATGGCCAAGCGTTGCAGAACATTTATAAGACATGTAGAACTTCTATTGCAGTTATACTAGTGAGTAGTTCTCTTCATGTTATTGACATACCATTGTAATAATTTTCCTCAAATTTACTTGTTGTATATAATGTATACAGTTATAAATATCAATAAACAGTAAAAAAAAAAGAAAAGAAAGTGTAGTTATCGAAGTGAAATTGTTAAAATTCATCTATTTCACTCTAAGAATGGAAGATGTTTTTTCCTACAAAACAAAAATATTGAAACAAGTTCAAAAAAAGGATGATCGGGGAGGAAGAAATTTATATTTTTATAGAATATAGAAACATTTACCGATGCCAAAGAAGACCAGATTTTAAATGTGAAAGAATAGAGAGTTGTCATGTGTGTGCCGAACAGGAAATCTAGAGGCCCAATTTTCTTATATTAAGTGTTTAGAATGTGAAACAGCTTGGCAGATAGTCAGAAAGTGGCCCTTTACACACAGGTGAAAAAGGCTGCCTATAGAAGAACATTTGCAGGTCAACGCGCAGAAACTTTAAAAGAGGCATGGATGTCTACACCGACATAAATGGCTGAGACATCGGAGACAGAGAGGGGCGAGAAGAACAAGTGATGAGTTGATGAGAAGGAGGCATAAGAAGAAGCAGAAGGGAGCAGAATAAGATACAGACGGAGATATAGATGAGCAGCGGCATATGGGTAAACTGCATTAATATGAGTGGTTTATATTAATTGTATTTTATATTTAATAAATTTAAAAAATAAATTTTTAAGATTATAAACGAAGAAAAAATTGCATGAATAGACCCAGAAAACTAAAATAAAATAAAATTTGGATAGAGGAAAGGAATTATGAAAATATATCATTATGGAATACTTGGCTGGTCCGTCTCCAGGATAGTTCAGTAAAATAAGGGTTTGCCGAAGAAAATCATTGCCCTCCTTCCACCAGGCCTGTATATGTCGACTCCTAGTCCAGTAAAATTAGGCACTAAAGGCCGTTTTCAAGAAAAAACTGCGGAACTTTTATTCTCAACGGATCTTTATGTTTTTTGGGGTGCTGAATCCGAATATGAAGTTTGCTACCACGGCAACTATCGGCTTCATATCGCAAAATCGCAAAAAACCGCCAAAAAAACCGTTATTTTTGTTTTTTTATCTATAACACGATAACAAAGCTTTTTTCGAAGAAAGTCTTCAAATATTAATTGAAGCTGGAACTAGTATCTACATAATGAAAAAAAAAAAAATCCTAAATCGGACCATTTTTCGCGAAGTCACGTTATTGGGAAAAAATGGAGAAATTGACCAACTTGCCGTCAGTCCCACAGCTCCGCGAAAACACGTTTGTCGTACTCTTTTGGCTATAACTCTGAAACTATTTGTCGGATACAACATTACTTTTTTTCACCTTAAAGCTGATTAAATTTACTATAAGAATCTATAAATGAAGTTATAATCAAATCCCGGAACATGTACATGCCAACCCGCTAATAAAAACGTACTGTTGTAAAATCCAAGTGTTTTTTGGCACATTTTTCGCTCTAACTCCTCAAATATTTGTTCGATCCCAAATTCCTTTTTTCTATCTCAAAGCTGATTAAATTCACTATCAGATGCTATATATGTAAATTATATTAAATTCTGGAAACCACCAAAGCTAGCACGCTGAATGTGTATGTTTTGGCAAAATATGTAAATTATGACATGTTCAGTAGACTGGTGTGGGTATTTTACGGTTTTAATTATAAGTTACATATATAGGATCTAGTAGTAAATTTAACCAGCTTTTAGATAAAAATATTATAGTTTGGATCGGACAAATGGTTTTGGAGTTATAGCGAATAATGTGCCAAAAAACATGTATTTTACAAAAGTAAGTGATTTTCAGCGTGATAGCTTGTGTATTTCAAGAATTTTGATCACAATTTCATAAATAGGATCTAACGTGTTTTCGTGGAGCTGTAGGACTGACGGCAAGTTAGCCAATTCCTCCATTTTTTCCCAATAACGTAACTTCGCGAAAAATGGTCCGATTTCAGATTTCTTTTTTTCATTATGTAGATACTAGTTCCTGCTACAATTAATATTTGAAGACTTTCTTCGAAAAAGCTTTTTTATCGTGTTATAGATAAAAAAACAAAAATAACGGGTTTTTTACGATTTTGAAAATGAAGCCGATGATTGCCGTGGTAGCAAACTTCAGATTCGGATTCAGCACCCCAAAAAACATAAAGATCCGTTGAGAATAAAAGTTCCGCAGTTCTTTCTTGAAAACGGCCTTATAGAGCCTAATTTTACTGGACTAGGAGTCGTACAATACAAGCCTGGTGGAAGGAGGACAATGATTTCCTCCGAAAACTTGTTAAACTCTTTCGTTTGACATTGGCTTCCAATTTCAGTAAATTTTTTCAGAGTTTAGCAGTTTCCTGACAAAGCACGTTAAACTGAGGAGCTGATAATTGAAGCTCGTAACCAACCCGATTCTTTCATAAACGCAGTTACAAAACGGAAATAAATTTACAGCTTCAATTTTTTTTATTGCTTACTGTATTCTACTGGACTCGTCAGTGTAGACAGAGTCCCGATACCAGGCAGGGGGATTATCGGATAACCAGAAAGGTTATAGTTATGAAAAGATATCGATTGATTTTTTTGTCATCTTTAACTTGGTTGACAAGAACCTTTTCTACCTCGAAGGGAATAGATCAAATCGTAAACCCGCCTTCTTATCTTCAAGGGCGAAAGGGCGATTTCCTGTTCTGCTTTCAAAAGGAGCTCCGGAGTTTAATGAAATTTAATATGACTTGTTAGAATAAAGGTGTTCGTTTCTATGACTGTAATAATATCTCCTGGTAACGCAGATGCATTATCAGTAAACGTGTGAATTTGGTAGTGATTGACGCACTTAAAAACAGATTTAATGTAAGTAAGAAATCCGAAGTAGTCTGAGAACAGAACCATTATTATTTTAACAATTCTGACTAATCACTACACCATTCATCAATCGTTTCGTCCAACATCGAAAAAATCAAAAATCCAGATTATCGTTCCTGCATTGATTTTCTTAGATCTGACAAAGCTGTATGAAAGGTATTACATATATTCCGCTTTAGTTAAATCCTTCATGAATTCATAATATCCAGTGCTATGCTAGTTTTAAAGCTTTCTGACTTTATTTAATGTTTAGGAACTGTTCAGAACTTACTGTTTACTACTTAATTTTACATAATAAAATTTTTACTACTCCATAACTATCGGGAAATTACTATTTCGAACTTAAAGAAATCAGTGATTTTTTTTTATATTCCTGCAAGATCGTATTTTATTTCCGTCATTAAACTGTCTAGTGCTTAAAACCGATCGGCTTACTTTTTCTCTCTTAGAATTAAAAAACAAACCAATAAATTTCAACAGCTGTCTTATAATGATAAAGTGCACAAAAAAAAAACAGTAGTAATCATTAATGATTTAGTCTATTTGACTATAGAATTTCTTACTTAAAAAAAAAAAAAAATGTTTCACTTTAAATAAATTATAGTTTAATTTACTGATTTTCTTTCATTCAACTCTCGATAGCGATGATAATTACTATAATCTAGACATAATCAAGATATGACTAGTACGGCTATCAGGAATACGTGATAGTATTAGGAAGTAAGGGTCGGAAACATATTAATGCGGTAATGAACATTTTTTAATCAGATTCATAGGATGTCTCCTAAATAAAATTTGTTTAATTGTAATTTTCCATTTAGTATGTTATTTTTGATAATCACTGAATGGTTATTCATATTTCCTAAAAAGTTTTTTTTTTTTTTTTTTTTTTTTTTTTCTAGGCTCCCAATAACAATACCAACAATGGCTCGGCCTCCAATATACATTTTCTACTCACTTCCACTTAAAAAACAAAAATATTCCAGTGGTTATCATTATCAAGCTGGTATTGTCATTACCAGGTATTGGTATTACCACAATACCGCGCCATCAAAATTTTGATACATGCTAATATGTGAATATGAATTTTGATTTTGACCATTTGTTTTTTTTAGAACTAAATGACAAAAGAAAATGTTCGTATTAAAAAAAAAAAAAAAAAAAAAAAAAAAAAATATTCGACTGGTGTAAAAAGTATGAGCACTTTTGTATTGAAAATAGTCCGTAATCTGAGAATTACCCAAATATACATAACCATGATCAATTGTTTTTCCCAGGTATGGAGGAATACTTTTTATAAATACCGTCTTAGATTATTAGATAGTGTTTTCCACAAAGCATGTAACTAGTGTCTATTGTGACTATCGATGTGTAGAATATTTAATGTACCGTACTAGAGTACCTAAATAGGGATGGAGAATACCTTCCGTCTATTGATAAACCGGCAGATCCGAGGTCCATTGCTACTTCACTCTGAATAGACGCCCGGAGGGTCCTTCAATGGAACTTAACAAGACTTTCTTGAATCCAGGTCCTTAGGGCTAGGACATTAACCCATCGTGTGGAAAAGATTCTTCCAAGTCATAAACTGCACAGAATATGTTAATATACTCATTACGCACACTATTGTTAAATAGTATTCATAAAAAAATGCTCACTTAAAAAAGAAGACAAATAATCATAATTTATTATCCCATATTTATTCGAAGTAGAATTAGCAAACATATTTGAATTGAAATATAGGCTATTAACAATAATTATATAATAAATAAAATTTTAATATATTGCCAACGTTTCGGGCATGTCGTTGATTGTAAATGATATGGCCGGAAAGTAATGTTTGTTTTTTTCTATTTAAGTACAAACTATATGTAAATCTATTTTATGTGTGGTCCTCACAGGATTTGCAGATGATCAGGCGGTCTCTGCACGTAATAAGTATGCGGCAGAGAGAATTATAGATAGCACCCAAAGGATACTGGCGGAGATTGGTCTGGCTGTAAATCCACAGAAAAGTATGGGCATTGTGTTGGATAGGGGTGAGATGCAAGCAACGACGCACTCTCTTGAGAATGGAGATGTCATCCACACGGCAAAGGAAGATGACTCTATTAAATACTTGGGATGCACATTCTCGGGAGAGCTAAGGTTCGGTGAAGAATCAATAGAAAAACTAAATAAAAATTTAGATAAATTAGTAACCTCTTGCCTACTTAAACCGGAACAAAAGCTCAATGTTGTCAATCAATATGTGTTTCCCGGATTGACATATCCTCTCCAGACTGCACCCCTTACAAAGCTCAGCCCTGCGTTGTTGGATGGTATAGATGTGATGATCCGCAGGAGCATTAAGGCTATTGTCGGACTCCCTTCGAACACCTCAACTGCGGTGCTCTACGCTCCGCGGAGGTACCGTGGGTTAGGACTGATCCGCTGTCAATGGGAGGCTCCTCTGCAGCACTGGTCCATTGCTCAGCGACTGTCTAATGTTCCGGACGCTCTGTTCCAGTCCACATTCCATTATGAAAAAGAGATTACTGAATGTGCTAAGAGACTGGGTGTAGATCAGAGCCACCGAAGCGTGAGAGCTCTACGACGGTTGTTGAGAGAGGGCGCTTTTGAGGAATGGGCCAATTGCAGGTGGCAGGGCGTTGGTGTACCTCATTTTAAGGAGACGCCGAGAGCTAATCGATATATTTGTGAAAAACAAATACTTTCGGGGTCTGAATGGACAAACGCCCTAAAACTCAACATCAATTATGCACCCCTGCGTGGAGTCCCAGGTGCCAGCGGACTGATAGGAGAGGTTGGGTCCCTTTGTCGCAAGTGCGGCAAAGAGTCCGAAACACCAGCCCATGTGCTGGGAAAATGTCCCAACAACTCACTCCTGATCACACGCTGTCACCACAGGGTCAAGAATGAATTGATAAGGCTCCTCGAGAATAAAGGCTTTACCTGCTTTGACGAGGTATACTGCATCGATAACAACGGGTCCACGAGGTATGCGGATATTGTCGCGTTTCCGAAGAACGGACGGACAGCGCTCATAGTGGATCCTACTGTTAGGTATGAAAATAATAACCTCGATCAATCAGGTGAAGTAGAAAGGGAGAAAATGGATATATATGAAAAATGTATCCCTTTCCTCAAAGAGAAATTCCGCGAGACATTCGGAAATAGAGATTTCTCCGTGAAAGGATTATGGTTTGGGTCTCGCGGAGTCATCCCGGAAAAAACAAGGAGCTTTTTGGAGGACCTTGGCGTGGAGGTGAGGGATATAGCGATATCCGAAAATATAATATTGGACTCCCTGGGAATTATTCACCACCACATACATGGTGCATAGGATGGCCCATTGCAATGTATAGTTATTAAATGTGCATTTATGTATATGAATGTGTGGTAGATATGTGAATATTAGGGGGGGATAGCATAAAATGAAAGAATAAAGTGAAAGAGGAAAAGAAGCGAAAAAGGAAAAAAAAAGAAAAAGGGGGGAAAAAAAATGTTATTAGTTTGTCTAGTATTAGGTAATATTAAGTAGTATATTATATAATTATAACTAAATTATAAATTACAGTGTTGTCTTTAATTAGATAGATGAGTATGCTGTGTTTATAGCAACCCAATAAAGTTGGGCAGCACTATGTTTATTGTTAATTGTCTCAATAAAGCATATATCTCTATCTCTCACATTTAAAATCCTCAACCCACCAGTGTTGACTGTAAAATAGACTTGGTGGTTAACACCAGAAGAATAATTAGGTATATTATATTATTGTTTTATTGTTAATTGGATAATTTAGTTAAGTTAATTCATATAATTGTATTGTTTAAATGAAAGAATGGTTTGTGATGAAAATATTGTTTCAGTCTGAAGATGGGATGTGGATACCGAAACATGTAACAAAATATGATGATTGTTAAACAGGAGAAAATGTGAAATAAAGTGAATCGAATATATTAATAAACACTCCTTGATTGAAGAATTAATAGCTTTATACTTTTTTGTTTTGTTTTTTTGGATTAATTTATTGAAATTTACAACTGTACAAAATATATACATCAAGTGAATGTGTTGATAACTATTATAATAACATGTCAAAACTTGAAAAGAACTAATCATCAGTAGCACTTCAGTTAAAATTCTACATTAGGTCTCTGGGCCATCTTCATTTCAGACGCTTTGGGGGATTATCGGAAATGGTGTGGGAAGCAAGTTGAGAAAGATGATTTGAGAGGCTGTGGAGCATACTTTGAAAGGATAGTTATCTGGTTCGGGCTAATTCAGCAACATATGGATAATAAAATAAAGATCTTTATGGATAGGTTTATTGGTTATATGGATAAGAGTAAAAAAAAAAACATATTTATTTGTATGTAAATATTTTTGTAAATATAGCTTTATAGAATTTTTTTGTCTTATTTTAAATTATTTATTTTTAAAATCTATTTCTTAATAGTTATATTTAAATTTGACATATAATGAAATACATATTGTGATATTAAAATACTGAAATGAATGGCGTGAAATTGCAAGGGACTTCTAAAAGGGTATCTGTCGAACCCATTCGTGCCTTTTTATTTTATGTTAGTCCTCGAGATGCAAAATAAAGGACCTTCCCCAACACAAATAAGATTTGATCAATTGATTATGTTTTTTGTACCTAACCATTTTAATTTTACTTAAATAAATACATACATACCTCTCTTTCCACTATTCATTTTATTTTACATAAACTTAAATCACGAAGTGCTTAGTAATCCGTACGATCCTGTCTTACTGTATATTTTTAACACTTTATTTGCAAATCCTAAATTTTATCCAAGAACTCAGGACAGATCTAGAAAGATTAACATAGATTATCTCGATTTTTTATTTAATCATAACTCGTAATATCATTAGAATACATTTTATTACTTACTAACAATTTTACTCACTTTGCAACCAATTAAATTTGGTTATAATTTCCGAGCGAAAAACCTAAAAAGTAAGTGACGAAAATACAACAACATAGTGAGATTGCTACATATAAAATTCTATCAATGTAAATTTTTCCTCATTATGGCGGGAGCTTTGTAGAAGGATGTTGGCTTACTGAGCCGCCTAGAACAATGGACGAAGCCAATAAAAGCTCAGCCAACTGGAAAAAGTTCAAAGTTCAAAAGCCCTTTATAATTTACGTAACGATATTCCCTGATTTGAACATTACAAAGCGCTACAATATTACCACACAATAACCCTTTACTCCTCATTATTCTTCGACTTTAATATCGACAATTGAATCGAATTCCCATTCTATTGAATTTATATTTTCTATTACATTGATTTTCCTTTAGCTACGCAGGTCGGATTTCAGTTAAGAGATTTAATCAATAATTCAATGCAGATTACCAACCTTTGATAAACTTCAAGTGTACTATCTTGGAGAGGTTTATATCCTGCAAATTATTTGTGCTCTAAATTTAATATACACTATCAATATAATTGCTCGAAAGGGTTGGGATTCTTTATGAGCCTTTCGCATTCAAGTTGGAGCCACTTTACGAAGCAAAATAGACTTCGGCTCAATAATTTTTAACTTCGCCCGACCATCTATTCCAGGAATGCTAGATGTCCACAATAAACAGCTCTGATGGTATGTACGGTTGCCTTAAGAACATCACCTGTCCTTAGCATATATGCCTTCGTTAAAATTAAGGAAAACATACCTTTTTGCAAAATATGCATCTAAACTAGCTTCAATAGAAGACCGTCCGTTAGATGTAGTCTTGTGTGCATTCAGTAAAAGACAATGCCGTTATCAGGACTTCCAAAAAACAACATTCGACTTGCTTTCTGACCTACAGTAATGTCACATTAAAAAAAAAAAAATACAATCTGGTTCATTGGATGAAGGATTTCTGTACAAAAGTGGTAGGTAGCAAAATATGAATATTTCAAAACAACTAGAAAAGGATATATGAAGAAGATGCAATGGGTTATGTAACATATTTTTGCTAAATGAAGAACAAAAAAATCTTTTTTACAAAAATTACTAAAAATTTTGTTTTATTACATAACCTTTCATCCACTAAACCCTTAAATTACTTCTTGTTAAGAGATATAAACTGATAAAAATAACGAGATAGATTCTAATTTGTAAGTATTTTACCTAATGTTACTCCTAATGATTAATACATTTGTAAGACACAAAGGTTATTTCAAACTGAGAGTCTGGTAATTTTAAATATTAGAGCAGAAGAAATTTATATACGTGGAAGATGTTAGCCTTTCGACAACTTCGAGTTGTAACAAGTTGGTCTTTAACGCCTGCGATTACGTTCTGAATATTACATCTTAATGACAGGTAGTACGCTTGAGCTGGCCACAACCAACTCGCCTTCTTTTAATTGCCCTCTTCTGACTCTTTACGACAGAGTATAAGTTATGATTAACTTTAAAGGTTTTATTACTGACAATGAGATAGGAGCGGATAATAAGGAAGTATGTAGAAGGAAGGAGTTTACATTTTTATTGAATTTTAAACAAAAAAATTATAATCACTTGCCTTATCACTTGCGGTTTATTGAACACTGTTATGCAAAAAAAAAAAAAACACCTTAATTTCTTCCTAAATGGGAAAACATTAGATCATGGATATGTCTATTTATAATCTACCACTTTACCCAATTAAAATTTTATATTTAAAAGGATTAAATTACTTAAATTAATAATTAAATTAAATTAGCAATCAATGATTATAGTTGATGATAAAAGGTTTATCATAAATATATGAAGCTTGAGCTACAAATAAAAAGCCACATTTAAAAATTTTTTTTTTTAGAAAAAGTAACCATAGGTTTTAAAAGAACGTTTTTAGAACGGAAGGAATGAAGATTTAGACGCAAAATGATTCTTGGAAACATGAGGGGGGATCGTTTCATTACATGCTATATTTTAAAGGATTTATCCAGACAGTTCCATCCTAAATTAAATATAGAAGTTTTATCTTCTTTTTTTTAGGGCCAAGGGGTCTGAGCAGAAAGGGTGAGCTTTCAACCAGGGTCAATCATTATATTCGTTGTAGATAATGAATGGAATATCCTGCTTTACTGAAATCATTAACTTGCCAGTAGAAATATATACCAACATCGCCAACGCGAGAATATATGTTAATGAATATAAAATTAGATATTAATATTATTCGCACATTATAATATGACCCAAATGTAAATTAAACAAATGATAAAATAATGTTTTGCAGGCCATATAAACAATCAGGATTCAATTCGTCTTTCGATTTGTTCGAATATTATTGTATTTACTGATGCTTTGAATATTTTTCTTATACCAAATATTTCTTTCTAATAATAAAATACTATATGAAAGATAGGCTTGCCTACAAAATTTGTTCTTTCCCAAGAAAAGGATTTTTGACACGCTAGATAGTTTTCTGAAGCACAGAGCTCCGCTTCGACACTTGTGGAATGAAAACTTTTTATAATCTTAAAATGTAAATTTCATATAATTGAGGAAATCCTCGATATACGAATTATCTACTAATTAAAACATTACTAATTATTAAATGAAGATGGTTAAAAACGTGGAATTAATTTTAAACCAGCCCTAAGGTTGTGGGAAAGAATTCCACTCGAGGATAAAGGATAGCTTTGTGTTGGACTAAAAGCCTCGCCTGTGAGGGATTTAAAGTTTAACCGAGTGCTTTGGAAGCTTCATTCTTCGTTTCTTTTGATCCCGCTGTGGGGGCCTTGGCGTGGAGGAACCTACATTGTTGGCTCTAACCCGCATGTCATCTATTGAGAGTCTTCTATTCAACTACGTATTACACAAGTTCCATTTGCACGGCTTTTCTCATCAAATATTCATAGTGCCAATGAATAATGATTGAACTGAACAAGGAACAAAAATTTTAAATATTTATCCATAGAAAAATATTAATATTGTGTAATGAAAAACCTTTAGTTCATTAGACTCATCAAACCTTATTACATGTACTAACATTAACCCATTTAGAGCCACAGCTAGAATTAGTTAAAAGTTTTGATTTTTCCACAAAGAAATATTTTTTTGGGAGTTTAATTTAAAGAGAAATTTAAATTTGTTTTAGTTCATCCATGTTGGTGGCAGAAACTATTGCACTCATGTCTGTAGAATATTAAGTATTTTTTTTTTGAGATTTGTAAGGTGATAATATTTAAAAGTGCTACAATAATACTGTTTCATGAAAACCTGCATTGCAATTGTTTAAATCATCAAATCCTTCAGAGAAATAAAAAAAATTACAATTTTCAAACTATTCTCAGACATGAATCACAATTTAACTTTCTTATATGTGGTATGCAATCTGGGTGTAATTAAACATTACATCACTAGCACAATTTAATTGTAACAACCCTCATTTAGATGGAATTAACATTTAAATCTCACAACTCATTAGCGTTGAAAAATAACCTATTGTACTATTATTTTTTATTGGATTAAAAAACACAAAATTTATTAAAACATTATTTTCAATAATCACAAACCCTAAATGGTAAGCTAATGTGATAAAATATGAAAATATTTGGACTTAAATTAATACTCCATAAACGCAACAGAGGACGAAATGGGTTAGTCGCGTGGAATAAGTAAACATTCTAAACTAAATAAAACTAAGGAAAATAAGACTGTCAGACAATAAAATTTAAACTAAAAAATATATCAAATTATTGGAATCCATTATTTATTTATAAAAAAAAAATTGCTCTATCATCCTAACAGACTAATTTTAAATGGTACTTGTCAAAACATGTATTGATAGAGAGTAACTACAGATAAACGTTTTTGTTTCTTTTTTTTTAATTGAAAGACAAAAGTCAATTAGCTCTTGAATATGTTCAGGAACGTATGTAAAAACAAATCGAATCATTTCAAAGGATATTTCTATAAAATACATTAATTGAGTAAACATTTAAATTATTAGATTGTTAAAATTATATTTTCATACTATTAGCATATATCTAAAAATAATTTATTTATTTGCTTTATATAATTTATTTTATTTCTCTAATTATTTCCTTCGATTTGATATTTGTAATTATTTATTCATATTTTATGTATATTCACTGTCATTCCTTTTACCGATCACACTTTAGTGAGTAAGAAGATGTGATTTCTTGTCTTACGTTTTTGAAAACTTTAGTATGTTCATGCAACATAGTGCTGATGTGTTGAAATTTTTTGTTTTAGAACTGAAAATGAATGTTTAGCATTCGGAACTAGTTTTACAATAAAATATTTCCAATAGAAGTGGCAATTAATTCATTAATCCTAATTGTATTGATCCTTCTATCATCATGCGTACCTCAAGTGATTTTAAAGATCCAGATTCCTTTACAATTATAATCCGTCAAACCGAATTGGCTGCATCCTCACCTGTTCATTTTCCTAAAGTTAAAAAATCCTTTATCCCAACGCCTATATATTGTAGTGTTCTACAATTATTGTAATGAAATCCTTAAAAAGAACTTGGCAACTTTCTAGTCCAAATCCTATAATTTCTAGCTTTCTTCTCTCTCTGCTTCAGATTTTTTTTTTTTATTGTGCTCTCACGTACAACGAAAATATTCCTAAAATATCAACCCATTTCTCATACCATATGTCCTGTAGGTGGTTCATGGTTTGCCTCTGGCGAGAACAGAGCCGAAGAATTTATTAAACACCTTTCCAGCACATTTGTTTTCCTTCCCAAATCCAACCCTACCTACACTGTAACAGTTGATAAATCCCTTACTTTAACGATTCCTTCCCACTAACTTCCTAAAGCAATCAACCACTTTGTAAAAAAACCAACAAAAAAAAAACCTTTAATCTCTTATTTATGTCTCAGGTTAATGGATTTGAAGCCCGAATGAAACGGAAAATACGTTAAATAAATGATTTATTTAGATATAATATAATTTAATTCTTTACTTATATTTAATTCTTTATTTAAATTATATATTTAATTATATATTATATATTTAAATGTATTCATATTATATATTTATTTATATGCTTATATTTATATGACATTTCCAGCAGATAATAATTTCAGTGATCATTCTCTTTTAAATGATTTTTAGATATATGCTAATAGTATGAAAATATAATTTAAAAAATCTAATAATTATAAATAATTAAAATGTTTTCTCAATTAATGTATTTTATAGAAATATCCTTTGAAATCTTTTGATTTGTTTTTATAAAAAGTTTCTACTGTAAATATGTGAGAATATTTATATCATTCAATTATACCATGAATACTTAAAAAGTATTATATGAAAATTTTTACAAATGGATTATTCGTTTAACCTCATTAAATAATAAAAGAGACGTGTATATAAAACCAAAAGAAGTCTAGAAAATTTATTCCTTAAATAAATTGCTGTTATTATTGTACAATAATTCGGATTATTCTGGATTTAAGAGGTGTATGTCATACTTATCTCGATGTTTTAAACTTTTTTTCGGGGATTAGTTTATTTTTCAGCCAGTCAACTTTATATGCTCATTAAAGCTCTGTAGAAACAATCCTCGTTATAATTATCGTATACATGATATTGAGTTCACTACCTGAATCTATATACAACACTGTAAGTATTTTGTTTCTACTTTGATTAGATGTTATTGAAAAAAAAAAGTATTGAAGCCACTTAAGGTTGCCTATTCTAAAACAAATTGTGTCGTTATAGTGAGGGATCCTTTTTTTTATCCAATAGTTTTAGAGATATGTTTAAGTAAATGAAACTATAACGTTTGGATACGGACTATTGAAGATTAATATCTTAGGATGCTTACGTAAAATTCTTGTTTTTTTTTTTATTTTTTATATAAATGAATAATGGATACTAATAAATTGATACATTTTTAGTTGTATTTTAATTGTATTAGTTATGGTAGTGCAGTTCTACCCTCAGACTGCAGCAACGTGGATTATACGAGGCCCGCTTGTGTTTGATTTAAAGTTTTATCCCATTGACAAAGCTTCAAGTCAAACATTGTAACCCTCTCCATGCTTCTCTTTCGAATATTTGTCTTGCGGAATCCTAGTGAGCTTTGGTCTCTCCAACTAGTTTCCTCACTATCTCTTAACTTGAACAATTCAGCTTAGAGTAGTATCTAAAAAGTTGATAGCGTTAATAAACTTCGTGGTGGTAATGAGATTTGACAGTTTTCTAACCAATAATAATACCATTTCCATGGAAAATATACTTTTTTCTTGATTTTCAAACAGCCACAGGGAAGAAGAACCAAACTAATTTTTTTTTTTTTTTAAATATTCAGACAAGGACTCTATTATTCATTTCTCATTAATCATTTTTTTTTTCAAATCTATAAATTTGAGAATATTAGGTGTTATTTTTAGGTGTTTAAAATTCAAAAATCTGTGTTATTACTGAACAACTGCTTTTCGGTTAATTGTTGTAACTAAATGGAGAAAACAAAAATGAAAAGAGGATGTTTTAAAACCAACAACGGCCCTATTATAACCTTAGAACCCCAGCCATTCAAGAGCACGAAGCGGCTTATTTACAAAAATTTAAAAGGAAATACGGTTTAAATATTACATGGAGAATGACTAAGCAGTTGGGATGAATAGTACCAGACCAGGTTCCATAATCGATTACGATGACAACAAAGACATCGATTTGTGAGAAAATAAGGAGTATATAAAATGCGGAAGACGTCTTTTCAAAGACGTCCAACATGTGTGTTGGATAATCATCTTCCAAGATTGGAATGTCATCACGTATTTCGCTGAAATTCATAATTGGAAAACCAGTGTCCTTTTGAGGACTTGTTTAAGATTACAAAATACTATGATAGCATAAATGGCAATATCTACAATATTTGCCAAATATTACTCCTACTATTGTTATTGGTATATGTTAGAATTTCTATAAGATCTAAAAAAAAAAGGGAACATAAACAAATAAAATATTTATGTTGTAATTCATTACAATCTAAGTTTTATGAATACTTTCTGACCCTTACTGTGTTTTAACGTTGAAGGATCTTTTTTATACTCATTATTTCTAATATAGTTGCTTAGGTTTTTATTTGTAAATTACACGAAATATACATTATTCCGTATAGGTATCACATTCTATTGTTATTTTTGGATTATCTAAACTCAGTGTTTATATACTTTTACGTATGGTGCGTACCGGAATAAATAAAATCCCCTCCAACTGTGTTTTACTGCTGGAAGGAAATCACATAAATTCAGTGTTAAATTAAAATTATTTTCAAATAATATAAAATATGAGATAAAATGATCATAGACGATCAACGATATATATTAATTCAACGATTGTAAATATTCGATAAATATATTTATTATATATGTCTGATTATCGATATGTTTATTAATATAATTAAAAAAAGATAGAGTGACCATGGTTTTCGACGCAGCTATATATTATTTAAATGGTTTTACAGTTTTTTTCCCAAATCTTACATTAGATATATATTTTAAGTACATATGGTTTTAAAAAACTGTCAAAAATGTAAAATGAGTATGAAAATGGTATATCAAAATCAAAAGGAACAAAGATTTGTGTTTAATGTCCAAAAGACACTGTGTGTGCAGCCTGCAAAAAGAGAAGAGCTATACAACTGGGAATGTACCGAATACAGAGTTTTAAATTTTTCAGGTACCTCAGCGGATTGATTACCACCGATAATTCGACAACTATAAGGTTGATTTTCACCTTGAAGTAAAACGAATATTTAGTGCAGTAAGAGTTGTTGATGCCTGGTGAATAAGAAATAATAAGGAACCACATGAGTTGTTTGAAGGGAGAAGCATTGTCTTTTGTTTCCGGATGGGATGATTAAAATGGTTGGGAAATGTGGAGAATATGTATCTCAGTGTAATCTAATAAAAAAAAAACAAAAAAAAACTGCTCTACAGGAAGCCATGTGGAGGAAGACACGGGCCTCGGCTGCGATTGCTGGATGATGTTGAGGCAGACCAGCAGGCTTTAGGTGTGTACTGGGGACGATTTGCTACGGTCTAAGTCCAATGGAGCAAGCTTTTGAAAGAGGCCAAGGTCCTACCCGGACTGCGGTGCCGATCCGACCAAGACTGGAACTTTCATTGCACAATATACCATCAAAAATAGTTGAAAACTAGGTAATTACTTTTTCACTTGTTACGCGTGGTAGTAAAGAAGGAGTAATAAAATGAGAATTAATAAATACTTTTTCACTTGATAAATACGTGAAATTCCAACTTAGCCAATTAAATGAAAATAAGTATAAATTCAAGAAAGACTCGGATTGAAGCTAATACATATCGTAGAGAACAGTATAAAATTAAATATTTACGAATCTTTAGATATAATAAAATCGTTTACAACCAATCTAAATATTGTTTAAAAAAACAATAAAATATTTTTAAAAAACAGATAAATATTTCTAAAAGTAAAAGGATTCTCTTCTAGATTTCTCAATCCATTGCTTGTTCTTCCCTGATGCAATGCCCCATTAGGCTCTCTTCCATTAGATCCTTCCGTCTTACTCTTGGCCTCAATTTTTTTTTTTTTTTTTGTTACTTTTCTCCACAACCATTTTAATCTAAGGTAACATTTTAGGAGCGAAGTGTTCCGGTTATATTAATCGAATATGTACTAAACATTTTACTTTTTTGTCTCCTTCTGTTAAAAGAATGTTTCGTTTTGTTCCCACTAATTCTCGAATTCTATCATCTATACATCAATTCCGTCTAAGTTTTCTCGCCACCCATCTTCATCATCCATTTATAATAATATAATATATAATATAATAACCATTGTTTATAATCTATTAATTAGAATTGAGGATTATCTTCGTTCACTTGCCAAAACAAAATTACTATTCAAAACCTGTAATTATTTTTGGACCAATTCAATACTTATTCTTTGGTTGTCCAGTTGTTGGCATTGCTGTTAATTTCCAACTTAAAAGCCATAGTTTCTTAAAACCCCACTTAATCTTGAAGGTGGTACTATATGTTTGAGTTTATATAAATACATCATCACATTGATCAGTTTATACATCAGATCATTTTCTTGTACTGGAGTTCTAGAAGAAGTTACAATTCGTTTTTAATGCAATTTGTTGCAGGAGTATGTCTCGTTTTTGTGTTAAGAAAATAGTTATCTTTCTTTATTTATGACAATATTCTATTTAATATGAAAATATGGTTTGTATTTTTCCTTAATAGCAATGTTTTTAATCCCCAAAGAAAATAATCATTTTTCTATAAATGTTTTTATTTATTATTATTATTTTTTTTTTGCGTTGCAAAGAAATTTGATTATAAGTTTATACGGTTGTAAATCTAAAGCTTATTCGCGATTTCTTAATCCTTTTATTTTTTGTACACACTTATCAACCTTACAATCTAGACAGCAATGGAATTACTATTTTATACATTATAAATGTAGTATTTGAGTACTATTTTTATGTTTGATTTTCTGTATTTTCTTGATATTTTGTAAAGAAGCATTGAGAAGTTACTTCTCTCATGTATGGCTTTATTTAATTTTTTATTGATAATTTACTTCTGAAGAGAGTTGTGTATAGAAACAAAAACATAGGGAATCTATTTGTTTAGTTTCCGACAAATGTGTTTTCAGTGAAATGGACAACAATCCGCAAGAGCAAACAATTAAACTAAGTGGTTCAACAGTATTACTGATTGGCCGGGGTTATCCATTTACTTTTATTTAATTATTAATTATTATAATAAATGGATATTACTGAGCGGCACTCTTTGGAACTCGTTTATGGCGTTCTATTTATATTATGTATAGGTAACTTAGTAAAATAAACAAAGGGCCAATATAGTTAGGAATTAAAAAAAAAAAAAAAAGAGCAGTAGTAATCTTATTGTTGGATAATAAAGGATTCAAATAAAAACAAGAGGAAATGCCATCAGCTTAAATTAAAATAATAGCTTTATCCCTCAAAATGATCACCAGTAGAAAGGGACATGGTTAAGAAAAAATAATCATAGCTATTTGAATGAAACAAAATATTTATAAAATAAGTAATTTAGTGTAGCTCGAAATTCCTAAATGATTAGCTTTTCAAATTTCATGGTTCTTATGTAAAACTATTTGAATTTGAATTCCCAATAGTTTCTTTTCTCTATCTAGAATTTTCCCTAATTCATTAATAGGTTGTAGTTAAATAATAAATAAAAAATTGGAATACTTTTCAAGAGACTTATTTTTTTTATATTATGAGTTAAGCTTTGGGGCTCCACTAAACCATCTAATCCCTCTCGTATCAAATTCTTACAATCCAAATCGTTTCGAAAAATCATCAAAGCTCTTTACTTTATTCCAAACGAACTATCTATAACGATTTTAATGAACCATATGTTACTACTTTAGCCCTTACCGATCACCTATCCTTTCATAGTAAACTCCATAACCATTCAAATGCACAATACAGGTATTATAACTTGCTTCCTATTATATTCCAAATAGCTCTCCAAGGTGTCTGAAAAGAAGATGTCCACGGGGCCTTCTAATATATGAGGCGTAAAATTCCATATCTGGCTAACTATGATTTGAAATTTTTCACATCTGGTCGACAAACGTAAAGGTCTGGCTGGATGAGAAAGATGCCTTATTTATCGTATTTGTTTCTAATGAGATTTAACTACTTTTGGAAGAAAACCATTTAAAGATAATCTAAAAGAAATCTGGAAATTGCACTTTCAAAAATACAAAATGCAAAAAATCTAGCTGGTTTTTGAATTCGACGGCTCATATAAAACTTTTATTAAAATGCTATCAATGGGTAGTTGCTTTACCAGCAATTGACATGTCGTAAAAAGCAATATCTAGATTTAAGATTTATTTTAATTTAATTGGGTATAGTTGTAAATTTCAATAAATATAATTTTTTTGTAAATAAAAATAAATAAATAAAATTAGAGAATACCCAATGAAGTAATGCATCGTGGAATACAATATAATGCTAAAAAGGTTTTCGTTATGTCGAAAAGTGTTAGTTTGAATGTTTATTGTGAAACGATTTTTTGTTAAACTTCACACCACTAGGACGTATTCACGTTATTTTTGAACATTAAAGGCAGCAATAGTTTCTTTAAACCCTTTCGCTATATAAAATTCTATGGAATGCCGGGAAACCTTGGCAAAGGGATAGCAAAGTGATTACTGGCTTTGAGCAGATTGGAGGACTAAGTCATTGGAGGGAGGATTACAACAGCTTGGACTAGGAAGGGTGAGGGGGGGAGGGGAGGGTATGAGCTGCTCATTACACCCGGCACCCCCCACTCTATTCACCCCCTCCTCCGGAATAACTTCAATTGCCAATCAAACTTACACTTCAAGCTAAGTCCTAACGTTTTTTTGCCCTATTGAATCAATCTTGTCGATTAAAAAGAATTTATTAGATCTAATTTTGAATAGATTTTTTTTCAACTTTTCGTGAAATAGATTGTACAATTCGGCTAAGTTAAGGGCAATAATTAACAGTGCTGATGATAAATTCATTCGTATCATATGTACAAGTTCTCATACACACACACAATTAATAATAATAAGAGATAAAAATAAAACAAATAATTATCATAAAAGTAAAACTAATGATCACTTACAATCGTCAAAAAAAAAAAAAAAAATTAAGATACATTCATACTACGTATGTGTACGATGCAGACTCACTCAGCCTGTGGAACCCCAAATCGAACCTATTTCCCCACTTATTGGGAGCTAATGCTAGAGCCAAAGGATCCCTGCGCTACTTTCTCAGCTAAATCTAGGGTAATATCCAGTGGAGGCTGAGTGGGAGTGCCTGAAAGAAAATAAAAAAAAAAAAAAAAAAAAAAAAAACAGTTTATGTCATATTGTTTCTCTACATATGAAATGACATATTGAATTATTATATAGATTAATTAAATTTGTTATATACCAGGACTTCTGTAATTCTGGTGCATATTTTAAACATTATCGAAAATTGCTTTTAAGTAAAGACCATTGTTTTTAACTACTTTTATTTCTGCTAGTAATTGGATTTGATTCCGATATCATTCTTTGGTTTTGAGGCAAATAACCCTTCACATCCTTTTATTTCTTTGTAATCATCAAAGATCCGTCCATTCAAAATACCAGCCATTGATCTAAATAAAAAACCTAATTTGATGATATAATATGCGGAGTATACGTAGGATGATTTTTTTTTTCCGTTAGTCTAACAATAGCTTGGGGTCCTTTTCACTAAAGGTGGTCGGTTACATTTAACTCAAATTGGATAAACCTATTTTAGAATAGTAAAAGTTTGAGTCTACTTCCCGACCATTAGGAGTTATCCTAAATCGCAAAACTCTTTCGAAGTTCCAAAAAATACAAAGCATCACTTTTTTCCCAAACCGATATGAAATAAACCTAAGTGCAGCAGTATTTTGATCGGTAACCTTATGGACACATTTCGACCCTCTTATGGAACACATTTCTTTGGCGGGTGCCTACGTGCTACACTTCATTTGTTATTTTATTTTCTCTCTATAATCACATTTACATGATGTAATATATTTTATATTGTATATACAGTTGTAAATTTCTATATATATCTAAAAAAAAAAAAAAATCTCTCTTGATATTGCACGTGCGTTAAAAATAGAAATGACATCATATAGCCAACTGAAGTCACAAGGAATGAAAAGATTAGTCATATTTATATAAATATTAGGAACAAAAACATAGGATCTAATTTTAAGAGTTGGAATCAAGGGTTATGCTCGGACACAAGAACTTTTGTAACAACCTAGTACAATGTTTTCGATGCTGCCTTCCTTCAATGCTTTGTGTTCCCTCCATACCGGTATTCCCGTTTACAGACTCAAAGGAATCGCGAAATTACACTGAGTATTTTATAATAAGATAATATCTAATGTTTTCCTAAATATTTTTTAATTTCTAGGATTCAGCTAGTGGTTAATTTCTATTCTCAGTGATATTTTCTTCGACACCTAGTATTTATTTGTATTATTTTATTCTATTGATTTATTTAATTTCGATAGCTGTGTAAAGTAAAGCTCTTTATTTAAAGTGGCGATCATTTGTTATCAGTAAATAAAATCATTCTCTCTTTTCAATTATTCATTATTAGAGAAGTCGAGTTCTTATGCCACTTTTAATCTCTGTTTATGTTAGAGAAAGGGATGTCTCCTCAGTTTGTTCTTTTATTTTCTTCTACTTTAAATAAAAATATATTCCTTAGTCCTTCCTGCCTCTTTAGCATCTCAAGATAAGACACAAAGGAGCAGAAGTATTAACTTCGAGGAGGGAATTCTTTTACCACACGGTGCATTAAATAAATACAAGGAAGAAGAGATTAATCCTTTCTTCTACCTTTCATTCCTCATAAACTGAGAATGAGCCTCTTCTATCAGAAGGGCTCACTGAAATAGTTAGTGTCGGTTTTGATCTCGGTGTGCTCCTAATTGGGTTTAGAATAGTCTTTTTTCCCTTGATAAAGTTCTTCATAAAAATTCAAAAGGATCACAACTTTTTCCTTTGAATCCATTTGAAGTGCTTGAAATGTCGGTTATACCCTTCAAAAAATAATCTCTTATATTGATGAAAATGGTCTGTTTAACTTTTTTTTATTAAATTCAGCAACATTATAACAACAATATAGAGTCAGCACGTAACCGCAAAGTCTAAGGAGCAGAGCTTTTGCTGCAGTCAGTTTACACATTTTTTCTATTGACCTAGTAAATAAAAAAATACTATCCATATTTTGCGGTTTGTAATTATGTGTTTTTTACCTGAATGAGGAGGAATATAAAATCTATATAATATAATGAAAGTTATAATTCTACAAGAGTAAAAGTAATCGTAATTTATTGAATTTAGCAGATGTACGAAACCTTAATTGAAATTAATTAACATGACCTTGTTATTAGAAGCAGGTTATTCAACAGAAAGTTTTTTTTTTTGGTTTTCAGGAGGAGAAGCAAGTGAGGAGTTGTAGAGTCTGAATTAGCATAGAAATAGTAAATTTGCATTTTGATAGCAAAATATGAGAATAACGTCTATTGAATGCACAGATTTCTCCTTGATTCTGAAACCCTTAACCAAGATCTCAACATTCTATATATTGGTTCATAAACAATATTTAGAGATTATTCAATGACCAAAGGAAGGAAACTTCTGCCCACTAATATAGAATACACGAATTCACCAAAACCTTCAACAATGACTTAATGTCATTTTTTTATTCTGTTTAATTATATATTCTTCTTTATTTCTTTTTTCCTTAATCTCAGTGTAATATCGCCACTAAATGTCGCTCTTTAATTGTAACATTATGTTTTCTTACTCCTTTATCACATTAAAACATCGAAAAAGATGATATTTTGTTAAACTATATTTAGATATATTATAGTTTGTTGATATCAGAGATTTTTATATTTTTTATTTTTATTTTTTTTATTTATTTTGTTTTTTTATACACGTGTATTCTGACTGGAGTTCTGTACTTTTTGGTGTTACGTTTCTTCACATTCAAAAATGTAACAATTCGACAAGTTCTAGCTAGCTCTGTTGGTGTTGCTCGATCGAAAATTTGAAAAAAAAAGTATCCATTTCAGAATTTAACCAGAAAATATTTTTTGTTTTATATCATTTGTCGCTTGGACCAACCTTTTGGAACTTATATTGGTTTGAATGAAAAAAGTCATGTTTGAAATCCCTCGTTTCTCTCGACTTCTCGAATAATCATTGATTGTTAATTTAAGTAATTTGATCATTTTAATTCTAAAATTTATATTGGGAAAAGTAGATTATAGATTGGCATATCCATGATATATAGTTTTTCCCGCTCAGGAAGAAATTTATTTTTATTTATCAATATTATATATATATTTTTTCAAATATATTTATTTCTCTATTTTTAATTATTTAAAATATGAAGTCAAGAAGAATCTCCACTCGTCAGTATCTCCTTATTATGATATTCAAGCCACACTAATATCGTACATTGTTTTGTTGTTATCATTGGAACAGGTATAGATTATACAATTAAGAAAGAAAAGTAAAGCAAACAAACAAAAAGAGTTTAATAATTTAATCCTTCTACCACATACTTTTACCAGATATATTAATTGAGTGGATGAGGTGCGGAGATCTGGAGTGGTGCATTGTGTATAGAAATAGACTGTATAGTGCATTGACTGTAGAGAAATAGATTGTTATCAATTAGAAAATTGTTGAAAATGAATAACAATAATAAGAAACATATTAAACTTCTTCATGTTTGCTTAACAGACATTATATATCTGGGTAATTGCAAGATATAATTGAGCTATAAACCAGGTCGTTTCAAAAGTCATGTCGTTTTTTGGGTAATTAAAAAAAAAATCAATGAACCGATAACTATACATTAGCTTTTTTCATTATATATAATAATCTCCATTATAGCTAATAACTCCACCGTGATCCCAAGATTCCAAACACCGTTTTTAAAAAATGATTGATCTTTATAGGTAAAAAACTTATTTTATTCCAATTCTATGCCTTGCTGGTTATCAAAACATTTCTGCCGGAGACAATTGTTCAGAGATCTGAAGAAGTGATAATTAGTGGTCGAATGGTCTGAAAAATATGGTGAATTGGGAAATGTTCACCGTCCAATTTCCATCAATTTATCCCTAGTCAACTTTGCAGTATGTGGTCGAGCATTCTCTTGAAGGAGTGAACATTATTTTATGTTTAAAATTAAAAAAAAAAAAAAATCGCGCAATAGGACTCTGCAGTAACAGTTTGACCTGGGACTCGAATTTCCTGTTCATTAGCAGCTTGAGATCTTCAAGCGTTTCATTGCCTTCGTGAAAACCAAAATTGAGCTTTACGCTCAGAGAGTACCTTCTCACCAAAAATAGAGAACATTTTTCGAGAGGTCTCGGTAACCTTCAGGACAAGTTTAAATTCATATGATCAAATTGACCGAATTTGAATTTTAATATAATTCTTTAAACGATTAGCATTAAATAGATTAATATAATCCTTATTTAAAAGACAGTAGACAATATTGCTTAATTCGGAAAAAGTCGCATTGAAAATAGAATTATAACAAAGAAGGTAGAGCCTAATAAATCTTAATCAATAAAAATACATCACGACTTATGAAACGGCCTGGTTAAAGAAGCTGGGTCAGGTATAATTATTATAAACTGTTCTCTGACAAACAATTAATATTTCAATAATTTAATTACATATATTAATAAATTTAACTAAGTTACTGAAGGCGAAGAAGAAGATTACTTATTAATTAACTTATTTAAAGGTGTATTATAATATTCATTTGTAGTTATATTTTAGCAGTGTAAAGAATATATATATTTTTTTAGGTTCAAAATTCACAATTTTGCAATAGAATACTTAGATGAGAAACTTTCTGTGAGTACCTAATACAAGTTTTAAACTCTCAGTCACTTTAAAACTAATCATGGAACAAAAATTAATTATTCTCATTATTGGTTTCATTAAAAAAAAGAAAACTACATTAATATAAATATGCTTTATAAATAAAAGGACAAGGTAGAAGTCAATTACTGTCCGGTCCATTTCCCGTAGGATCAAGAAATAGAAGAACCTGTAACTCGATAAAATATAAGATCGATATAAGAACACTACTAAATGCTTATTGCTCTTGCCCCCACGGGGAGGTATCTATCCTTATTCGATTATCTTGTCTTCTGCCAAAATCGATTGGGTATTTTCTTTAATAACTCTTCTGGTAAGTTTACATTACCGCTAGAGTGTAACACACTTATATATAAGTGTAGATCGCACTTATCCAATCATGCTTCATTAATAAAAAGTTACTGTACAGAAGTCTTGATACAAGGAGAAAAAGAAGGTGTTATTGTACAATATTTTTTGACAAGTACAATATTTATTTGTCATTTATAAAGCAAGAATTAATTATATCAAAGAATAAATTATGATATGTAACTATATAATAATATATAATGAGATGCATACAAATTACGTAATTGATAAAACATATAAATAATTAATCACATGCCTAATCCTACCGAGAGAATAAAAATGGAAGCTATCCTCTCAGCTTTAGAAGCTTTAGAAGTTTGAAGAAAACAATTAATAATATTAAATTAAACCGTTCTCTAGAGAAGACAACATAATTTTTAAAAGATCTCCTATCACGGAGTTGTAGCCAGTCAATTTTTCATTTAATAGCAATTACTTGACAAATGGCCATATATGTAATTAAATATTTTTTCTCAAGTTTTTTTTTTTAACATCAATAAAAACTCAACCAAAACTATATTGCTCCTTAAATAATCAAAAATTTATTACGTCTAACTTTTTTCCAGTTTTTTAGATATAAAAATAAAATTGTCAATTAGACGCAACATTTCTTGCAATCGATTGCGTTGTGCAACCAACATCCAACATGGCAGCAAACTTGACATTCAGATTCAGCATCTCGAAAACATATAAAACTACGTTTGTACGTTACTAGGAGCAGATTTTATATTATGGTTTTTATTCAGGGTAATGTTTTACAACACACTCTAGTACTTGGAATCCTTGTTAAATTTAAGTAGTCCAGAGCATTTTGTAAAAAAAAAAAAAAAAAAATAATTTTTTATTTCGCGAAGAAATTTCGGTATATGCATATTTTTCGATTTATATAAGAAAACACGAAGCTATTTTTATTACAAAATTTCTTTCACAAGAAATATATGCAAAGCACCTTAAAAACCGTAAACCTTGGAATAAGAACTGCAAAACTATTACTGGAAAACAATCATTTAACTTGTTAAATATGGTGTATGCTGTTATAGAGCATTTAATTGCCTAATTCTTATACGACCTAATAAAACAGTTTCGAATATTTGTTTAACAGGTTTTGATGAACTGATTTTCCGTTTCTGGGCTCTTTCTTGATCTGAATGTTATTCATTTAACGTGTGAAAGTTTCAGCTAAACAATGGATTAAAAATACGAGTATTTTTTTAAAAATTCTCCTGGGCCCCCAGTTCAATTAATTTATTAGAATTAGATTTGACATTAAAACCTCGAAACCGTAATTTTTTTTTCAACAGAACGGTTGAATTTGAAAGAAATGATTAAAGTATTTTTATAATATTTAATAATTGGTGTTACTAATGTAAGAACTGTGTTATTTCAACAAAACATCTGGACATTAGCCCAAACTTGGAGCATTCTCTTCCATTGGTTCAACATTGCCAGACGAATTCCGTAGAAGCGCAATTCGCTTTGCAGAGGGAGGTAGTTTCGAAAACAATGTTGGAGATACAATGGTACCCCGACAGCGTGAGGTAGAGCTTGCATTCAATCTGTGACAATAACTGCAAGCGCCGCCACTCGACCTGCATAATGGAAAATTGGCTCCTACTAAAATTATGAAAAGGGATAAAACCAGTAATCCAATTTAAGTAACTAGCTTTTGTTATGCTCGTTAAAAAAGCTTCAATGTGAAATAACGTTTTTATTATGTAAATCAACTGAATTGATATGACTTATCTGAACCTAAGCTGATGTACAGAATTGGAGTAAATAAGATTATATCATCTGTAAAGAAAGACGGTGTTTAAACCATAATTAAAAATAATAGGGTTTTGAAGTATTTCTCGACGACAGACATTTTCGAAAGCATGCTCAACGTTAAGAAAGAAAGAAAACAATGTTCCCAACAAGAGAGGAGATATCGTTTAAAGGAAGACATTCCTCATTTGGTATAGGTAATCAATATATATATAGGTATATATATATATATATATATATATATATATATATATATATAGGTATATATATTATTATTTTTTTTTTTTGTGACTAAATCTTTACTCACACCTGTCAATTATAATTAGATAATTAGTGAAGCTGTTGTAACAAAGAAAATGGTGTGACAAGAATGAGGTCCTCTTTCCAGATCCCAAGATCCCAGTGGCACCTCTCTTGATTTTTATATTAGTCAAGGAGGTCTCTCATCCAGCTCCTTTTTAGTCTTTTCTGGGTATTGTCGGGAATGCATTGTGTACATGTCGTTTTTAAGTTCATTAGGATGCCAATGTAATTTTTCGTTGAATCGTTTGTAGTAGGTTCGTATTTGTTCGTTCACTGTTGGCATGTATAGGTGAGTATGTAAAGTTATGTTGCTTACGTATCAGGGAGCTTTTGTGATTGTCCTGAATTTTTTTACCTCAAAGATTTGGATTTTGTTAATATGTGCCTTTTAAACTGTTACGTATATCTGCGGCGTATATAATTAGAAATAATTTTATTTGTACAACAAATTTTCGCGAAGTGGCTTTATATCAAGCTTTTCTGCAAAGATTTTTTTAATTTGTTCTATATATCATTTTAAAAAACTGTACGGAAGAAGGGTATTCGATATATTTTATCGAATTACGGCCCGGGCCGAGTCATATTAAGCTGAGTAGCCTGTAAGTTCCATCGCTAGGACTTAATTTACAACAACTAATATTCACTAAAACCTATTATTATAATTTTTATTTTTAAATATAGAAATTAATTTAGGGCCTGCTCCCTACACTTTGACTTGCTAGCATTAACATCTTACCTCTGCTATTTCTTTTTCGAATGAGTCAGATGTACTATTTTTCTCATATCGATGCACGAACTCTGCAAATGTGACTTCTACTGCCTTTGGATGATATTTCCTTTGCTTTTTACTTTAATGGATTACATCTTCTCTATTTCTACGAACGTCTTCAATTTAAATCATAGATATACTACAGATACACCAGAGCTCGTCCTTAAATCACAACACCATTGCGAAAGAACAGCATCATATGAGAAATTCTTCCTAACCCATTGCGCAACTTCCTGAAATTCACTTCTTCTCAACCTTCGTCATGCCAGATACTTGACGATTGAAAATATATCAAATCTTTTCTTTTTCATTGTCTATCCTCCTTTCAAACAAATATAAATTTTTATTTAGCATTTATTACATAATTAAACTTTTTTTATTGATTCAAATTTGTAATTATTTTAAGAAACTTTCGTCCCAGACTATATTTCATTTTTTTATTCAATAAATCAAACAATTTAGCAACCATTTCTCCGTGTCAGTCGAATTAATAATTTAATAAATGGTATAGTAGTATTTACTAACAATTTAATGTTTAGTATTGTTAAGTATTTGAACGAATAATGTTTAGTATGAAAAAAAAATCCCATTTATCTTAATGCCACTATAAAATGTTTTATTTGAGTTATAAATTTAATATTAGTTTGTGTTGAAATATTTGTAATTACATCATAAATATTTAAAAAAAAGAACAACCCATGAAGAGGAGATTAGACTGTCAGGACCAACCGTCATATTTTCCCCCAATTAAGAGTATCCACTATATCGAGGCTGGGTGTGCCCCAGAAGGGTCGCCCCACCTCGAAGTCGAGTCATTGTCAATATAATAGAAAATATTTTTTTGACTTCTGTCGGATTCGAACTCGGAACCTAGAGCTTGACATTCAAGTGCCATACCCACTGAGCTACTGCGCCTCCCGGTAATAAATATCATTATTATTAAAATTGTTATTGTCATTCCTTGAATATGCTGTGTATGCCGAAATGCAATGAAGTTGGACAGCAAAGATTTAATTTTAATAAACAATTTCAGTTCTGCGCCTGCGCTAGATAGTCAATGTAGTTTTCATATCGTCTCCTTCATTTATCACTTTTTTATTGTGATTTACAGCATCTTTGCAGTGTAAATTGTTATAGATCAACAGTAGATAAGAAGCACGAAGTATCGGACTTATTATTACTGTGAGTAATTTCATATTTACTAGCAAGTGAATAAAACAGTGTGTATCATAACCTACGAACATATTGTATTAACGGCTAACCAGCTGAGCAGTGATAAGCACGGCCCCCCCACCCTGCCTACGGTCTTCAGTACCTACCTGACAGCCGTAGGGATTGTTGCGTCTCTTCACTGAATTCAGGGTCAAGTTCAAAAGACGCGGAACGTAATATTGTTATTTATTTTTTCTTATTATTTTTTTATTTATTCCTCCTGAAATGCCAGTATGAGGTATTACCATATGGTAATGTCTAGTAAAAATAAGAGAAGTCGGTCCTTGGAGTCCAAAACAAGCCCGACAAAACCCAGATCTAGAAAACAAAAGCGAGCCACGCCTCCTTCTACTCCTAACAATCAGGAACCTCAGCCAGGAACTTCTTCTCAAGCAGTAGAAGATGAATCCCCATTTTTTACTCCAAACCCATTCGAACCACTTAAAAACTCAGAAACTGAAGAAATGGAAACAGCAGTTACCAAAAAAATACCACGCCCTCCACCAATCTACATCAGAAATATTAGAAGCATACAACTCTTCAGCGATCAAATAAATAAAATTATAGGCCCAGGAGCCTACTCATGTGTAAATAGAACTAATGACACTAAGTTACAACCCGATACACCTGAGGCCTACCGTTCAATAGTCAAATACTTGAGCGATACCAAGGCCGATTTCCACACTTATCAGCTCAAGAGCGGAAAATCAATTAGAGTTGTAATTCGGCGCCTCCACCACACTACTCCAGCAGAGATTATAGAAGAAGAACTTACTTCTATGGGCTTTAAAGTTCGCCAAATTATAAACGTGGTCAAGGATAACAAAATGAATCCTAGATCGGGTAACAAAATACCCTTGCCATTATTTTTTGTTGACCTGGAGCCAACTCCAGGAGTAGAAAAAATTTATGAGGTTAAGCGGCTCTATTACACAAATGTAATAATAGAAAAACCGTATCCAAAAAGGGACATTGTTCAATGTCATAACTGCCAAGCGTATGGACACACTAAGCGCTATTGTCATCATATGTCTAGATGTGTGAGGTGCGGCGATCCACACAAAACTGAAGATTGCAACAAACCTCGTGATAATCCAGCTGTATGCGCTCTATGCCACCGGGCCATCCGGCGAACTATAAAGGGTGTGAAACCTATAAGAAGCTCAAGGCTCGCTTCCAACCAGCTCAAGGAAGAAATGAAGAAGTGAGGCAAGCAAGAAGACAGCCATCTAGACCAGTATATGAAGCCATCTCCTATGCTAGTATGATGGGTGGCAGAGAGCTACCTACTGGAACAGGGGCCATGCCACAACCCCAGCCTCAAAACATTTATCAGGAACCCCAACATCCAATCCATAACCAAATCCATCAGCCTCAAACCCAACCCCCTGAAAATCCTATAATCCAGCCCATTAAAAACAACACACTCACAGTTCCTTATATCCCGCCTCCTCCCAATGCTACTGATATCTCATCAATACTAAACTCTTTCCTCTCAGAATTCCGATCCATGATCACACCTCTCATATCACTCCTAACCAGTGCATTATCCAACATCATCATCCCCGCCCAAAGAAATCCCTAAATGAAACCTTCCCTATCTATTCTCCTCTGGAATGCAAATGGTATTCGGAATCATACTGACGAGTTGACAGCACTACTACACGACAGTAACATTGATATAGCCCTGATTACTGAAACTCGACCAACTAGTAAGAGAACATTCAAAAGAGCACAATACGAGACCTATCGGACGGATCACCCGGACGGAAAAGCTCATGGTGGCACTGCCGTCATCATCCATCATTCCCTCTCCCATTATTTACTACCTTTACCGACACATAACTTCCTACAAACAACTGCAGTTGTTATCAAAACCTTCCCTTTCCCTCTTACAATAGCTGCAGCTTATTGTCCTCCTGGAAAAACTGTCTCCTTCACCCAATTCAGTTCCTTCCTCGATTCACTGGGAAACTACTTCCTTCTAGGGGCTGACTTCAACGCAAAACACCAACAGTGGGGTGCCAGAACCACCAACTCCCATGGCCGAACTCTACTGTCGGCACTCAATTCCAACCATTGCCACTACATTTCTCCCTGCTCTCCTACCTACTGGCCAACAGATCCTACTCGTAATCCTGACCTCCTTGATTTTTTCATTTGCACAGGTCTAGGTGCTATCAATCACTCCATAAAACGCCTAGACAACCTCTCCTCTGATCACAGTCCTCTAAGCCTCACCCTATCCCTATCACCGATACCCAAACTTCCTCCCCCATCATTTATTAGAGACCCAATAAACTGGAACCTCTTTCGTCAAAAACTAACCGATTCCATTGGCCTCAGAGTGTCCCTGAAAACACCCCAAGAACTAGATGATGCTGCCAACTCCTTTACGAATTTGATTCAACAAGCTGCTTGGAATTCATCTTTCCCCCAACCTTCCTATAAAAACCATATAAAAAATCCTCTACCACAAGAGCTAATAGATCTTATCCAAACCAAACGTCATTCCAGATCCCTATGGCAAACTACCAGGCATCCTGACGATCGGAGAACATATAACCACTATACCAAATTAGTTAAAAAGAAATTGGCTTCCTTTAGATCTCAATCCTACAACTCATATCTCTCCTCCCTCTCTACCTCAGACAATTCTCTCTGGAATGCAACAAAAAAAATCCTCAAATATCACAATATTTCCCATCCTCTTCGACGTGAAGATGGATCCTGGGCTGCCTCAGATGAGAACAGAGCAGAAGAGTTTGCCAAGCACCTCTCCAGCACATTTATTCCCCATTCCGGACAAATCCCCTCCCACACTGCTAAAGTTCATCAATTCCTCACATCACCAATTCCCCTCTCCTTACCTCCTAAAGCTGTTAACCCCTCTGAGGTCAAATTCCTTTTAAAAAAGTTGAAACTCCGCAAATCACCTGGATATGATCTTCTCACCACCCAGATCCTCCGGCAACTTCCTCAAAAAGCGATCATATTCCTCACTTATATTTATAATTGCATCCTTCGCCCCACTTTCCTCTGATATGGAAACACTCCATCATCGTTCTGTTCCTAAAACCAGGCAAACCTCCCAACAAAGCCTCATCATATAGACCTATAAGTCTTCTTCCCATCCTTTCAAAAATCTTTGAAAAAATCCTTTTAAAACGAATCCTACCTATACTCGAATCCCAAAGCATCCCTTCCCACCAATTTGGATTCCGGACTGGTCACTCCACTGTTCAACAAGGTATTCGTGTTGTTGATCATATATCCTCTGCCCTTGAAAACGAGCAGTATAGCACTGGTGCATTTCTGGACGTAGCGCAAGCTTTCGACCGGGTGTGGCACCAGGGCTTGCTCTACAAGCTCAAGACGCACTTACCCCAATCCCTATTCCTAGTCCTACGATCCTATCTCTCAAATCGCTCCTTTCGAGTCCGCTGTGGCTCAGAGTTCTCCAACTGTTATCCTATTGATGCCGGTGTGCCACAAGGTAGTGTACTAGGTCCTGTCCTCTATAATCTCTTCACTGCAGATATACCAACAAACCCTAATACCTTTTTAGCCACATTTGCAGATGATACTGCTATCCTATCATCCCATCCAGATCCTAAACTTGCTTCCCTCAACCTCCAAACACATCTTTTACAGATTGAAGCTTGGTGCAACAAGTGGAGAATAAAAGTTAATGAAGCCAAATGCAATCATATAACTTTTACCCTTCGCCGCAAATCCTGTCCTCCCATCCGCTTCAATAATATCCCTATACCTATATCCGACTCAGTACGCTATCTTGGCTTTCATCTTGACAAAAGACTGACTTGGAACCCTCACACTAGACTAAAAAAAAGACAAGAACTAAACAGGAGATTCAGCCAACTTTACAGACTACTAGGCAGGAATTCTCATCTCTCAGTAGATAACAAACTCCTCATATATAAAACATTATTAAAACCTATTTGGACCTACGGACTTGAACTGTGGGGAACAGCAAGACAATCGAATATTAAACGTATTCAATCCTTCCAATCCAAGGTCCTCCGAACAATAGTCAATGCACCTTATTATGTTACCAATAAAACCCTACATAATGACCTAAAAATACCTTTTGTCCTTGATCTCATTCCTTCAAAATTCTCGAAATTTCATCAAAACCTATCCAATCATCCCAATCCTCTGGCTCAATCCCTATCCAGTCGTAACCATCCTTATAACCCTCCGAGAAGGTTAAAACGGCAATGGCCCCGAGACCTTTTGTAATGTAAAAAGTTATGTTGGAGTTCTGGTAATGACCAGCTTCTCTACTCAAGTCCTGAGTATCTGTGTCCATAGCGCTCCCACTCAGCCTCCACTGGATATTACCAGTGATGCAGCCGAGAGAGCAGCGCTGAGATCTCTACGCGTCTAGCCTTGACTCCCAATAAGTGGGGAATAGGTTCGATTCGGGGTTCCCCGGGCTGAGTGTGTTTGTATTGTATATAAAGTATGAATGAATAATAATTTGTGTATTTTAATTTTAATTCAATTTTGTTTTATTTTTGATTATTGTAAATAATTACTAGTTTTATTTTATGAAGATATTTATTTATTTTATTTTATTTTTTATTATTATTAGTGTGTGTGTGTGTGTGTCCATTTGTAAATACGGTATGAATGAATACATTTATCTCTGTACCTATTGCCCTTTACTGAGGCAGATTGTACACTTATTTCAATAAAATATATTAGAAGAAAAAAATAAAAATAAAAATAAACAATTTCTTCCTTCTATGCTCACAATACTGAACTATCCTCTGAATGTATACCCATACAGTTTGACGAAAGTACTAAGGACACATAAAATAATGAGCCGATATTAACGTATTAATAGACTTGAAATTTGTAAATTAAAATAGTAAACTTAATGTAGTGTACAAGATACTTTTTTTCTATCATTTTTTTATTCTCACCTCTTATAAATGTAATAGTAAGTAAATTAGCTGAACTATTGCGTAGCAATAGATGCCTACGCTATAGACACGAGAGAGAGCCAATTTCCGGATGTCAGTCATGGCCATGTTATGTGTGGTAATGATCATGGAATCTTATGAAATCGTTTATAAAGGTTATATATTTGTTATTTTACTATGGATTCAAGCAAATCTGAGTGAAGTGTATGGTTTGTGACTTACGAAGGTTAGTTCGTAATTAGTCTTTTTTTATTATTATTGAAATATTTGTATTTTTCTAAGATATGTATTTTTTACAATCCCGTATATTTGTGTGATTTATGTCTATATGGGTTCGAGTGACTAAGTGTATTTGTTAAGTCACTGTCAGAGTTTTAAAGCCAACTTTTTTGTAGGATTTGAAGTATAGTTTTAGTCTCCTGCTTAAATTGTGACGTTTTTATTGTGCGTTTGGCGAAAAAGTCATTTTTCTGTCCAATGTTTGTCCTAAGTAATGAAAGTAATACGATCATTTACTGACAAAATATTTAAAATGATAAAAAATATTTTATACTAACATAAGTAAGAAAATAATAAACACCGGAAAAAGAAAAATTGTAACATCTCTCGGATCAGATATTCCTGATTTGGATTACATTTGTAGATTTTATAGGACGAATCCTAAACCCTCTAACCAATCATCACCTCCTTCAGTAATCCTCTTACCTTAGCAAATCCAAATCCGACAGGGATCACGTTGATACTGAATGTTTGAAAATAACGAATGTACAAGTATTTATTGATAAATGACGTCTATTAATATATCATATATTAATAAAATGTGTACATACAATTGTTTTTATTAATTTTATTAACTATTTGTTTTTAAAATTTTTAACATTATTTAAAATTTAATTATTTTCTTTTCTTTCTTTCTTTCTTTCTCTTCCTCCTTAGTGCCTTTCAGCGTGGAGGTGCCTCTGTCCAGGCAAACCAATCCTCCCTATCCCCAGCCAGCGCCCTCATGGCATTCCAGTCTTTGCCTCTCTTCTCTCCCACCTTGGAGATGTTGTCCATCCATTGAGTTCTGGGTCTCCCTTTGGAACGTTTTCCTGTTGGTCTGGCCTCAAAGTACTTTCTCGGGTCCTCATTTGTCCAGCAGAGATGTCCGAACCATCTAAGTTGCCTCTTTTCAAGGGTATCCTTTAGAGAGACAACCCCTAGATCCTCTCTAGTCCTATCATTCCTGATCCGATCACTTCTGATTCGGCCCGCTACTTTCTGAAGGTGCTTCATTTCCGCTGCAGTAACTCTGCTTAAGTGCTTCCCTAATGGTACCCAGCTTTCACTTCCATATAGGAGAGTAGGCAGGTAAACAGCTTTGAAGATATGTAACTTTTTCTCCACCTCCTTTTTCCCTTTAACCGTGTTGCAGAGGTGGTAGTAGATTTAGTTTGCCTTCTTTATTCTATTGGATATCTCCTGGTCTACCTTTCCGTTCCTGCTTATCACTGTTCGTAGGTAAGTGTAGTCGTCTACCATTTCCAATGTTTCACCCATGCAAAATACCCCAACGTATTCCTGTTCCCGACCAATTTGCATTATTTTACTCTTCTTGACATTTATGGTCATTCCCTTCCTTTTAAGCTCGGCCTCCCATTCAATTACAGCTTGCTGTAGGCTCTCTTTGGTATCAGCTATTAGGACAATGTCATCCGCGAATACCATTACTTGGGCAAGGATTGTCCTCATATTCCACTTTCCAATAGTGGTACGGGCTGTTCTATGTTTGCACATTTTCAAAATTTCATCCATGTATATAATAAACAGGAGGGGGCTCAAACTATCTCCTTGTTTTACACCTTTATTAATTGTAAACGTATCGGACTCTCTTCCATTAATCCTCACTACTCCTTTGGAATCATGATAGGTCGACTTAATAGCTTTTATCAATCCTTGCGGGATGTTCTTTCTTGAAAGAGCGTTCCACAGTTCCTGCCTAGAAACCGAATGAAAGGCAGCCTTCAAATCTATAAATGCCAAAAAAATACTCGTTCCCCGGTCCTATGACTTATCTATTATTGTTCTGAGAGTGAAGATATGGTCCTGAGTCTGGTGTTGAGGCCTGAAAGCAGCCTGCTCCTCTTCCAAGTCGTTCTCCACTAGCTCTATCAGCTTCTTTTATAATATTGCTTTATATTATAGAGCTTGTACACAACCTGGGATAGACAGATAGGTCTATATTTCTCACATTCGCTAGCATTGCCCTTTTTGTGAATCGGAACAATGATGTTGAATTCCCATTCCTTAGGGATCGCTTTTTCAGTAAGTAACTTCTGAAAAAGACACTGTAATGATTTCAATAGTTCTGACCCACCAAATTTGATGAATTCAGGGGTGATCCCGTCTCTTCCTGGTGCCTTTCCGAGTCTTAATCTCTCCACCGCTGCTTCCACCTCCTCTTCCCATATCACCTCATCACATTCTCCCCCTATATCCTCTCTAGGCTTTCTCACCTCAGCATCTCCAGAAAACACTTCTTTGTAGTGGCGTCTCCATCTTTCCAAAATACCTTGGTCCCCAGTAAGCAATCAGACTCCCTCATCTTTTACATTTCGTATTGGTTTACTCATCCTTCCTTTCATTGCCTTGATATTTTGCGTGCAGGTGAAACATAGGCAATCCCGCAAGTAGCAGTAGCAGCCTCCAGTATGGCTTTCTTTATTCCTGTCCATATTGTATCCACACTTTCATCCATTATGGTATCCTGAAGTTTAGAATCCAATAGACTTTAGTTTTCCATTCTTTTTTTCAGGTTCCTGGAGCTTAATAACGTCAATTTTCTGGTAACTTCTTGGATGTACCTTTCTGGGGAGGGGGGTAGAATTTGAGTATCTCCGACTAACAGGAGGTGATCTAAGCCAATGTCTGCACCTCTCATCACTTTAATATCAGTAAACAGTCTTCTAATCCGTCGACTGCAGATGTAGTAGTCTATTATACTATTTACATTCCTTTCTTCAGCGGAAAAAGTTATTTTATGTATCTTTTTGCGTGGAAAGAATGAGTTTCCAATTAGCAGATCGTAGTCAACACACTAATCAATAAGTCTTTGACCATTACCATGTTTAGTACGCTCACCTCCATGCCTTCTCATAACTCCGTGTGCTCTGGCATAGTCATTCCCAGTCATAGCGTTGAAATCACCCATAATAATTACTTCTCTATTCTTGTCCTGGCTTTTAATGATTTCTCTTTCCTGCTTGGCATGAAACTGTTCTTTATCCAGAGCAATAGCATCATCTTGAATAATAGTTTCTTTACCTATAGGTAATTCCAGGTTTGCCGTGATTATTCTAGGAGATACTGGATCCCAATTTTTTACTTTTGCAAAGAGACAGTCCCTCATAATCATTCCTGCACCTTCCTTTGCCCTCATTCCCGCAGGAACTCCAGAATAAATGAGGACATGTTCTTTATCTAAACAAACTTCTCCATGGCCTTTCTTCTTCACTTCGCTGATGCCCAGTAGATCAACCCTGTAGGACTTGTTCTCCTCCACCAAATCCACTTCCTTTCCATTCAATGTTTTAATATTTCATATTCTAAGTCGTATGTCCTTATGAGCGCCGCGTCGTAACCGATGAGCCTGTCCAAGTCCGAGGCAAGTTAAGTTGCTTTGAATCATATTTTCTCAACTACGGGTAATTAGCCCAGTAGAAGAGGCCCCGTATCCTCGGGACAACTGGCCTCCTGAATATTTATGTCCCCTCTGGAGAAAGGGTGGCCGAGCTATAACCCCCCAGCACTGGGTACCTGTTGGCCCACGGTATTAATTATTTTATTAAGTATTTAAATATGAGAATAAAAACTAAAAATACTTTTTAAAAGATTAATTTCTATAATTTTAATACATAATGTTAAATATAGTACTTTTTCGAACAAATAGGCGGATGCATTTCTAAATAAGAATAGGAAACTGTTTTACTTTTAAGCAAAGTTTGAAAAGTATACGTTGTTTTAAAATAGGTTATGCAAAAGTCTCTTTCTAACCCTGTTCTCGATAAAAGTTTATTTTCCGTTGGAGTTGCTCCGTTCCTCTCTCCGGGTACCCTTCAATTTCCAAGCTCCAACTCATTTAGTATTCCATTCTATCCCACGGTTCTTCTAACGATGGAAGTCTCGGTTAAGTGGCAACAAGATCAACTGTACAAAGGACTTTCTTCTATTTTCTGTTTAGTTCAGACTAATTCCATTTCATGGACCTTCAAGTAGAACATAAAGAGCTCGTTATAAAATGAAAACTTTCCACTGTCCCAGGTCGAGAAGGCAGTTGGTACAAAGTGGTTTTAAAGAGACAACAACGGCTTTATCATTAGCTAATAACTGAGTAAACCTAAAACTGAACAAAAGCTTCCTTAACTACTAACTGTTTTCAGCCCCCCTTCCCTCCCCCCCCCCCCCAAAAAAAAAAAAAAATAATTCTGTTATGTTCCACACTAATAGTGTTGCTATATACGTATGTAATTCCAAAATCAATTTTACGAAAAAAGTTTTATGTCCGATTCAGCCCCTCCCCCCTTCCCCCCCCCCAAAAAATTAATTCTGTGACGTTCCACACTAATAGTGTTGGTATATATGTATGTAGTTCCTAAATCAAATTTTATGAAAAAATATTTATGTCCGATTCAGCCTCCCCCCCCCCCCCCCAAAAAATTAATTCTGTTATGTTCCACACTAATAGGGTTGCTATATATGTATGTAACTCCAATATCAAATTTTACGAAAAATGTTTCATGCCCGATACAGCCCCTCCCCCCTCCCCCCCTCAAAAATTAATTCTGTGACGTTCCACAATAATAGTGTTGGTATATATGTATGTAACTCCAATATCAAATTTTACGAAAAAATATTTGTCAGATTCAGGCCCCCCCCCCCCCTCCCCCCCAAAAAAAAAATTAAATCTGTTATGTTCTACACTAATAGTGTTGGTATATATGTATGTAACTCCAATATCAAATTTTACGAAAAAAAAAATATTTGTCAGATTCAGGCTCCCCCCCCCCCTCCTCCCCCCCAAAAAAATTAAATCTGTTATGTTCCACACTAATAGTGTTGGTATATATGTATGTAACTCCAATATCAAATTTTACGAAAAAATATTTATGTCCGATTCAGGTCCCCCTCCCCCCTAAAAATTAATTCTGTGATGTTCCACACTAATAGTGTTGGTATATATGTATGTAACTCCAAAATCAAATTTTACGAAAAAAGTTTTATGTCTGATTCAGCCCCACCCCTCTCCCCCCCCCCCCCAAAGATTAATTCTGTGACTTTCCACACTAATAGTGTTGGTATATATGTATGTAACTCCAATATCAAATTTTACTGAAAAATGTTTATGTCCGATTCAGCCCCTCCCCCCTTCCCCCCCCAAAAAATTAATTCTGTTATGTTCCACACTAATAGTGTTGTTATATATGTATGTAATTCCAATATCAAATTTTACAAAAAAAGTTTTATGTCTGATTCAGCCCCTCCCCCCCTCCTCCCCAAAAATTAATTCTGTGACGTTCCACACTAATAGTGTTGGTATATATGTATGTAACTCCAATATCGAATTTTACGAAAAAATATTTATGTCCGATTCAGCCCCCCTTCCCCCCCCCCCCCCCCCAAAAAAAATTAATTTTGTTATGTTCCACACTAATAGTGTTGCTATATATGTATGTAATTCCAATATCAAATTTTACGAAAAAAGTTTTATGTCCGATTCAGCCCCTCCCCCCTTCCCCCCCCCCCAAAAAATTAATTCTGTGACGTTCCACACTAATAGTGTTGGTATATATGTATGTCATTCCAAAATCAAATTTTATGAAAAAATATTTATGTCCGATTCAGCCTCCCCCCTCCCCCCCAAAAAATTAATTCTGTTATGTTCCACACTAATAGGGTTGCTATATATGTATGTAACTCCAATATCAAATTTTACGAAAAATGTTTCATGCCCGATACAGCCCCTCCCCCCTCCCCCCCTCAAAAATTAATTCTGTGACGTTCCACAATAATAGTGTTGGTATATATGTATGTAACTCCAATATCAAATTTTACGAAAAAAATATTTGTCAGATTCAGGCCCCCCCCCCCCCCTCCCCAAAAAAAAAAAATTAAATCTGTTATGTTCTACACTAATAGTGTTGGTATATATGTATGTAACTCCAATATCAAATTTTACGAAAAAATATTTGTCAGATTCAGGCTCCTCCCCCCCCCTCCTCCCCCCCAAAAAAATTAAATCTGTTATGTTCTACACTAATAGTGTTGGTTTATATGTATGTAACTCCAATATCAAATTTTACGAAAAAATATTTATGTCCGATTCAGCCTCCCCCTTCCCCCCCCAAAAAATTAATTCTGTGATGTTCCACACTAATAGTGTTGCTATATATGTATGTAATTCCAAAATCAAATTTTACGAAAAAAAGTTTTATGTCTGATTCAGCCCCACCCCCCTCCCCCCCCCAAAGATTAATTCTCTGACGTTCCATACTAATAGTGTTGGTATATATGTATGTAACTCCAATATCAAATTTTACTGAAAAATGTTTATGTCCGATTCAGCCCCCCCCCCCTTCCACCCCCCAAAATTAATTCTGTTATGTTCCACACTAATAGTGTTGCTATATATGTATGTAATTCCAAAATCAAATTTTACGAAAAAAGTTTTATGTCCGATTCAGCCCCCCCCCCCCCCCCCCCCCCCCCCCCCAAATTAATTCTGTGATGTTTCACACTAATAGTGTTGCTATATATGTATGTAACTCCAATATCGAATTTTACGAAAAAATATTTATGTCCGATTCAGCCCCCCCCTCCTCCACCCTAAAAATTAATTCTGTGACGTTCCATACTAATAGTGTTGGTATATATGTATGTAACTCCATTAAATAATTTTACGAAATCCGGTTGTTTTAAAACTGAGTAGCTGTACTTGCAGCCTTGCAACTACAGATACAAATACTTATCGGTATTTGCCGTCACAATTACTTTTTTCAAGTACATGTAATTGTACTTGAAAGCCACAAGTACATATACAGTATTTGGTAAAAGTATTTGTGAACTGCCAAGTACTTAACTACCAAGTACACAATGTACTTGTTGTTCCAAGTACAAGTACTTGTAATTGTTTGTGTACTTAAATACTAATGTAATTAAGTACTGCCCAACTCTGTTTGTTAGTATGCTAGTTAATAGTCGCTCTACGGAACATCATTATCATCATCTATACTATTATATAAAATGACTAGCCACATACATTTTTGAACCAATCCGCACCAAATTTTAACCGCATCATCTTTATAGCTTCAGGAAGCTTTAGCTATTGTAAAATATACAGATTTTTTAATTTATTTGTTATTAAATAATCAATAATATGTGGATAACAGTAAAGTTTGAAAATTTACCGTTAGGTGGCGAGCTCCATTCAACATGAGAGGTAACCATTTTACGGTTTTATATAAAGTTTGAAATTGATAATATATCTTACTTATTATCAATTAAATTATTATTGATAATGATGAGTTGACTGTTAAGTATTAGGAAAAGTAGATAGTTGGGGTATACAGATACACAGCAATTAAAAATTAAAAAACTTATTTTTTAATTACTGTGTATCTGTATGACTGCATACCCCAATTAAATTATTACAAAATGTATAAATATTTGGTGCGACATATGCGGTATGAATATATGGACTAACACCATTCCGAAATAAAGTTTGCAACAGTAAAACTACTGAACCCATTTATACCAAATATAAACTAACACCATTTTAATAGTTCTAAGAAGGTTTAATAATAATAAAAATTTAAATGTACAACATTAAGTGGCAGAAACGAAATTCACCTCACTGGCATATACTTTCATACTAAGGAATAAAAACCAATAAAACTATTTCTCTTAAGTAAAAATAATCACCAAATCAAAATGTCGATCGTTAACATTTTTATAATGTATGTAAAAATATAACTCATTGACTTTTAGTAGTAATAACTGATAATGCAGTCTATTATCCGAAATTCCTTAATAACCTCTGTCCCTCCAGTTAACCAAATCGTACATTAAAATTAAAATTTGGATGTTTAATAATGCTTTTTGATAATCTTCCAACGCCTAATCTGTACAATTTTAACTAGGTTAAAAAATACTATTAAAGAAATAATGTTCGATTTCATACTCCAGTACAACCTTTTTATCGATTAAAAAAAAAAAAAATCTTAATGATTAGTTAAAATTATCTAAATTCTTGACTTATGAGAGCAGGCGAAGCCGCTACTAGGGACGCTAGTTTACTATAAAAGAAGTTTGATTCGAGCAGCTATTTCAGTTGTCAGTTTTTTAGTCTTGTATGAGAAGTCTATCATGCCTACTTGTCAAGGAAGTGTGAAAGACTACAAAAGGATACTGTAGAACGGGATTTTAACAATAAATTATCTCTGTGTTCCCTATCACCATTGTATAACAATTTAGTGGTTTGTTCTTATTTAAATTTTTACTTTGGTTTGTTCACCTGTCAGACTATAAATCAAGTAATGCATATCTTCTCAAAAACAGGTCTATGTGCTAGGCCAAATTAAAGCCTGCAATGCTTGTAGGTTCCTTGCATACATAATTTTTCTGTTATTTCGCCATCCTCATATCTCTTTTAGATCCCTTTCCTCAGTAAAACATGTTTAAATTTCTATTTTCCCCCGTCATTTATGCTCAAGCGTTCCTTTAATACCTGCTTAATTTGAACATTCCTTTATAAATAAATCCTTATGAAATTCAATTGAACTATATATTTCAAGGGATCGTACATTCTATTAGTTTAAATCTCTGAACTTAGGTAAATGATTGTAATATTTTAGAGGAATAGAGTGTTTTTGAAAAAATCATAACTTCGTTAATTTAGCAAACAAAAAAGGTTTTATTGATATCAGGACATTCTTAAATTTGCCATTTAGGAATGTACGGAAAATTACATTAATCGTGTGATGCTCGTTTTTGTCAATGCAGTTCCGAAGTTGTTCCTGGAAATTGGCATCAACTCTTTCCATTAGGTCTGCAATGATGAGAGTGGTTTGATGTTCGATTGACGCCTTCAGTTCTTGCGATGTGCATGGTTTACTCTCTTAAACATGTGACTTCATCATTGCAGATCTACTGGAAAGAGTTAATGTCAATTTCCAGGGACGGCTTCGGAACTGCGTTGACAAAAACAGGCATCACATTATTCTCAAATGGCAATGTCCTTACGAATGTTCTTATACCAATAAAATCCTTTTTTATTAATGAAGTTATGATTTTTCAAAAACGCCCTATTCCTCTGCTGCTCTCTGTGTATAAATTTTTTTTTTTAACTAATCAAATAATTATTTGCACGAACTTGTATTTTAATATATAGCTAAAGATCTTCAATACACACAAGACTTTTTAAAAAGATTTATTATGAATAACAAACATTAATTATGGTAACTATCTACTGATCTAAACAAGCATAGTAACTGGCTAATGAATTATAATCGACAAGTGTCCTGGGAATCTGCTCCGCAGGATTTAAATAGGTGTCAGCAAAGGCGTGACTCATAGTTCTTAGAACAACACTTGTGCTACCTATAACTCCTCCCTGTCTTAAGTTTTGAACTCCGGTCAAAACAAACATTTTAATATTTTTCACAATGCAAAACTACTTTTATACAAGTTGCTTAAAATTATTTTATGATCATCAAGAGGTATAGGTGCTACTGGAACATTTACAGTATTAATTGGTACCTGTTTACATTTGCTTTTATAAGTAAAGACGCTAATAATTACAAGAGTTACAATAATACATAATACAATAGGATAATAATAGATGTTAGTGTTGTCTACAAATGACAGTATCTCTAATGCTGGTACAGTAAAATTATTTGTTTCTAACATAGTAGTATTTAATAGTATAACATCATAAAATGGTTGTAAAATAGTGTTAAAGTTATGAGTATAAATTTTATCAAATTGTGGAAAACAATCTTCCTTGCTAATGTTAATTAAACCTACATTTGGTAGAAATACAGTGTTATTATGACAATCGGTTATTTTAGTAATATTTACAGCAATGTATTGTTTAATATGGTCTACATATCTAATATTATTTGTATTACTTAATACTAATTTACATTCTCGTAAATTTCCATTATTTACAATAGATGATGCACATCTTGATCCTGTTTTATTTAGATTTATACAATAGTAGTTATCAATAAAAATACAATTTCCTTGATAGAGATTGGCTCCTTTTTGTATGTAAAGATCAGATTTTAAATCTAATTCATAAATTGACTGATTTATAACTTTTGGAACTGGTATAATAAAGTATCCTTTATAAGAGTCGTCATGTATTGGCAATTTTATAAATGTATGAATTATATTCTGATGAGTTGAACAAAATATTTTACTGTTTGTCCAAAGGATTTCAGTATTAGTTGATATTAACTTTATGTTCTTTGGCAGATTCTTTATTACTTCAATCATCAAATTAGTATGAACAATACCAAGTTTACAAAATTCTAAAGATAAAGTTAATCCTTTAATTTTACTCAATAAATGCATGATATGAATATACAAGTCATAAGCTCGTTCATTTTGTTCTAAGGAATCGAAATTTTGTCTGTTAATTATAAAATTTTTATTAATTGTTTCTATTCCCTTCTTATAATCTTCGATTAGACGTTTGTTAATATTTACAGAAGTTTCGATGTTATGCTCGATCTTATAATTATTTTTTTTCCACGTTGGATATGATTTTGTCGTAATACTCTTTATCATCGGCATTCATATTGCCAGTTATCCAACTAATAACATTACCCAAACCATTTATTAACCCTCGTTTAGAACGGTTCTTAATTTTCCTATCTTTAAGTAATTGAAATTGTTCTGAAACTTCGTTTGTTAATCGTTTAATAAATGATACATTTTATGTGGTCTAAAATTCATTAAATGATTTTCAATATTCATTATCTCTACTTCTAATAAACTTAAATTAAAAAAATGATAAGTTTCATAATATTGATTAATAACTCTAATATTATTTATAGAATAATGGAGAATTCCTGGTGAGTTAGTGAGGTCAACAACTTTTATCATCAGAATCTTCTGAAGATGAAGTGTCAGAATTGTTAACACGTATGGAATCTTCATCTGAAACAAAATGTCTCTTCTTTTTACGTTTGTTAGGTCTCTTAATGTTATCAACATGTGTTGTTAATTGTTTAGTGCCTTGGACTAGCACATTTACTTTTCTGAATTTATCTCTGCTTTTAATTTTAGATTGTGTGTTTTTAATAAATTCTTGGTTAGTTAATTCTGGTGGATCTTCACGATTTTTATTTAATTTTTCTGTGCGTTTTACTTTTTCTTCATTTATTCGTTTATGTGTTAATTCATGTAAAAGCTCTAAGTCTTGGTGGTATTTTTGTACGTATAATTCTGTAATATTAAGATCTTTATTATTATTATTTTCATGTATAAACCCAAAAGTTATTTCATTTGGTGTTAATTTTAGATTATAATTTAAGGTATTATTATAAGCAATTATTGCAAGTTTTAATTTTTGTTCAAATGAATAAGTTTTTCTTTCATGTGAGATAAGTCTTAATAATTCGCTTAAGGTCAGATGAACTCTATTTAATAGTCCCAAGGAATTTGAGTGATTAGTGGAAGTATAGTGTAGAGAAATATTATTAAGATTACAAAATTGTTGTACTAAATTGTTTCTCATTTCAGTACCTTGGTCTAATGTTATCCTAGTTGGTGTAGGATAGTAAGTTAAATAATTTCGTAAACAGTCGCAAATATTAATTGCGTTATGTGTAGGTATTACTTGTGCGAATAATTTCTTTGAAAAAGTGTCAACAGCTGTAAAAATTATTTTCTTTTCATATTTCAAAATGTCAATCATTAACTCTTGAAATGGTTTTTCTGGTGTTGGAGTCAGTTGGTATTTAGTTTTAATGGGTTTTCTATCGTATTTCGCTTTCTTACATATTTCACATTTGTTTATGTATTCCGTAATTTTGTCTTTCATATTGGGGAAATAAAATAGTTTACTTAATTTTTCAAAAGTTTCTAATATTCCGCGATGTTTAGTTTTTCCTAAATGATAGTTTTCAATAATTTCGCGCTGCTGTTCATTTAGATTTTCTACATCATCGATAAATTTAAAATAACGTTTTATTCTTACGGATGGGAATTCATTTTCAATAATGTTTTGAATAGTTTTAAAATATTCATCATATTTTTTTTCTAACGTTTTAATGTTTGGAGAACAGAAAATACCATAGGTCTTGTTAGGTTCTACGATCTCATAGAGCAATGTCTGCAAGTCATCTTTCCTGTTAATGATGAGCTCATGCCTTCTCTTATTACCGAATGGCTTGGTGAACTTCATGTCTTCTTCATATCCTCTCATAACAATAATTTGATGTTTTTCAATATTAACACATTTTTCTGGATCGCATATCCACGTTTGTTCATTGCTGGATTTTTGTGAATGAATTGTTTCTAAATCTGATTGATTTTTTCTTCATTTTCTTCTGGGGATGGAATTCTTAATTCCTCCATGATTGCTTCATATTCAGGTGTATTTTCGTCAGGTTCTTCTTGATTTTGTACTAATTCTTCTAAATCCATATCTTCTAGATCAGTGTGATTTACTTCATTTATATTTCGTGAAAGAGCATCTGCAACGTAGTTAGTTTTACCAGTGACGTGTTTTATTTCGAATTCGAAATCTTGAAGTTTCCAAATCCACTTCATTATTCTTGTATTGCCGTTTTTCATAGAAAATATCCAAGTTAAAGGTTTGTGATCTGTTTGAAGTAAAAATTTAGTTCCATACAAGTATGGTTTGAAATGTTGCGTTGCCCATACGACGGCAAGTAATTCCTTTTCTATTGTGCTGTAATTATTTTCTGCATTTTGTAGTACTCGTGAGGCGAATGCTACAGGATGTTCAATATCATTATCATCTTTCTGAGACAATACTGCTCCGATTGCTTTATTGCTCGCATCTGTTGTTAAAATGAATGATTTATTCCAATCTGGATAATTCAAAATTGGTGCGTTTGCCATTAGATCTATTAACGTCTTACAAGCTTTCTTTATTTGTTCTGTTTTATAAACTTTTGTTTGTAACGATTCTGAAATAGGTTTAGTTATTTTTGCATATCCGTTAATAAATTTTCTATAGTATCCAGTCATACCTAGAAATTGTCTTGTCGACTTTTCATCATGAGGTACCGGAAAGTTAACTATAGTTTCTATTTTTTTCGGATCTGTTTTTAAACCTTCTTCTGATACAACGTAGCCAAGAAATTTTAACTCCTTTTTGAAAAACTCTGTTTTATCTAATTGTATCGAAAATTGGTGTTCTTTTAATGCTTTCAAAACTCTTTCTAGATCTTTTAGATGTTCCTCTTCATTTTTCGAATAAATAATAATATCATCAACATAGACCATTGCATTTGGAAGGTTAGAAATCAACATTGTCATTGCACGTTGAAACGTTGGTGGTGCGTTACTTAAACCGAAGGGCATTCGAACGAATTCAAAGTGACCGTTTTCGGTAGAAAATGCTGTTTTGGGGATGGATTCTTCGTCCATCTCTATTTGGTGGAATCCAGAAGCCAGATCGATAGTTAAAAATATTTTTGCTCCTCGCAAACGATTTAAAAGATCTTCGATATTAGGAAGTGGAAACTTATCTTTTATTGTCGCTTGATTCAGTTTCCTGTAATCGATAACCATACGGACTTTCTTTATACCCGAAGCGTCCATTTTTTTTTGGAACAATCCATAAGGGAGAGTTGTAAGGCGACTTACTGGGTCTAATTACTCCGTTATTTAATAATTTTTCAACTTCCTCGTTGATTTGTTGCTTAAATTGTTCCGGATATCTATAGTTACGTGTGTAAATCGGATTATCGTTATTTGTTATTATTTTATGTTTTAGTAATTTCGTAGGTTTTAATTGCTCTTTTTCGGTTTTTAATATTTCACCGTTTTCACTTATTATTTGAATTAACTTATTTGTTATTTTTGGATTTATGTGTTCATGTCTTATAATATTTTTTATTTCATTTTTATCTTCAATATAGAACACATTATCTTCTAATTTATAATTTTTATCCATTATTTTTATTTCTAATTCTTCTAAATTTATTTTAGCTTTTAATTCTTTCAAGGTTTGATAACCAAGTAAAAAATCGAATCGCGTACTAATGGGGAAAACTAAGAATTTCACTTCTTGATTAATTCCTATAAATGGATGCAGGTTGAGGTGTACACATTGTGTTCCTTCTGCACGTCCAGTAGGTGTTTTTATCGTAAAGTATTCTGTAGTTACATTAGCGTTTTTCGGAATAGTTTGGGGACAAATATAATTTTTTGTCGCTCCAGTGTCGATTAACCATTTATTTTTTTCCTTGTCCATGAGCTGGGGTAAATCATCTATACAATGTATTTCATCATCTGTTGATTGTTTTATATTTGATCCGGTGGCTTTTTTCGCGTTCGGACTTAGCTCTAAAAAATTCTCGTTGTTAATTTCTAATTGTTTTACTCTTTCCGTTAACATCCTAATTTGTTCATCTTTCTCATCCTCGGTGTAATGAACACGATTTGAAACTGTTCTCATAGAAACCGTGTTTGAATCATTTTGTTGAGGTGGATCTACTTGTTGATTTCTCCAATTTCCCGATGAAGGTTTATTAAAGTATTTTTGTTGAGTTTGCGGATCATGTTGTTGGTTTTGAACAGGTCTTTGATAATTTGTATTATTATAATTAGGATTTTGTTGTTGATTATAGTATTGAAAATTTTGGTGATAATTAGGAGATTGTTGCTGATATTGGTTTTGATAATTTTGTTCATAAGGCGGTTTGTAAAATTTTTTATTTTGTTTATTTTTATAATTAGGATCGAAATTTCTACCTTTATAATTTGAATGATTTTGTTGTAGGTGTTTGTCTTTTCGATTTCCGTGTCCGTACAAACGATGAACAATGTGTGCGGCACTGTTCCTTAAAATTTCCTCGATATCTTCGATTGTATCAAATTTGATATGATAAATGAAATCCGTGAGTGACGGATGTAAATTGTGTACTGTATGATGAGATATTTGTTTATCGTACCGAGACATTTCTGTTTGTTTGTCTAGTATTTCGGCATCGGCATAAACACGAGCGAATAAATCGCACCTTTTCTTCCCTAATCTTTCTAAGTAATCATGTGGGTTTTCATTGTGATGAGGCGTAGTATTTAGAATTTCTGATATTAATTGTTCCCTAGTGCGGGTATCTTGATATTTACGTTTTAAAAATGACAAAATTTGTGAAACATCAGAGAATTCCTTATCATAAGTTGCAATTTTTGCTTTACCTTTAAGCTTAGTTAGTAATGTTAAAACTAACTTAGAATGATTTATAGTTTTATATTGATTATTATCTTGACAGTATAATTCATACACAAATTTAGTGTTTCTAATAAAGTCTACTAATTGTAAAGGGTCACCATCATATTCAGGAATTAATTTAAAATCGTGATCTTTAATTTCCATTGCCATCTCTGAATTTATACTAGTTTCTAATAATAATTGATCGATATTTTCAGGACTTAAAGTTGTATTTAATTCTCTTAATCTATTTAACCTATCTTGTAATGACATTAAATAATAAAATAAAATAAAATAAAATTATAATACCATAAAATATGTTGTCTTCAGTGAAAAAACCTTCTTCCTTGGTGATGAGTGAAGTCTTCGCAATAGTTCTTGAAACTCAGGTATTAAGATTTGAAAATCTTCAGAAAGTTGAAAAGATACCTCTGTAGTCGTGGAGAATGCTTGCTATACTTGTATACGCAGTGGCAATCTTCCTCAAGACGGAGAGAAGTGGTTATGCTGCTTGATATCGGTCTTACACACGAATCAAAGCTCCGCAAAGTTACTATAATATCTTCAAAATTCTGCCTAAGTCCCTATGTTCGGGCGCCAGCTAAAGATCTTCAATACACACAAGACTTTTTAAAAAGATTTATTATGAATAACAAACATTAATTATGGTAACTATCTACTGATCTAAACAAGCATAGTAACTGGCTAATGAATTATAATCGACAAGTGTCCTGGGAATCTGCTCCGCAGGATTTAAATAGGTGTCAGCAAAGGCGTGACTCATAGTTCTTAGAACAACACTTGTGCTACCTATAACTATATATATACAGTTTATTTGTTGCTACCAGATGCTTGGTGGAGGAGTCCGCGCCGGAAAAGCAGGCCAGAGTACCACCGCCTCTCCTGCGGTCCAGGACTCTCCCTGCCATTGTAGTTCCAGGCATAAACATTCTCCAGGCACAGATAGACTCCAAGGCCAGAGATGGTGAGTCTGTTAATGTTATTATTATTTTTTTTATTTATTTTTTTATTAATCTTATATAAAGTTTGTCAAATTCTCCTCTTACTGCTTTCTAGAATTTTAAAAAGTCATTCAAGTCAAGAGTTTGTAATTTTGTTATCAATTAATATAGTTAAATCAGTAATTAGGTATCGCGTTACACACTAAAATAAATTAAATCTATAAGTTTATATTAAAAAAAAAATCCATCGCTTTCGTTAACCAGCGGGTCAAATTTGGTTATACTGAAGACTTGAAATATTTTTAAGTATCGAAAAAAATTTCTGTTCTATCTGCCAAAAACTCCTTAATTTTGTTAAATATTAATTCCTCGCATATCTTCGTAGTTTTGACTCTTTGCATTGTAGTACCTTTTAAATTTTTTTCTCATTATACCATTTTGGAATGATTGAAGTTGGTTGCTTGTAATATTCCCAATGGTTGAAAATAATGGTGCCCATACAGCAAGGTTGGTCGGATTACAAATTTATATATAATTGATTTTAAACGCAAAGCTAAATTTCAGTCAGACGTTATGTGATCCTGTTTGTAAGATTGTAAGATTGGGGGGTGTGTCTATGGCAAATTGTTTATTAATCACATATTTTTTTTATTATTGCTTATGGCATCTTCGTGTTGCGGTTTTCATGCAGAATTAGGAGTACCAGTTATTAACCTGGTAATTAGTGATGTTTGCAATATTACCATGAGGCGTTTAATAAACTATACTTTTAAAACTGATCAATAATTTGTTTTAAGAGTCAATATAATTTTTGTTTTGTAAGGTATATAAAATTATAAACAATCCAATTTGAACAATACAGATAAACCAAAATATTTAAATTGGAGGTATGACATTTATTATGTCTTTCCGAATCCCCTCATAAAGAACTTTGTTATTATATGCTTCCCGCCAGATAAGTTCACAAAACCAGATAAGTTGACTCCTACTTGTGCCACTTTATATTTTGTTACGCCTTTTAGAAAGAGCCTAAATACTTTCTATGTATATTATTGGTGTGAGTTCTTGTTTCTGAACCAGGTAAAATGGTTCGAGCCGTAAAATTCCTATATTGATTTAAACTGAACAATAGTTACTAATATTCATAGGTTAAAGTTAATTAAGGCATTTGCGAAATTTTTTAAAACTTTTGATCGGAAAGATTAGTTTACCGCATTCTGCACACGTGGACTTTCAGTTCTATATGGATACCCAAAGTTTACTTTTACATAAAGCTTTTGATTGCTAACGATAACATTTATTCAATTATTTTTCTACTAATTATCACTTAGGTTGTAGGTACTATAGCGCTCTCTCTCTCTCCTCCTCCACTTGATTTTTTTTCACTAGTGATGCAGCTGTGAGATTTCAAGATTTCTTCGGATCTGGCTTGTATCTCCACTAGTTGAGAGGATGAGTGTATATTGTAGATACGTCTGGTTGTATTTTTTAACTTTTAATTTAATCATATTTTTTATTCCTATTATTACTGTTCTTATACTTTTTTTATTGATAATTTGAAGTTTTTTATTGATTTATTATATTTTATTTCCCTTTATTGATTTTATTATATATTACGAGGTTATGTATTTATTCATTTTTCTTTTCATTTCATTGTATATATTATGTTAATGTATCTGTAAAGTCTTCTATAATACTTATTGCCCTCTTTGAAGCAGAATTTAATAGGTTCTCAATAAATGATTTTTATTTTTAAAAAATTGTTACTTTGAAATGCCATGATATATAATTAGTAGACAACTAGTATATTGTTCCCTTGCGATCGAGTTCATCCTCTGTGGAATCTAGGACACCCTTGAAGACGACCCGACACCTAATTGGATACTTGGCCCTTTACCGGATCCTGGGTGTTTAGCTTGGGGAATAGAGTGCTGACCTCATCACCTCGTCGTAAATAAGATACCGACCCGGCAGTATTCAACCCTTTTAGCCATCTATGATGTCAATTTATCGCAAGATTCGATCTGTAATGAAGTAGTCGAGACCGTAATTCAATATCTCAAATTATCCTGTCAGCTAGGAGACACCATGCCTGCGTCGTTATTCATTCAAATCTATGTTCTTACTTCGATTGTTTGCTCTCAGGTCGCCTGGTCTCGTGTAACTTTGATAGAGCCGGGTGCCTACGAGTCACTGGAGGAGCACTTAAAATATTCATTTGACAAGCCTCAAAACCCTGTTGCTAGGTTCAGACTATGTTGTCTCTATGGAGGCTCTATCGACTGCTAACCTTATCTCCTGTCACAGACATTGACTTAAGCTATTATCTGTCAAAGCCTATCACTACTGTCAAAAAGGAACTATATAGACTACTCTTGTAATTTATGGCGCCAGAAATACATTTTATTATTGATAATCGAACGTTTCTAGATTCTTTTTCACAATATTTAACGCCAGATAGCATTGTCTGTTTTTGATTCAATAACTAAAATTTTACCAAACTTAAATATAAAAATTTAGGACTGATAATATATATATATATATATATATATATATATATATATATATATATATATATATATATATATATATATATATATAATTTGTTAATTCTTGATTTGTTAATATGAATGGCTTTATGGTTACATTCACACATTATGTACAATAAGAAATAAATAAAAAAAAGAGAACAGCAAAAAATCTATGCGATGTATTAATAATATAAACTATACAGTATATAAATGGAATATGTTAATAAAAAGGTAATAATAAAAAATAATTAAATTAAAATAAAATTTTTTAAAGTAAAAATCAAATTAATAAACATTAAATGTTAAAAAAACAAACATACTTTATAACAATCTACATTCTCTAGACATGCCATTTATGAAGGGATAAGCCTAGTCAAAGAAATATGAATTTTTTTTTAATTAAAAAAACAGGTTTTATTACCGAGTGAATTTTTGTAAAAATATATATCTAAAATTAAAGAAACGGATGACTTAGGTCAATAATTGAAGAGTGCGGCAAATCGTAATAAATATAATTACGTTAATTATATAAAAGTTTATTTTATATTAGATTATTTTACATTAAATTTAAAATTAGCGTACTCGATGTACAAGCGAATTGGGGTGAGATTCTCAACGCGATCGGTACTGGTGGCCGATCCACCGACTGAATCTGGGCCTTTCCAGTCTGACAATAGTTTGGTAATCAGTAGGATAACCTGTCCTTCCTGCCCTTGTTGGGATACATAAGGACGTTAAACCCCATTAAACAAATTAATAATCATAAATATGATCAACGAATTTCAAATTATTGAATAATATTATGAAGATAATATAAATTTTTTAAGGGTTTTTTGAATCTCATTATCAAAATTAGACCTTTGTTATTTTTTATTATTTATCTTGGTCATCTAGATCCTTGAAAACGCCCTACGCCCGCAGTGATACTGAAGTGTAGACCCGCAATACTAAACGGCATCGTGGGTTGAGTATACCAAGTTTTTTTACATTAAAGAATAATTTTTCGATCAAATAAGCTATAAATACGATAGCTATTTAAATGAAATTCATTCATGTTTAATTTTAATAAAAATAAGAAACTAAAAAGCTATATGTTTTCTTGTAACAATAAAATAATACAAATAAAGTAATTAAGCAATTTTAAACAGTGATTATATTTTATATTTATTATACATGAAATAAATATAGCTAAAAGTTAATAATAGTGAATGTATTATAGAAAAGAAAATAGTAGAATAACATAAAAAGTAAGCCAAAAAAAAACAAAAAACAAGAAGGTTCTAGATAATTGAGAGATCAATATTTTTACTAATTCAGCCTCATGGTTTCTTAATAAGGATTTTATATTTGTCTGTTAAGAAATATAAGATAAAGTACCTGGAATGCAGTCTAGAGAAAGAAAAACACAAGTAAAACAATTTCATGGACTGCCGACGTCTCGAGTCTTCTTTAGTGCTAGATGCAAAAAAATAACCAAAAAAAAAAACCTAGATAAGACCAAATAATAAGTGATAGTTAAAGGACAGGAATCTGATTTGGACCGAATCAGCAAGATATGGAATAGAGGATCTTTATGGATAAGTTTGTTTGTGACAAAGTAAGGAGCATTGAGAGTTTTCCCAGGGATTTCGGACTGTAAGGATTGGATACGAAACAAATTAGATAAACTTATAAAACGGCTTAGTAAATAAACATATAGATGGTTTAGTAGACCCGCAAAGCTCAATTCCGTATGTCCAAACAGGTATAGTTACTGTTATGTAAATGAGTGTTTTGTAATTATTCTAAAGTTTTGAACGTTTGTCTAGTAAATGGTGAAGAAGTCGAAAATGACGAGCTGTTCGTTTCTTATTGTTTTAATCTTGAAACACAAAAATAAAAATAATTTAGTAAAAACAAATATGTAATAAATAAAAATGAAAGAGGACAGATGAAAAGGTTGTAATTATATAATAAGAAACGGTGGAACTCCAATAAAGTTTTTCCAATATATTTCCTGGTAGGTATTTTATCCTGGCTGCATTCCTGATGAGCTTTTTGTTATATTTTAGGGCCCCCACGCACTGGCGTTTAGAACAAGTTTCTGTTCTGTGCGCGGGGTGTCTTAAGTTTCTGTTCCTTTATTTGAAGATCCTTCAGCTGATAGCCAACTTTACGGACATTTATTCCCTTATGTTTCCCACTTCTTTCTCATATGTTCTCTTATATTTTCAAGGATAACAAAGAATTAGGTACACTAGTACAGAAAATTGTACCTATATTATAGTATATTTATCTGTAAAATATACGGACTGCGAACCGAGAGCGATGTGAGAAGTGGGGAACTGGGGAGGTTGGAATATGATGGATAGCGCTCGTTTGTTACACTTTCAAAGTCTCTCCTCCCTGTCACTGATATCTCTACTCAATATTCCTTCCTTCTCGATATTGTGAGATCTAGGGGTATTTTTGGCTTCTTACATTTCCTGAAACGGAAATATTGTACAGTTATTTTTTTTGTCGTTAACGTTTAAGTTTTATACCTAGGTTTGGATTGATAAATAAAAAAAAAAAATTACGAACCTTTCAAAGCTTTCTTATAAGGAATATATCCGGTATTTTTTGAACAACTACCCATCCATATGGATCTTTTTAGTTATTCATTTACCGAACAACTGATGTAGGTAAGAAAAATACAATTTTTTTATGATTTAAGTAAACCTACATACCAGACTTTAAAGACAAGAAGCTGCTTGACGTATTCGGTTTCTCTAACAATTACTTTAATTGTGGTATATTATATGTATATGTAATATTGGTTTTTAATTGTGGTACGCTTCAAAGCAATCTGGGTGTAAATTAACATAACATGGCTCATACAATTTAATTGTCGCAAACTTTATTTGGCTGATATTTACATTTACACCTTGCTGCTCACTAGCGTTGCTAAATAACCAAATGTGCTATTATTTTTCAATGCATGGAAAAAAAAACCCACAAAATTTATATGAATTTTTTTTTTAATAATTAAAAACCTTAAATCATAAGCTGATTTAATAAAAAAGAAAATATTTGAACTGTTAAAAATAACACAATGTTAAATTTAAATTATATATACGCAACAGTTGACGTAAATGGTTATCAACATGATCTGAGGTAACTTAACTAGTACACAATTTAAAATATAGGTAAACAAATGTGGATATATTAAAAAAAACTTTATTTATTTATTTTAAGGTATTTTGTACTGCAACATGGCCAGAGGCACCAAATTCTGGATTCAAGTTTATCTAAATTGTACTAAAGATCCTGCAATCCCTGAGGAAATTTTAGAACATCTGGTTGATGGTAATTGAGGATAGTACTTAGGTCTATGTTGAAAGGGGTGTTCCAGCTGTGGAGTGTACACCGCAGTTACTAAATATGTGCTCCACTGATAGAGGGACATGGCACCTTGAACACATGGGCTGTAACATACCTTGAAGTAGGAGCTGGTGGGTGTCTTGTGTGTCCGATGCGCAGCCTAGTCATCACCACTTGTTCCCTCCTAGAGCCGTTTAGCAGTGGCCATGGTTGAGCATTAGGATTATTAGTATCCGGAACCCTGGTCCACTAATAAATCCATGCAGCCTTGCACTTCTGTTTAATATATATTTGATGGTCGCTGAGGACAATCGGTAAGTTGGGTACAGGAAACATTTCTCGCCTCTTTAGCAGCGGCATCAGCCAATTCATTCCCAGGTATTCCAACATGACTGGGTACCCAATGAAAGTGTATAAGTTTATTTATTGTAAGTAGCTGTTTTATTATTCTGTTGGAAATTGTATTGTTAGAATGATGTGATTTTTGTACGTTTTTTAAAGCCGAGAAAGAGTCTGTACAAATTATGATTTTGTTGCTATCTACACATTTAACTATATCAAGTGCTAATTGGATAGCAAATAATTCACTTGAGAAAACCGAGTATAGTTTAGGAAGGCAATATCGAACTGTCGTTCCGGAAAATGTTACCGCGCAACCTGTGTCTTTGTTTTCCTTGGAGTAGTATAAACAAAAAAAATCTTGCGTATAAAAGGATAAGTAATTTTGTTGTACGAGAAAAGTGAAAAAAAAAACAACTTAATAACACGGCTCTTAAATTGATGGACCGTTTTTAGTTCTGGGTCTATTAATGGGTCTCCTGCGGCTAAGTGGTCAGTATTTGACAGCATTGGGTTTGTAGATCTTGAGCGCTTTGTTTAAAGGTTTCTCTTGAAATAAATAATGATAGGTGAGCCTCGTGTAATCCTCAATCGTCATCACAATAGGGCAAAGTAGTGGCAGGAGGTATAGTAGTGGTGGATCATTTTTATTTATTGAAATAAGTACTACAATATACCACTAATAATAACAATATTAAACTTAAACAAATATATAAATATGGTTGACGGTTTTAATTTGAACAAAAATGCAAGTATAGAATTCATTTAAATATATTTATGAATTAAGTATGAGTCGTTCTGGATCAAAACCCGAAAAATTCACTTTTTTTCGAAATATACATCTTCTTATTTTTTTAAAACATTTTTTCTACAAACTGTTTAGTTATGTACACACACAGTTTTCAGTGAATTCTATTATGTGGACTCTGTATATTTGTCACTTGAGATATATAAGGATCCATACAATTAGGATTGATGAATGAATTGCCACTTCTATTGAATTTTTTTTTTAATTTGTAAACTAGGTTCGAATGTTATACATACATCATCAATTCTAAAAGCATACAACTTAAAACAGCAATACTCTGTGACATAGATTATGCACATAAATGCAACATATTTTATTTTATATATTATATTATATATATATATATATATATATATATATATATATATAATAGTATAATAAAATAAAAGAAAAAAAACTAATCATAATAATAATTTTTATTATTACTAGTCATAAAATAGTTTTTGGGCCCACTTTCAATACAAAAACCATCATATCTACCACAAAATAGAAACTTTCTGCTTATGCAACCGTGCATTGAAATTGAAAATTCACTAGTTTAAGAGCATTCGAAGAATAAAATTTTGAAGATCGGTTGAATGTGTGATCAAATTTTTCATTCAAAACGACTTATATATCTTACAAACCGTGACATAAAATGAATTACATATTAATATATCTTCGTCGTGAAAGCCCACTTTCAATACAAAAACCATCATATCCACCACAAAATAGAAACTTTCTGCTTATGCAACCGTGCATTGAAATTGAAAATGCTGCAGAATCTTAAGGAAAGAGATACACGTCTCAATCGCGGAGACCTGATATATGTAATCGATGCCCAGCAAATGTTACCCTGGTCAATATGTGCCCTCTACATCATCCCTACCCAGGGGTTCGCCCAACTTCTTCCTTGTTATAAACGACGTGTTGTTCAATGTTTGTTTGCACAGCTAATTGAGAAGGCTTCTCCCTTGTTTGTAAGGGGATTTTAGATTGTATTATGTATACTTGTTACACTTAACGAGATTGAACTGCTTGTTGGACTGAGCTTTGCCTATCAAAGTACAACTTAAATCAGGATATTATTGAATGGAAAATAAAATTCATTCTGGAATTCATTGTCTCCTAATAATAATAGTAATAATAATGTACAATTGAAGCGTAGAATTCCAAAGCCAGTTTTCAGTTGCACCAATTTTCACAGATGGACTATAAAGGTAGAGGTTTGACTGAAATATGAAGCTTTTTTTTTTTTTTTTTTTTTTTTTTTTTTTTTTTTTAATGAATGTTTTAAATGTGAAAACAACTACTACTTTTAGCTAAAAGATTTCACTTAATGATAATCTAGTATAAAAACAATAAAAAAAAAGAAAAGAAAAAAAGAAAATTGGACTTTTCGAAATATGCTCGTTTTGGAATTCAACGCCTCAATTACTGGTACGATTTTCGGGCCTAATTACTTACAAATTAAATTCTTAAGTAATTAGGGCCCATATTGTCGACAGGAAAAAAATGCAATGATATATGAAAAGATGAATATATTAATTATTTGCATATATATTTGCGGAAGATTGATTGTGTAAAAGGTGTAAAAGTAAATGATTTTTTGAAAACGTAAGGAAGCAGCTTAAAGTATAGGAATCCTTAAGGAATTCCCTAAAAATATTAGGAGTATAGAAAAGAAGAACGCAGTTACAAGGTCAAGAATAAAGGAAGGTTTTTAATGATTGGTACAGGAAAATACTCAGAAAGTATTGCTGTCGGAAACTAGAAAGAATCCACCCAGTCTCAGAATATCGGCAAATGTCGTGTGACCGCCTCGGGATCCCTAAGATGAATCTAATGAAACAGTTCATCAGTTTCCTCAATCTCATCTCGAGATCTCTAAACAGTCCCCCATTTACCAAGCAACCGCAGTAAAAATAAGAGAGGACACTAGAAGTTGATGGGTACATTAGAGAGAGTACTAGATATGGATGTTTAAGGATTAAAATGGATTTTTTGGAGATTAGGGCGATATGATTTTTCCAGGATACGTGTTGATACAAGAAAAAACTTAGTTTTTTAATAGGGTTTTGGAACTGAATGGTAACGTTATCGAACTAGAGCAGTGTATAGTAGGGAAGGGCGTTAAGGATAATCGTAGTTTTCTTTGGATTTAGATGCAATAAGTTATTTCTTCATTGTCTAACGGTTGAAGCTGTTAATGTTCTCCTGAAGCTTATGAGATGCCTTGCAGAGATGAATATAGCTGGGTAAGTCATTGATATAGATAGAAAATATGATAGGTGACAGGGATGATCCTCGAGAAACACCTGGATTAGTAGTGAAGATGAAGGAAAATTGTTAGGAATGATAATTGCACTATATTACTATATTAATGCAATAATTGGACTAAATGAGATGTAATAACATAATATGAACAGAAGTTGTGATACTTTTTAGAGGTGCTGGAGAGTAAAGTACTCTAAAAGATATATGGATCCGTTTACACTAATGACTTTGGGAGTATACGAACAAATGGAAAACTAAACCACCGGCTTAACAAATTGGACTTGGAAAGTAATTTTAACAAGCGAGGTGGCTGGGTCATGTGGTGATTCTGCTCAAATGTCTTCTTTATCAAAGAAAAGAAGGAATAATGGAAATATAAATTTCCCTAACACTATACTACAGCTGAAATATGTACTTTGTACACTTTTTAGTCATACGATATTTAGAGAAATATTTGATAAAGGATAATAATAGTATTTTTTTAATATTGTAATAAACAGGGGGTTTTTGAACACAAGATTTATTAAAAAAGTAATGTGACAGAAAAAAACTATGTCCACACAGAATAGAATAACTAACACTGGAACTAACTAGAACACATACTACACTATTTTATTTATTACTACACACGGAACACGACTTTTTGTATAAAGTTTCACACCACAGATTTAACCAACTAACATCATTCGCATTTGCTATTACTCTCTCCTTGACAACCAATAAATACTCCTTAGAACGGTGGAAGTTCTCCTTATTACGTTACAATATGTTACAGGTTAATTATTATTAATAAAATGTTATAACTCATTACTTATAAATATTGAGTGTTTAATCGACCTTAGAATGATTATTTCTATCATGCTTTAACATAATGTTTATCTATAATTTGCCATCCCTTGAGGTAATATTGGAACCGAAACAAGTAGAGCCTATTGAATACATTTTTAAAGTAATTATGAGTTTCCATTATAATAAATCACATTAATTGAAGAAAGTACATGAGCCATTTAATATCATCTGTATTAAGATCATTTATATTTGCACCTTTATGGTTATATTGGTTTATTTAAATAACTATGAGCTCAAAGATTTATTTAAAGAATCAGACGTGGTCTAGTTTAAGAAACTTTGTAGGTTGAGATGTGCCGGGCACATTGCTTGAATTGCTGACCTGTCAAAGAAAATAATTCAGAGGTGATCTATGAAACAAGACGCAGAGGAAAACTCGGTTGCGAAGAAGTAGGTTGTGTGGCTGGTGAAGTCCATGTTCGGTGTGAGGAGTTGGGCGGCAGCAGCACTGGATCGAGACTACTGGTGGAAACAGGAAAGGAGGCCATCAAATTGTAGTGCAAAATGAATATTTGGCCCTTACTAACTAGCCCACTTAGCCTTTGAAGAATATATTTTTTGTCCTGGAGGTCTGCTCCCAACTAAGGGGCTCACCACAGTTTTTATTGCGTTGCTGTCTATTGCTATCATGCAAGCATGCTCGAACTATTTAAACTGTCTTTTCGCTATGAGCTCTGCGATAGAAAACAGTTTCAGTTTTACTCCAATTACATTATTATTTATTATTATATTTTCCTAAAGTTCATAGGAAGAATAAATTTCATTAGCATCATATATTGGTATCATTAAAACATTTTCTTAAATATAAGTGGTTCTGTATCTTGCGCGTTATCTCTCTTTATTTTTCATTTTTATTTTAATTTTTTTTAATTATTTTATTTTTACAACTACTAAATCTTTAGCTGCAGTGTGAAGTATGTTAACTACAAAATTATTGATATTGGAATTTAATAAAATAATTTAGTCTTAAATATCGTTACAGACTACTTCAACATTTACTAAACAGACGTTCAAAGCTCCCAATTAATTACAAAAGACTTATTTACATGACTGTGATTAAACCTATTTGGACGTACGGAGTTGAACTTTGGGGCTTACTAAACCATCTAATCCATATCGTATCCAATCCTTACAATTTAAAATCCTTCGAAAAATCCTCAATGCTCCTTACTTTGTCACCAATAAATTTATCCATAAAGCTCTTAATGTTCCAAATGTTGCTGATTAAGCCCAAACCATATACCTATCCTTACATAGGATCCAAAACCACTCAAATCCACTAGTTTCTTAACTTTTTCCCACTCTATTCCCGATAATCCTCCGAGCCATCTAAAAATAAGATGGCCTAGAGATTTCTAGTGAAGAATTTTTATTGAAGTGCTACTGATAAGTAGTCTTTTCAAGTTTTGACATGTTATTGTAATCGTTATTAACACAGTTACTTGATTTATATATTGGTACAGTTGTAAATTTCAATTAATTGATATTAAAAAAAAAAAGTCTTAAAGACAAATGATTGAATGCAAAATCGGAAGAAAAAAAACCCAGCAAGAACATCCTTGTCATCTTAATTATTAATGGTATAGTCTAGTAATAAAATCTCAAACTTATTACTAACAAAATTTCGGAAAAATGATCAATGATGATTTATCAAGATATTTTGGATCTAACGCAGTTTTATCTGCAGCCATATATATTATTTCAAGAGGAATTAAAAAAAATCCTAGTAAATGACAATATTTTTTAATCACTGTTAAAAAATATAAATCATTATTAGAGAAATCATCACGTACACCAGTGAAACTTGGATACTCACAAAAAATATTGAAAAACTCCGAGGGGTTTGGAAGAGAAAAACATTTGGCCCGAATGCGGGTGCGTTGATAAGTGGTATGTGGGTTAGAGGTGATTGAAAGATAAAAAAGAATGAAGAATTAAGGGCATTGTTCGGAGTGGCGAAATTAGGGAGGTGGTGGGTTGAGTGGAGAGGAGGGTTGCAGAGAGGTTGCCTTGAAAGTTATCCAACAGAAAACCAAGAGGAGCTAGAATTCAAAGACTTCTGGACAGATCGACAGATGGCTGGAAGACGTGTAACACAAGCTTCATCAGTAGGGAGTGAGAGGATAGCCCTTCAAGGTTGGAGGCCGATATGGATGGAGAAGACTATAATATGAAGTCTTAGGCCTATGCTAAGGACTGTTGCACCGCAAAATGCGAAAAGACAAAAATGATGAAATAATAGATGAACATCTAAACAATAATAAGCAGAATAATAGATCAATAGCTACTCTAATATTGATATATTAAGCATATTATTAATTAACAGTCAAAAATAAACCCAAAAATCGATCAATAGCTAAAACATTTATATATTGCAGATAGGCAAAAGTAATTAAAAAAGAAAAGAAAAAGCAGTAATTATATTTATATAATTTTAACACCTCCATCTAAAATACAATATATTTCTAAAACATAGTTCGACATATCATTAAACAGTCAATTATCTCAGAAGACAAACCATTTTTCTTTAAAACAGATATTTTTGGGGCAGTGTAAAAGAAAAAAAAAATATGGAAACAGTTTTAACCTATTTAGAGTCAAGACAATAATTAGTTAAAAGTTTTCATTTTTCTACAAAGAAGTATTTTGTTAAAAAAAAAAAGTATATATATATATATATTTTTTTTTTTTTTTTTTTTTTCAGAGTTAGGTAAGATGATATATTTATAAATGTTACCATAATACATTTATTGCTTCGATCATAATGTCCTTCAAAGAAATAATGAATTACAATTTTCACACAATAAACACAATTTTATTTATTTATTTGTGGTATGGTTTTAAGCAATCTGGGTGTAATTTAACATCACATCGCCTTTACAATTTAATTGTAGCAAGCCTTATTTGGCTGAATCAACTTTTAAATCTTACTATTCATAATTGTTGAATAAATAAAAATAAATAAAATTATACTATTATTTTTCAATGGAATAAAATAACACAAAATGTATATTAAAAAATATTTTTAATATTTAAAAACCATAAATAATAAGCTGATGATATAAAATAGAAATGATATTTGAACTTACTAAAATAAAATTAAAAAATCTTTAATTAAAGTTGCGTATATACGACAGTAGACGTAAAGGGATTGAGAAAGAGTTACTTGTGGCCATTTGCATGTAATGCTTACTTGAGACTTCGACCCTAGAAGCTTGCAAGTAGTAGGGAACTTAATATTTTATTTTTTTATTTTTAACATTTGTTGTCAATTTTCCATTATTTCTTATGACTTTGTGTTACTAAATACTCAAAGCATGCATTATAAGTAAATTAAAAATTTTCATACAATTGGCTAGTATCATAAAAAGAAAACTTATGAAATAGATTAGTTTACTCGAATAATTCTAGCAACAGGCTTTAGAGAAAATATATATGTAATAGTTAAATGAAGTACATATTGGAAGATAGTGTATTTAAATATTCTATAATTTGATAATTATAACATTTTTATATTTTATTTAACGATTTTTTTTTTTTTTTTTTTTTTAATGATTTGTGTATTTTTTCTCTTATATTATTTTCTGCGCTATTATTTAAAGACATTATTAATCTTGCTAAACAAATTTACAGCGGGATAAGATATGAGCCTCTGCATACGGGAGCTGATAGATGGAGCGAGCAGTTCCTCTAATGGTGTCATTTGTCCCCGATAACTGCTACTGACAAATCACTGTTCTCCTTATCACGAGTCGGTTACCGAGTCCTCCAGGTGTAGTTTGTCTCTCTCCTTCCGTGGTCAGCTTCTATCTACCTGTCTGACAAACTATCGCAAATTTTTTTTTTTCCAAAAGATTACTTAAAAAAGTCTCGAATAAAAGGTAATATACCCAGAACATATAGAGCTACAATATAGCAATTGGATTGTTTCATATAAGGAGTTTCTTAATAGTCTCTGTTCATCTGGATTATCAACTCATACATTAAAATTATAATGACTTAATATGATTTTCAGTAGTCTTCAAACACCTACTCAGTGCAATTTTAATCAGGTTAAAAATTGCTGCTAGGAATTAAATATCAATGAAAATATCATCGAAGAAATAATGCTTATCACGATGGATAAATAAAACTTGAATTATTATTGAAGTTTTTCACTTATGAGAGCGGGTGAGGCTGCGACGGTATGTTAATTAATTACTATACTTGATTACAATTTTTAATTAGACCGAAACGACAAGAATTTTACGTGTAATACATTTTAAAATATAATATTTAATTAAAATATTTTAAATAGATTATAGCTCTACATTATATTTCTAATTATATCATTAATGTCGAAATTCTGAAATGGTGGAATGACTCATATCTATATTGCACATTTTTTTAATTTTAATTATTTTACGTTTAAGCTGCATTATTTTCTAAGTATAATTAATAAGTACTTATATCTTCTCCCTACACTTAAATTCTTTTTCTATTAGGCTTTGTTCAGAAATGATTCATTATCTCTTATACTAGGTTGCCAAAAAAATCTTGTTAAAGAATTTAAAAATGAATTCAATTAAAATGTTTTTGTTCCTACTAGTTAAGTTAATTACTTGACTAACCCTTTAATTCATTGCGTAAGTTGGCTTTATTCAATCTTTTAAAGTTTTTAAATGCAATTGAAATGTATAGAGAAGAGAACAAATTTGAAAAAAAATTAAGAAAGGCAGCTATCAATCAAAATGCTGCCGCAATTTTGGTAAACAGGAACCAAGCCTTTTCGAATCAGGATCATACCCCTGCACATTGTTTTCATTTAACGAAGGAAAAATTGTCGGCACTGCTAAGAGATAATGTTTTTCCTAGCCTTACATGTAGGACTGAGTACCATCAGATTATGGTTGGTTTAGATCGATTATTTTTTTAAACAGTTGGGTTTTCGATAATTACGAGAACATAAAATAATGTTAAGAGTTCTGCATTTGTACGAAGGGTTATTTTTGCATCAAATCCAGTTACTGGCAAAAAGTAGTTGAAAACAATGGATTTAGCTTTGAATAATTCAATAATATTTAATATATGTAATCTGAAATAATACTAAACTTTGGCACAAGGACTTTTATAACATCTTCATAGGGTAGCCAGTTGATAATGCTACTGTTAAGATATTTTTCAAATCTTGATTTTTTAGTAAATACTGTTGAAATATATAATTATTATTTAGTAGAGCTTTATTAAAATAATAGTTTATAAATGAGCTATTGTAAAAACGCTACGTACTAAACATCTACAGTTTCGATCTGCTGACATGAAACCCAAGAACTGTTAGCAGTTGGCTGCAAGCGAGGACAACAAGACATTTTTTGTCGTGCCGGGATATCGTTGTGGCTGGCTGGGATCAGCTCAGCAACTTTTACAAAGTGTGTCAGCTTCATCTGTACAGCCTCTGAGCTGTCACAATTTTGAAATGATCTATTTCTTTTATTATTTTAGTTATTACACAATACATTTCAAATAAGACGGTTTAAAAAAAATATACATATTTTTTAACCAAAACCTGATCTTAATTTTAGATTATTCATCAATCTTAGGATTTCTATGCAATTTGAAATAAAAATATGTCATTTTAAAACGTCTTATTTATATAATATAGGTGAGGAACATTTTTAAACTAAAAACTGATTTTATTTCAAGATTCCTCATCTCAAAAAACATGTAGAAACTTAATTTTGTCGAAATCAAATTAATTTTTTTTTACCTTTAAAATTTTGTAGGATTTTAGAAGGTTAAGACTTAAGGGGCTGTCAATTTTTAAATAATTTGCCCTATCTCACATATTTCGCTTCCGATTGAGACAAAATTTTAAGGTCATCTAGAGGCAACTGCATAGTTTAGCCCAATGCTGGAGTGTTATGGTGTGTTAAATCGAGATTTAATGTCAGTTGTTCATGGAAAAAAGTTTCCACTGACTTACAGCGGATTTCCTTCGAATTTTGTCATTTTTTTGGAGTTTTTGAGAACTCTAAATCCGGGTAGTGTTTTGAGCATAACCAAAGTATTCTTATTTAAAATAGCATACATAACTACAATTAAGCGTGAAAGAATCATTTCTCTATCTTGACTTGGAGCTGAGAAAAAAACAACAACGTTATTTTCATATTTTATTTTTTTACTCGGCTCCTAATGCCCATTGGCGGCTATAACTCTAGTTTTGCACTATTATAGGTCCCTACTACCCACACAAAAATCGGCATTCAAATCTGTGAGTTACAACTGCAAACCTCCCCTTGTAAGTTTCATTTTATCACATAAAAATTGATTAAATTTAGGTTGCTAACTAGAAAATATCGTCTACTTGGAGGTAAAAGTCACTAAGTGCAAGTTTTTCCAAATTCTGCAAAGTCATAGTTAATATTATCATTTCCTATAAATATAAAAAGTCACTAAATAAATATAACTATCTGAGAAATCTTTAATGAGCATATTCCCGTTTGAATATTTAAACGGAAAAAATTCATTTTGTTACTTAATGACTTTTACCTCCTAGCAGAAAAATATATGTAAACATATTTTTATATTAAATACCATTCATCCGATGTTGTCATTTACTTGTAACATTTAATATTATCCCATTAATTCAGTGGTTGTATAGTGTTTTACGTAGTTGTGAATTTTAATAAATATTTTCCATAAGGCTGATATATAAAAATGTCATAGTAATGGTTGGTAAGAAAATAAAAATAATTTTCCGATTAATACTGAACAAATTCTGAAACATTTTTTAAACTGAACCTATATGGATATGGGACAACTAAGGGACTATTTCTACTTATTCAGTCTTTATTAAGCTTCCGACTATAATGGAGAATGATTGGAATACAGAAAATTTCCAACTTTTTATTAGACTGGATCCTCTTTTAAGTATTTTATTATGTACTAAATTCGAAAAAAAAATCTTTATTTAACTATTTAAATAAGAATTCAACTCGCTTAATATAGGATTGGTTCTGAACGCTTTCGTTGCTCCACGGATCATTTAATGAGCAAAGGAATCAAGTCTCCTAGGGACATTCTTAACAGCATCTCGAAATATTTCATATCCGAAATCCAATACTGGTCTTATTAGGCACTGATAAATTATGAAGAGTGATTTTCTATCGCTATCATAGTTTAAGCCTGAAAGAGCTTTTATTATATATATTACCATTTATAATATAATATTTAAATATTAGAGTATTATGTTCATGTATATTAAAGTTGAAAGAAATAAAATAAGTTAATAATTCAATTGTCTTTTTTTAAATAATAATACCCAATGGTAGTTCGGTTTGGAGGTCTATTACCCGAAATATGAACAACGCTACCTTGCTCCTGATGTTAGATCCCATCAGAGTTGATTTACATGCTCTTCAATGGAGCCAGAGATAGGACATTGGCGTACAATATCCGATGATTGCCATCTCAACTGACGTGGATATAATGCACTGCCGACTGGATAATTCGGCCTAACTGAATGCCAACGGATTAGCTCATCTTGAATAGAATAAATTTAGCAGTAGTACAGTAACCTGGTAGATTGTTCTAAATGTCTTGTGGTATCCAAATGAGACTGTACATTATCTGAATTTGTCACATGTTACTTTGTATATTTATTGATAAAAATCGGTAAACCAGTGACAGTATTTTTGAAGGATTAATTATAGACTGATTGGTTTTTTGAGCTATTTCATTTGTAAATCTTAATTTACACTGCCACCTAAATTATTATTTAGCTATTCAATAAATTAAAATTCCTCTAAAAAGAACGAGTGATGATCTAAAAGACAAAATATACGAAAAACATAAGTAAAAAACAATTTTTTAAAAATATCATCACCTTTTCGGAGCCGGTAATCCAGTTCTTCAAATTAGAATGTATATAACCGAACTTGTAGAAAATTAAATAAGTTTTTTTTTTTCAAAAATAATATAACATTATTTCAATATGTCGTTATTATTTTCACATTATTTTAATTTTCGGTTATAGCATTGATTTCCATCATCAAAGCTTAGTTCCTATTGACTAATTTAAAGGTGAATTACAAGAAAGGGGAAAAAAATGGCATGGAAGAAAATCTCGGATTGTCAAGAGGAAGATGGAATTGAGTTGGGAAGATGACTTCTACAAAAATTTTAATAATTTCTATTTTTGCTTTGACTGATTCCTCAAAAGAAATCTACAAGATACAAATAGTGGATCCATGTTAAATTATATGTTATGGAAAGCAGCATTGTATTTTTATTTATTTTTTTTGTTATTTTAATTTAATTTAACAAAGACCAGATATCAAAACTTACTAAGGTTTAGTGGATGAACTTCTAGCATTTGCTGATTGTAAAGGAGAGAAAAATTCTAGAATTTTCTGGTATATAAGTTTTTTTATTCACACACACACACACACCCATATATATATATATATATATATATATATATATATATATATATATATATATATATATCAAAGAGCTTTATTTCACGAAATTTTACAATTTACAATTTTGTAACATACTTGTATAATACATGTTTTGGTAATTAAAACAATTCACACTATAATTTCTGTTTAGTAACAAAGTTAAACTTAGAATACATTTTTTAAAACCTACAAGAGAAAACTGACAAGAAAAAAACCTACTCTAAAAAAATAAATAAAATAAAAAATAAAAATAAAATAAAATAATAATAAATCTAATAAAGTCAAAGTAAATAAATAAAAAATCTATAAAATAAGCAAAAGTTTTAGCGTTAAAATAATTACTATAAAAGAATAAATGAACTTATATAATACTTTGATTTGTTAAATAAATTTTTACTAAAACTAATAATTTCTAAGACTGTCTTATTAAGTAAATTTTATTCTAGTAGTATGTGCCTGGTACGTTTGTGAACATATCTTCTCAAGGTTAGTTTGTTATAGTTGCCTATTGCTTGTATCATGGGATTGTCTGAATTTATTGTTGGGTTAGAAAAGGTCTGGGTCTGGGCGTAAATAAATCGTTTAATTGTTTGAAAATTTAGGTCGTGCAGCATGTCAGTTATTTTTGTATACCTTTCACATATATAAATTATTTCCGTACTTACTCAATATTGATAATCGAGGAGGTGGAGATGAAAAGTAGTAGATAAAAAGATTTTTAGAAATTGGAGTGAGTAGGGAATTATTGATAGAAAATAAATGAAATTGAAAATCACATAAAACGAATACTTGAATATATTTGAGTAGTAATCTTTCAAAAATGAACATGTTCACTTTCGGTGGAACTTTTTAATTTTATTTCCTGACAATGGCTTGCGAGCTGCACACACTACTATACTTTGTTCTCGTTAGTAGACATCTATCAGGGATTTAAATAATAAAATGGTTTTCAACTTAACAGCAGGGGGAGGGGGACTGATTTTATGGACATGTTCTGTTTTTAAAGATAACTCCTCAATTGTTGTTTGTGATGGCAGGTGTTAAAAACGAGACTATAGATAAGTTAATCAAGTTTTAAAATTAGATCTGAATTAAATGCATGTTTATTCTGTATGATTTGATGTGGACACAGCTGATTAAAGGGTTAATAGGTATATATGCTGAATTAGTTGGTTAAAAGGTTACCTTCGATTACATCACACATCATGGAAGGTAAAATAAATATGTATTTGGCGTTGGCTCCAAATTTATTTATTTAGTATAACAAGAAAAATACTACAACACTTAATATAAATTATACTATACCTTTCTAGCTCTGAGCCTAACTCTGGAAATTCATAAGTTCATAATTTTTTTTTTTTAATTGGATTCTGTGGACGCATGGCCTCAATTTATGGCATAGCTAAATTCCTTTTATCACCGAACACAAACTAACTCAATTTCTCCCTGATTAGGAAAAAAATAGATCATGAATATGTTTATGAATTATCTTCTGCATTTATGAATTTGCATTTTAGAATTAAAATTATCAAATTACTCGAATTAATAATTTAATTAAATTAGCAATTATTCATTTAAAAAAAAAATAAACAAGGTTGCGAATGTAAGGGTTACAAGAAGTTTTTCTTTCAAACCAATATACCTTCTTAACAGTGGGTTCTAGCGACAAATGTTATGCAACAAAAAACATTTTCCACTTATTTTCTGATATGAAAACTGTCATCAAAGTTTCAATCCAAACACCATGAACAAAACTAGAGCTTGTCAAAATGCTACATTTTTGTAGGTGAAAAAAAATGTAACACATTTGAGTGTAAAAAAAAAATGTTACTCATTGTTGATTGTGAAAAAATCATTACACCAATAAAGTATAGTCCACAGCCATTAATAGTATTAATAATCCCCCACCATAGTCCAAAAACGTTGCTTAAATCCAGAGAAGTTTTGATATTTAGGAGTTAGCACCCAAGCGGCCTAACTACATTGGCAAACTCAGGAGCCCCACCCCGGGTTTTCCAATTTGTATTCTGAGCAGATAGGACAACTTTTCCATTTTACGATCAGGTAGTGCCAACCTTTAAGAAGGATTTTTATTGCTAGGGTTGTATTGAGTCTTATAGTTCTTCTGGCAGTTTTATTTCGTTCCAAATAACTGCTACTGATTTCGATCGTGACTGGTGCCCGTTGCCCCAACCTTGTTTACTGTATATAGATGTATGTTATTAATTCTAATTAATTTATATTATTCCTAAAAAGTTTTTTTATTCACAAGTACTTCCACGGCGTGGCATACGTTTGCAAAAGGTTCTGTCTTTGTTTTTCTCTGAGGCTTGATTAAATAGACTGTGCAGTACACGATATCAAGTTCTAAGGAGACAATGATTTGAAGTTTTGCATTTATATGATATCCATTGACCAGTTCACAATTTCCTTAAATGTTTAGCATTGTTAATGACAACAAACTTATATGGGTTATAACAATCACAATATCGATATTGGATCCATAATTCATGTTATATTTTATATTTTGCTAATTTATAGTTAAATAATGGATTATTCATCTATGCAGAAGAACATAATATAAACAATATATATATATATATATATATATATATATATATATATATATATATATATATATATATATATATATATATATATATGGTGCCCAGCCCCTTTCTTATTCACTGCCTTCTTGATCACCGACATCTTTCCAGTATGCTTTTTCTATTGTCTAATCTAAACTTACTTATAAGAAATTAAATAGTATTTTTGACTACATTTTACTTATTTTATTAATCTAAAAAAATTCAGCTACACTTTTTATCATAAATATTTTCTAATTTATTATTAATTTTAACTCAAGTTTGTCAATCATGATGGTCTTTTATTAAATGTCGTCTATTTTACTATTGTAATTTTAAAATACCCCTTCCTTTATTTATTTATTTTTTTTTTTTTGAATGTGCAAAGTGTATATTAATGATTATCCTCAGTCTTGGAAGACATCGAAAGATGATGGATGTAGCACGTTAAGTATAAGTTATTTTGACGTTCAGAGAGATGATTAATAATTGTAAAAACCATCAGCGTTGATGAAAATGGTTCCATGAAGAGGATTTATGTCGGGTTCCAGAGTCAATTTTTATTGCGGACGTCACCTCGCTTGAATCGATACTGATTTCTTAAAATACTTAATAGCACCGGTGATGGCAAAACTTGATCCAGAGTTCAACTATTACTAATGTAACTACTACTTATTTTATTTAGGGTCATTAATTGATAAAATAAAAGCTGATAATTTCCTTTTTGCGAAATGTTATTAGGAGGGATTAAACTTAACTAATATCTATCTTAAATTTTATTTTATTTTATTATTAACGTACCGAAATTTCTAAACGAAAAATCTTAATTGCTCTCTTGTTAATTATACAAAACAGTAAAAAAAAATAAATAAATAAATTATAAAATATCTGCTCTTAGTGTTCAGTTATTACAATAGTTCATTCATTGGATAAAAAACTGTTTTAATCATTGCGGATATTTTGTCGTTAAAGACCTTTGAGTCTAAGGTACCGTATGGTCAAAGTACAGTAACTTGGTTTCGAATTGATAAAAAATCAGTAAAATATATATCAATACAATTAATACGAAGAGAGACAGACTATTTCTTATTTACTGATACTTTGAATTTCACAAGATAAACATATCAAGCTCTTATTTGACTTGGCAAAAAACAAAAACAAACTGGAAACGGGATATTCTTAAGCCCTATGTAGTCACGAAGGGGGGCGGAAAGGATAACATTGATTCTTAAAACGCTAGGTTAGGTATAAATATTAAATGTATTTATTAGGTTCATTTATGATTATTTTATTATAATTTTAATTTTCATAGTATTTATTTTGTTTTTTTGTATAAGTCATAGTATATTTTACTAATACCTTATTTAATTACTTTCCTTTTTGTGAAATTGATACATCCATGATTATTAGCTACTGATTATGGCTCATGAACGAGGGTAGCAGTTAATAATGATAATAAAATTAATTAAATAATGATCGAGTGTGGAATAAATAAAAATAAAAAAAAGTAAAAGAAACAATATGAAATGCTTATACTTTTGGGTAACAGTGACGAAGTTATTTTAAAAAATAACTTTTTCTTAAAGCTAAAGTAGTTTTTTTAATTTTAATCTAATTAAAGTTAATCCTATGGTTTCTTATAGCTGGTTTGAGGGCGGTTTCCCTCCCAATTTTCGCATTCCAGTCTCCTAAAATTAATTTTACATCATATCTAGGGATAGTATCTACAACTCTTTCAAGTTCCCCATAAAACTCATCTTTTTCCTCGTTTGATTTGTCTTCTGTTGGTGCATGGATACTTAGCAGAAGAGGAGATGCATATTAATGAGCATGAAATCCGATGGTGCAAGAGCTTTAAGCATCTAGGTTCCCTAATAACGGAAAATAACGAAATAAAAACTGAAATTAAAGCCTGAATTACAGCAGGCAGAAGATGCATGTACGCCCTTAATAAAATACTGAAATTCCGAGCATTATCACGAGCTGCAAAAGATAACATGTATAAAACAGTCATAAGGCCTGTGGTAGTGTATGGAAGTGAGTGCTGGACACTAACAAAAGGGAACGAGGCAATACTTCTAGTTTGGGAAAGGAAAGTTTTTAGAAGAATTTTTGGCCCAGTAAACGACCATGGAAATTGGAGAATAAGAAGGGACAAAGAATTGGAAGAGCTATTCGGGGAACCGAATATAGTGGTGGTCATCAAGGAAGGTAGGTTGCGGTGGCTGGGACATGTCCAACGGATGCCAGACGGGAGGCTGCCAAAGAGGATGATGAATGACAGACCGGATGGTACCAGATTAAGAGGAAGGACTAGAATAAGGTGGCAGGATAAAGTGGAGGCCGACCTGAAAAATCTAGGAATAAGAGGATGGCGAAGAAAAGCTATGGATAAACTCCAATGGTCATCTCTTCTGCGTGAGGCCAAGGCCCGTCTAGGGCTGTAGAGCCAAGCAATAAATAAATAAATACATAAAAAGTTAATCCTAAGATTCCCACTTTTAAATTTTGAATAATGTTGAAGTGAGTCAGAAAATATGACTGTTTCATTTGAGTTGAAAGTTGAATAGTAATACCTTATAAATTGCAATTTGAAGTTCAAGTTTGATCACGTCTAAATCATTTGATGATCAACATATTCCTTATTCGGGATCAGTACTTCATCAGCTTTCCTTTTTCGACAATGATGGTAGAGTACTAAATTCTAGTAATTTTCCTCTATTACTTACATCAGTTGAAATCAATGATACAGTATGTGAATTTGAGGACGAAGATTTTTTTAATTATATGACTCAGGAAAGGTGGTTGAAAAAAAAATAGGTGATGCGAATCTTGAAAGGAAATCAGGTTCCAAAACATGTTCGGCGACGAAAGTCGTTCCAACAATTCAGAGCTCTTTTCCGAACAGCTACAAGCAGAGTACGATGTTTTGGTTCTGTAATATCTATGTTTCATCAAAAGAAGCAAGTCCTGTTTCAACAAAATAGCTACAAGCCTCACACCTCCATATCCCATAAGTAAGAAAAATTAGATAATTTGAATAAAATCGAGCTTCTCGCTCATCCTGTATTTAGTTCAGATCTAGTAACATCCTATTTCCACCTCTTTCGTTCAACTGTCTTCGTAGAAAAACAATTACTAACTTAAATGAAATTGAGGATGGGGTTCGCTAGTTCTTTGATTCAAAACACAAAGGGTGATGTCATCAAGGAATTTCACACCTCCAGATGGTTTTAAAACATAGAAGAGAATGGTTTATATTCTAAATACATTTTTTGATTATTAAAAATCAGGTAAGTAGAAGAAAAATAAATCTTGATTTTTACTTATCAAAAGGGAGTTTTTTTTTTTTACTAATCTCAACAATAAAATAAAAATTATAGTTAAAAAAATATATATATATATATAGAAAAGCACGCTTTTGTTAGCAAACCTTTCTAAAAAGCTGGTGGAATGGTGAACAATTTACAGCAGTCAGACGTTTTAATTTTTAAAGTTTTGAAGCTAATTTCCCAATACTATTGATTTATTTACATTTTTAACACAGTTTATCCAAAATCAACCAACAATTTTTATTATTGAATGGGCAATGTAAAATGTAATGATCTACAACTTTTAGTAAATAACATATGTCGATTGAATTAGCAATTCCTGCGTTATAGACTTTTAAACATGACCAAAACTAACTTTTCAAAGTTGGAAATATTCTTCGATGTTTGACAATCGATTGTGGCTAAACGCCTAAATCAAATTTAACTTAAAGGATGTGTTTAGACGTACAATTTAATAAACTTCAATTCTGTAAATAAAACGTTTTTCGATTGGAAGCATTTGTCTATATGTTTTTTTCCAAAATCTGAAAAAAATGTTAAAAAGGTTGGGTTTTTTTGTCCCCCAAACATTTTCCCCTTGATATTTTATTCTTAGGGCCCATTTGGACCAAATAAAAACGTAAAACCTACTACTTCAGCTTTTGCAAGGCATACCCCATACTTTTGGGGGTAATTTAAAGAACTATGTGAGAGAACAAAGTTATGCAATTATTGTATCTTCATTGGTCCTTGAAACGTATGAAAATTTTTAAGTTAATCAGATTTGGTAAAAATTAAGATTAAAGATTCCATTACATACAGTTGAAGTTAATAAAAGCGTATTATGAATGAAATCTCAATACTTTTCAAAACATTAAAATACTTAATTAACATAGAAATGAAATAAGTCCATATTCTCTGGATATCCATCAGTTTTAGTTTGAATATTTTCCTATCAAAATCGACATTGGGATGTTTAAAATTTGAGTGTGCTTACTTATTTTTTTCTTTGAATACAATTTTCTCGCCTGTGGAGTAGTTAAGGATTTGAGATATGGTTACCTAACATATAGTTTTCTCTTCTTGAGTAATATATTCTTTTAGACTTCAAAAAAGTTCATTGAGTTACTTATAGGATACCACAGAACTCTCTTCGGGACAAGATGACTAAACAGGAGTTAAGACTTCTTACGGTGTCTTGATGGAAGAAGTGAAATTTCAGTTATTACTTTATGCAAATACCTGCTGCCGTGACGTTGTAGCAGTCAATTTGTACTAAGCTGGCTAAATCCACTTGTCAAAGGAGGTTGGTTATAAGTTGACATCGCCTCTTCCAAGCCAACCACGCACCTCAGCTCTATTGTAAATGTTGGCGTTTCAACTCACAATCAGCTAACAAAATATTATAAAATTAGATACTCAATTTAATTCCTTCTTTCCTCATTTTTAAATCTCTTCCTGTATTTATTTATTGTTTTTGATTGTTTTGTTATGGGATAAAGCATTAAAATAAAGAATTAATTACAGTTTATTAGATTTATTTTGATTTTTTTTAATTAAGTAAAAATTAGTTTAAATCAAAATTATTGTAATTTAATCATACGGTGAGGTGAAAAGATAATTAATCATACAGAAAAAAAGGGACATGTCATTATTGCAATGGCTTCATATATCACACAGAATGATTGCTTGAAAATTTAATCGAATATGTTGTGGTGCTTTCTAAAGATTATTCATTAAAAAAAAAAAAAAAAATAAATAACTAGATTTTAGGATTGATTCTTTTAGGTATAACTGTGACAATTAATATATAACTGCAATAAAACAAATAAAGGTTAAGGTTATATGAACTTTAGAATAACCTCAGTATCGGGAAATCTAGTATACTAAAAATGTGGAAATAAACATACCTATGTTAAATTAATTAAATATAAAGATGATAAATCAGAATAGGTTAAACAAACTTCAAGGAATATCCGAAAAGCATAAAGGTACCTGAGGCGTGGGGGGAAAAGACAGGAAGGATAAAAATGGAAAGAGGGAGATGAGAGGGATGAGGATATGGACGAAAAATAGAAAAAAAAAATTATAATTAATGTTTATATATATCATAATAATTATTTATAATATTTTTCCCAAAACTAATTACCATTTATCTTGGATTTATTTATTTATTGTTATGGTTGTTGTAATATTTGTTTTAAAGCTTTGTAAATCGATTTACTTCTTCAGAGCCATTTGGTTAAATGCTTTATGAAATCCTAGCTTTTTTACTGAGTATTGCAGGGTGGTTGTGCATGATTATTGCTTAGTCGGAATTCATGGCTATTTGCCGGGCATTGAACTTTTACTAAAAAAGTCTTCAAAGCTCTAAATAAATTACAAGGCTTATTTACATGACAGTAATAAGACCTATTTGGACGTGCGGAATTGAGCTTTAAGGATTCCCTAAACCTTCCAATTCGTGTCCCAAACTAGATACCTATCCTGTCATAGTAAACTCAATACCAACTCAAATCCACTAGTCTCCAAAATTGCTTCACACTCAATTCCCGAGAGGTCTAAAAAGTGAGTAGTTCTTTGAGCTACTAGTGAGTAGCTCTTCACATGTTATGGACCTTTAATTTAACTATTTTCCTCAAATTTACTTGTATACATATAATATATACAGTCGTAAATATCAATAAATATTTAATTGAAAAAAATCTAAGATATTTGATCATTACATACAGAGTGAGTACATCTTAGAGTAAAAAAAGAAATTGTAAAAAAAAGAGCAAAGGCTTACCCACGTCGAAAAAGGCGCAGACTAAGAGAAGAAAAAATACACCAGCGACCTCCACGCAGCAAGAAACCGAAAAAAACAGTCCGATCCAAACCAGGTCCCGTTCGAGACAAGCAGAGGAATCAGAAGAAGAAGACCAAGAAGCCGGTCCCTCCCAAGCCTACGAACCTCCAGGGGAGGATAGTGTAATACAATCCTGGTTTCAAGGTGGTGGAGGTAACGATACATTTAATATGGATGTAGAGGAAGTACGTGTGAGGCGCGACGCCCCTGGCGATGCCGGAGGTTCTGCTGCTTCGTCCTCTGCGTATGGTGGTAATAAACCGTTGCAATATATAGGTGCACCACGTACATCTTCTACCGAAACAGTATTCGAACATGTCCATCTGATTAATACATGGGCTAATGCCTATAAAATATTCTCTTATGATACCGCTACCAAAGATATGACGACAAAGGTAATGATAACTAGTCTCGCTTGTGTTCCTGTACTTGTGTTAAGTTTTTGGATGACGTTTGCTGAGTATACAAGTATACCTATCGGTTCTCGCGTTGTGGGTGTAGAATGTTTAATTACACCTAAGGGATTCAAAACATCATTTGATACTGGTGTAACTATAAAAATGCTATTTTTTATTGGGTGAAACTAGCTAAAAAATGCCGCAGACCTCACCTTTCTATTCCAATCCGTTGCAGATACATAAAAATTCTAATTTTTTTTTTTGAGTTACCCACGTTTTTTGCCATAAAAGCTGTAATACCTCCATTTTGTTTGAATATTTTTCAAATTTTGACCACATTTTCGGATTTAGCATTACATTTTCTGTAAGAATAGAGTACATGTAACTTTGCATTTTACAAACTTGTGACCTAAAGAACAGCTTGATCTTCACCTTATTTAGGGAAGCTACAATGTCCTATATTACTTTAACGCTCACCGTTTTTAAAAAAAACTATCCACAAAACTACAAATACCTCCAAAACTTGCCAATTTAATCATCTTTTGAATGATATGTAGAAAGTAATAATTCTGTTTTGATTTCATGGAGAAATTTACATTTGAAACCGAAAAAAAACATGGTGTTCTCATTTGGCACACAAATAGTTACTTGTGTAAATAAAACATTATGGCAATCACTTAATGTGCATTTTGAACATAAAAAACTCTTCATTGGAATAAACAGCAAAGTAAAAAAATATTGTTTAATAGAAACTAAAGGGAAACCGTCGATATAGCAACACCAGATCAGAGGATCTTATGTTATTACATTTATTTATTTATTACTATTATTTAGGATATATTTGATTATACTTTCAATCTAAGGTTTTAAACCCAAAGATAATAAACATAGATCTCAATTTTGCAGTTAGCTTCTGAATGCAGACGATATTGAAGAATACAACTTTTTGAGGTGAATTTGGTTAAAGTTTGAAAAATATTTAAACAAAATGGAGATATTACAGCTTTTATGGTAAAAAACGTTGTTTCCTAAAAAAAGTCTTGGATTTATCGTATATCTGCAACCGATTGGAATAGAAAGGTGAGGTCTGCGGCATTTTTCTACATTTTTGATCTAGTTTCACCCAATTTGAATGAAGAATCAATTTCAATCTCAAATATAAGCAACGCTGAGAGCTTGATATCTTTAAGGGTTTTTGTGTCATGAATTTTTAAGTATGCAAAATGAACTTTTAATTTAGGTAAGAAGTTGGCTATTGAAAATAATAATCTGGAAGGAAAATGAACAGAGGCGCTCTTGGCCCGACTGAGGGTAAGTAGCTATGAATAAGGTATGGCTCCATTAGAGGTACCAATCCTGCCTTATATAGCTTAGACATAGCTTCCTCATTACTTGAGGTGGTACTTTGATGCAATATAAGCAAGAATCCATAAATCTGGTTCTGTTAAAAGTGCTACTACAAGTAATAAAATTACTAAGTATTCTTCTATCAATTAGAATTGGTGAATTAGTATTAGTATATAACAATTAATCAATCAGTGCTAATTGTATTGATCCTTCTTACCCGTCATGCGTTCCTCAAATGATTCTTCTATCGTTTCGTTTCTAGCAGCGAAGTTCTGGATGACCTCAGATCTCCTTAACCATCCTCCTCCAATTCTCTGAATCCAAGGCTTCCCAGTTCCAATGCCTTATACCGAGCCTCCCGGAGTCCTTCTATACTTGATACTCCCATCTACTTCTTGTCCTTGCCACTAGAATTCCATTCCATGGTTAAATTTTTTTCTTAGATTGTTCTTCTTCCATCCTAGCAACATGACGAGTTATATTAAAGGACACGCCATTTTTCGTTTGTTAGCACTAACCACGAAAACAACTGTTCTAATCTGTACAAAATTTTAAACACACCATCTCTATAGTTCAAGAAATGTTTAAAAATAACAAAATCTACTGATTTTAAATTAGTTTCTTATTAAAATAGCGATAACATGTTGATAACAGTGACGTTGGAAATTTAACTAATGTGTGGCGAACGCGATTTTACATAGAGAGGTTACAATATTACGATGTTATATAGAGTTTGAAATACATAATGAAATTATTTTTTTTTTTAAATTAAACTTTTAATAATGATTTAATTTAAATATATAGCATGTGTGAATCCCAGTAAAATTTGAAAATCGACCGTTTAGTAGTGTGTAAATCTATGGTAAAATTTTAAAACTACTGAACCCATTTATAGCAGATTTGAACTACACTATTTTCATTGTTATAGGGAAGGTTCAGAAATAATAATAATTTAAATGCACAATATTGAGTGGCAAAAATGAGGTTTGCCCTACGTCATATACTTCTATGGTTTGAATTTAAAATTCAACCATATGAAATCAAAATTATTTCTATCAAGTAAAAATTATTACTAAATCAAAATGTCGATCCTTTGCTTTTTGATATCGTGTATGAAAATATAAGAACTGATAATGCAGCACATTATCTGCAAGAGTTTCTTAATAGGGTCTGTCCATCTGGATAACCAACTCATACATTGAATTTAAATATTGGATGTATCTTTATGCTTTTACGTAATCCTTAAACATCTAATCAGGGCAATTTTAACCACGTTACCAATTACTGCTATGCGTGAAAATATCATTGGATAAATAATGATCAATGCTATACTTCAAACATTTTTGTTTGTATAATAATGTTTTATATAGGATATTTATATGTTCTTTATCCCATTTGTTAATCGTTTGTAATTTGTTACATTTATGTTTAAACTTAAAAAAAACATATCAACGATGAACCGTCTAGTAATAAGAAGAAGGTTATGTTACTTAGAGTAAAACTATTTAAAAAAAATCTTTATTTTTATATGTCGCTTTAAGTGTTTATCTTCGTTCTGAAAATACTTTCAGAAGTGTATTAAAGTTCTCCAGCCTACATCAGAAATGCATGTGTCATCAATCCTCCATTTTTTCAAGAGCGTTCTTGGAAAGCCGTTCAAATAATCAATATTTGACTCGCTGACCAGGAAAATGTTTTATTCCACGAAAAGGGTTGGCAGAGAGGGGTTCATCTGTAATTAAAGGGCTTAGTGGATAAAGGGGTTATGTAGCAAAACACAACTTTAATTTAAATTAAGTAATTTATGTTTAAGTTTTTTTTCCTTACATTTTCCTTTAAAAGGAAAAGTTACAAAGCCTCTTCATCTTCTTTATAGTTCTTCTTAATAGCTGTTTTGAAATATTCAGATTTTGATATCTAACACTTTTGCACATAAATCCTTCATCTAATGCACTAGAATGTCTTCTTTTTTTTTTTTTTTTTTTTTTTTTTTTTTTTTTTTAAGTTACGTAACCCCTTAATCCACCGAATTGTTTGTATGGGAATCCAGAATGTCTCTACGGTTGAGAAACACTGATTCTGAGTAGGAAAACTGATACCGAAAACGAGGGGGAAAAAAAAATGAAAAATAATAACAAAATTCTTGGTTCAAAATTCTCAGATGATCAATATAGGCTCAAAAGTAAACAAAAAGTTAAACTATATTCAGATATTTACAGCGACATTCGTAAACGAAGACTCAGTTTTTACAGACACACCAAAAGAATGAACACGAATCGTCTTGAAAAAAGAATATTGGAATTTTCTGAAAATAGGAGTTAAGCCACAATAGACACCGTTAAGCCACTAGCAGGAATTACTAGACACCGTCTAATGGTTAGAAAGCTAACGAGAAGAAGCACCAATGAAAAACAGAGGATTCTAAAGGTCTATAGCAGGAGAATGGTATTGAAACGCATGTAGTTTGGAACTTTGCATAGTTCCGATTGGGCTCATTCGCAATAAAAAAAAAAAATAATAAATAAAAAATATTATTAGCTATTTATTTAAGTGCACTGCATTTTACAATTTAAATCTAGAAAATTTTACAAATATACAAATAAAAATATCTAAACTAATTTATTTTTATTAAAGAAATGATAAAATACTTATTAAAAACTACTAATTTAAGATTGACTTTGATGCAGTAGTTGAGGTTAATTTGATTGTAAATAATAAAAGTAAACTAAAGATCAGTGGTACGATTTGTTTAAAATCTGATGGAGGTAACTCTGCAAAACTTACGGAAAGATATGGACGATTTGAAAGTTTCAACAAAAATGCTCAATTCAACTAGCATTCATGGAACATAATAGACTTAAAAGAAACTGCTCGTCGTTTCTGACTATTCCAACATTTCTATTCAAAGATTCCCCTGAATTATTAAAGAATTATTTACATTACAATAATTAGACCTATTTGGATGTACGGAGTTGAGCTGTGGGCTCCACTATACCTCCCAATTGTTCTCGTAACCTTACAATCCAAAATCCTTCGTAAAATCCTCAATGCTCCTTGCTATGTCACAAAAAAAATTATCCATAAAGATCTTAATATTTCATACGTTGCTGATATGGCCCAAGCTGAATACCTATCCTTTCATAGAAAACTTCATACTCACTCGAATCAACTTGTCTACCATTTGGCCTCACGCTCAATTTCCAAAAATTCGCCGAGGCGTCTGAAAAGAAGATGGCCAAGAGACGTTCTAATGAGGAACTTTTATTGAAGTGCTACTCATGAGTAATTCTTTACATATCATTGTAATCATTTTCCTCAAATTTACTTACTATAGGGTAAACCAGACAGTTATTGACACCCTTAAGGAATATTATTAAATATTCATACTAAAATTATAGAAATAATAGTGCAATAAAGTTCAAATTTTCATTTTTCCTTAATTATTAAACTTTAAGCTAAGTCAGGAATTTCTCAGCAAACATTATTCCTGGAATATATTTTACAAGATGGTGACAATAAATAAATAATTTAAAATCAGTTAATGATATCTTTAAAAATACGGATAGAGTCGAAAGTACTTTAACACAGTGGAGTTGTAGTTAAAAGGTTTTTATGGTTTTTTTTTGGCTAAATATTTATTTTTTTTAGTTTTATGGACACCAGGCGTTATCGAGCAGGATCCTCTACTGCTGAATATCTCAAAGAGAATACCCTCTGATTAAATACATTAAGTAAGAATTAAATTCTAAGGCAATGTTATGATAAGGTAGAGAGGAGTATAGGAAGATGGCAGAAGTTATTCCTTTTGTGGAAAGATAAAACAGTGAGAGAGCCTTATACATCTGGCCCTGCCGCGGTACCGCCGTGTATCAGTGCCACGCTTCTCTTATAGTCTACTTCTACTCTCTCAGGGCTCTGTGTTTCAGCTATATCTTACCGTATAATCGTATTCATAGCATCCTCTATCTCCGGTCCATACAACGGGCAAATATATAGCTACAGAACTTATCTTTGCATATAAAGAAGGTAAACAAAAGAAGGGAGGCACTCACGGAATTAAATTTTAAATATTTGATGAAAAAAAGAAACATTCAAAACTTTTCTTAGACCGTCTGGATCAGATGAGAAAATAATGAAATTAAAAGAATTGTAAAACAGCCATTTATCAGAGAGAAATAGTCTGTAATTGGATTTTAAAAAAAAATCTGATATTGTTTAAAGTAAATTTGAGGAAAATGATTATAAGGATATGTCATAACTTGTAAAGAACTACTCACTAGTAGGATTTCAATAAAAGTCCCACATTTGAAGGTCTCTTGACCATCATCATTTCAAACACCTCAGAGGATAATCGGAAATTGAGTGAGAATCATGTTCGGAGACTGGTGGATTCGAATGGTATGGAGTTCGGTATGAAAGGATAGGTATCTAGTTTGAGCCAAATCAGCAACATATAGAACAATAAGGTCTTTATGGAAATGTTAATTTGTGAGAAAGTAAGGAGCATTGTGGGTTTTTCAAAGGATTTTGGATTGCAAGGATTGGATACGAGAAGAATTTAAAGGTTTAGTGCAGCCCAAAGCTCAACCCCGTATATCCAAATGTCTTTATGGGGTGTACTGTAAATAAGTCTTTTGTAATTTATTGGGAGCTTTGAACGCTTGTCTAGTGATGTTCAAGTAGTCGGAAACATTGTTCTTGTCTTTTAATTCTGGTATATAATCTGGTAATTAATATTTATTTTCAATGATCTACTTGTTTGAGTGTGTATAATTTTTAACAATCTATAATTTTGAATTCAAAACATTTAGGCAAAAAGCAAACATTATGTGAAAGATGTTATAACCCAAATTCAGTTCAATATTTATTTGCATTGTTCAAGCTATGTTTCTAATCTAGAAGGATTATAATTGGGCCTGAATTGGGGGTTTTAATATAATTTTTTAATTTAAAACCAGCACGAATCTCACATTAAGTTGAATAAAAATATTTAAACTTTGATTTAAGAATGCGCTTTCTCGCTGTACTCGGCTCTTTTTTGTATCTTACGAGAGTTTGTTATACTGAAGTAGTGAAAATAATCGCTGGAGTTTATTTAACTTAATTTAACCTTAATTTAATTATTTAACTGGAGTTACAAATATTCGTGTAATGGTTTCAGTTCCATATTGCTTTACCAACAATTAAATTGACTCCAATCTACCAGCATTGAGAATCGGACAATTGGTGAAACTTTTAACTCATTGTATTATTTAAAGATATGCTTAAAATAATACTAAAAATATAAATTTTAACACTGGTCGGTTCCTTTATAAATGATAATTTATTCTTTAAGAAATGAAACGGAACCGAATGAAAAGTTATATCGATCGAATGTATAATTTTGTTAATAAAATTAATTTAAAAATGGAAGCCATCATTCGTATCCTTTCCAGTGGTGGCCCTGAAGAAGACCTTCAATGCAAGTCGAAACGTTGGCACGCATCAGAGAGTTTCTACTTGGCGTGGTGTTTCTTTTTGACTGCATCCCTGATTATCTTCTTCTCCAAAATTAATTATAATTTACTGAATAAATAAATCCAAGTTTAGGTATAAAGAAAGTATAGATCAATCAAAATAATTTTTTGACATTAACTTTTTTTAAATATTAACTTGTCATAGAATAGTACTTTCCTTAACATTAATTAATTATTAGGCTTTGATCTGAAATAATTTAATTTATACACCTTTTAAATGGAGGTATAAAATTATGAAATTTTCAGTATATATATATTTGAATATATATTTGAATATTCTGTACATTATATATAACCTTTCCTATAAAGTGACAAAGGAAAACCACCACTAATCGACTTTAGCTGGAGTCCGGCTAACTCAAGCTAAGACAAGCGAAACTCATCTAACAGTCCGGGAAGGCTGGCAAACAGAAACAAGAGTATCTTCTAAATAAATCAGTTGCCACGGCCCCAGGGTTTGGGGATTAACCGCCGAGTCGGAACATCACTTTCATTCTCCCTTTTACTCTCTACTTGTAAACCCTACTATAGCTCAATCATTCAAACAAATGTATTTCAATAATGGTACACTTCAATTAACTGTTAATCAATTGTGAATTTACAGTTATTTTTAATTGTTATTGTTTTAAATAGCAATTAATTTTATTGTTGATTAAGAATACAAAACGAAGGTATAAATAGTTATTTTATAACTTCCTCGTGTATTCTCCGTTATATATTATTTAGCTACATGAATTATATACCACCATCTGGCTGATATCTGAAATATCAATGGATATGTTTTAGATTGTATATTTTAGATATTGAAATGTTTAGGGATTAAATCCCACAATCAGTGGGATATACATCACCTAAAAATGTATTTACAGAAATTATTAATTAATAATATATCAGGGAATTACTGAAATAACTATTTATTCTGATCTATAATATAGCTTTATCGAGCCAGTTTTAAGAGAACTAAAATTCATATTTAACTATTAATATGCCGAGGACAAAGTAATATAGTTTCAGAAAGGATTAAAATACTCCATTGCTTTTTATGTATAGCAGTTTATACATTACCAACACAGAGCTTAAAAGAAATAAATAAGCAAATTATTTAACAACAACAAAAGTAGACGGACCATGCACAAAAGTTAATACACGACCCCTCCATTTATTACGGTATCCAGCGGCTTTCTTCCAGTACCTCACACTAAGGGTTTTCAGGTCCGCTTCAATATCTCTGCAGCACAACCTGGGCTTTACCCTCTCTCTCTTCCCTCCTTCGGGACGACCATTTATCATGATTTTTTGCATTCTGTGGGAACTTATTCTATGAACATGGTCTATCCAGCTTATTCGTCTTCTCTTGCTACTAAATCTGGAACTTTGTTCAGGTATCTTATCTCCTAGTTGCTTCTTATCCTACATACATCTCCATCTCTAGTAGAGCCATATATTTTTCTCAAAATTTTCCTCAACCAGCTATTTAGAATGCCTTCATTCTTCGTATTGAGCGTCCAGGTTTCGCCCCTATACTTTACAACCGGTCTAAAAATGGTTTGGTAGACCCTTATTTTAAGACTTTTATGAAGGCTCCAACGATAATTTATTATTTTACGGAGGCCCTAGTAGCACCTATTACCAGCAGTATTGTTTTTCTTAGATTTTTCCATCCACTTTATTTCTAGAAGTTATGACGTTTCCCAGGTACTTGAATTTTTCGACCCTTTCAAAGTGATATCCTGGGTAAATCATACAATTAATCAAAATTTATTTTGTTCAGAATGTTTTAGTTTAATTTAATAGATCAAAAAAAAAAAATAAAAAAAATACTCACTCTTAAAGCTACAATTTCTTTGGTTAATAATACTGCCTTCAAACTTATTCCCTTATAAAGATGACATTGCGAGACTTGCAGTGCAGCCTACGCATTCAGTCGGAACGCTCCTCAATTTTTTACACAAACAAGGATTTAAGACAAGGTAATGCCTTAGTCCAATATTGTTTAATTTGACATTGGAAAAGGTGGTGAAGGACTCTGGCTTTTATACTTTATACAGACTTGCGGTACGGTATTTACAATTCTGGCCTGTTAGACAACACCGCAGATGTAGGTATTGTTGCCCTTTACAGCTCTCAAGGGTGCCCTTCTGTAACAGAGAGCTGGAGTGAAGATGGGACTCCATATAAATGATGCTGAAACGCAGGTAAAGAAAGAAACCCCCAAAACCAAAGCATATCCTTACACATTAAATGTGTCAAGCTTTTCTCGTATCTGGGATCTCATATCCATAAAAAAACCAAACAAACCCATGGAATAAAGAGGAGAACTGCAACTGTCAATCGATGCTACTTTGGCAGGCTTAAATATATTTGAAGCTTTGATGTGTAGACGTACTACGTTGTAGAGCCAATTAGATAGGCATACAGATGAATAATAACAAAAAATTGAAATGTGAAATAACTTTTGGTATATTTAAGCTATTGTTTATTCGGATTGTAGATTGAGGTTTTTATTTGGGGGATCAACTTCCAGGTTATCACGCCCTCGGGTTCCTCAATCAAGATTAAAACAAAAAATAACTAGAACATTCTAAAGTACTCAGACGTGGCCGCAATCTTTATGTAGGAATGATAAATGAATTGCTTGCGAGTCCTGGAGGTAATTCATCCTATAATGAATCGAGTAATTAAATCTATTTTTTAAAAAAAATATTTCCGAATATATGGATTGTAATAGTGTTTTGTAAAACTTATCACAAACATTAAGTGCTTGAGAATCCGCGTACCTTATGTGGTTTTTAACTGAAGTTTGTACTTTTAGATGTTTTTGCTCAATAGTATATCTGTGTAGAAAGTCTAAAAGGAATTTCAGTAACGAACTACAAGGGTATAGGTTAAATAAATGCCCTTTTAGTAGATTTATAAGTTTTGATAATTAGGTCATTATTTTAATTTTAACTAGGTCATTGGTAAAAGAATAAATAATATAGTATCATGATTCACTCATTGGAAATAAAGGAATTTAGCCATGAACCCAGTTTAAAATTGTATGAGTATGAAAATTGCAGGAACTTCTGTTGTTGCCTAGGGGTTGTACTGAATGATGATATGCGAATGACAGCTAGAGTTCATAATCATTTTTCTTTCAAAATAAAGGTAGGTTCAATATACATTCATTTAAACTGAATTGTAAAGTTAGTGTTTACTTACACCCATGCTTTTTGTTCCATAATTAGTGTATAAAAAGGTTTAGCAAAAGATTCTTTTTGAAATGACGGGACTATATATAAAGTTGTTTAAACTTGGACGTGCTTTTATTACTCCTTACTGCACCCCAGACCATAAATTCTTTTTATTATACGTTTAATCAATAGTTCTGATGAAACTGCTCAGGTCTAGTGCAGTTAAAAACATTCATTAATGTTCTATGAATTTTCAAAGTTGAACGGTTAATTACCTAATTAGAATTATTTATAATAATGATTTAAAACCTATTTGATTATTTTTAGAGCAGAGATTAAATGAATAATGATAAATAAAGAAGAAGGACCCATGAATTAATTAATCTTCAAGTTATTTAATCCTGTGATAACTTCAAATCTATTAGTTGTTTATCTTTTTGATGTCTTTCTACCCTCAACATTAACATCCATCAGAATATATGATACTTGACATTTCTACCTTTTCAGCACTTTCCGTATCTCCTTTCCTGAGATGTTTTTTTGAAGCTCGGTGTTCCACAGGGACATTTTCTCATCCTTCATCTCTTATCACATTTCCTCCGAAGGCACTAGGCCCTAATTCTGTTTCCTTCTGTAATACAATGGGGATCACGAACCCGCGGGAAAACACAATCGTCAGCGGGGAAAAGGGAGTGAGTAATTCTATTAAATATACCCTGTTTATCCTCTGGAAAGGTTGAAGGATCGCAAACCTAATTAGCGGCAGTGGAAAGCTCCATAAATATTGTCTTATCTTGGCCAAGTGCCTTTTTAATAATTCGTTACTTAGAAAAAATTATTTTAAGATTTTCCATCCCCTTTTTCTAGTATTTTCCATGAATTCAGCAAATTAAGGGATTGCATATAAGGAGAGAGAAAAAGAGATGGCCATCTCATTGCTTTAATCCAATTTACTTCTAATAATAAGCTGGAAGTTTATATCCTGATATTAATCGATTTAGATTATATAATATGTAAATATATAGTGGAATTGTATCTGATTCATATTTACACAATGAGAAGTTTGGTTTCTATGACTTGTAATCTTAAAAACTACAGGTAACCAATTGAAAAACAATGATAATAATATTTGGTAATAATAATTGTTAATTATTTAAATAATTCTACATAAGTTGTGTCACAGAAGATGGTAAATTGGATATATTCGTTGATTGATCAAATCGTTTTATTAATTTTGGGCCGAAATACACAGAAAATCCATAAACATTTGGTTTGCAAATATATTAATTTATTTGCTTCCAAATGTAATTTGTGTTTATAAATAAATATTTTGTGGAAATTGTTTTAATTTAATTTTTTATTTGTTTCCATTGTATAGTATACCTATAAAAGATCCGTGTATTTGATATTAATACGCTTCATGCTTTTTGCATACTATGTGCTTTCCTAGCACAAATGAAAATATTATAAATGTACATGAAGTAAAAAAAAATATACAGAAATGGGCATTTACCACATGCCGCTAAATAATATTCCACATTTTTAAACTAGCGACTACATAGTTGATTCAAAAAAAATCTAATTGTTTATCGAACTGTTTAATTTCCTAGCATAATCATTCCGTCAACCCTTCCCTGATATCACCCTACTTTTACTATGGTAGTGTCATGTACAGAGGACACATGGAATCGTAGGATGTGATTCTGAAGATCATAAACTGTTGCTTGAGATTCTTCGTCATAACTATATCTCACCAAACTAAAGTGATTACACTAAACTCTCCTTCTGACGGCAATATTTCCTTGGTATACATATTTTTCTTATTACATTTCTACTTTATCAAGACATTAACTTTTAAGTCATATGTAATTTACTGTAAAACCAGATCCCGTCTTTCTGACCTTTACCTTCCTTAACTCCCTCCCACATATCATTATTTAAAAGCTCATTTACTTCCTGAGCTGCAAATTTCCATAAATCCCTTTCATTCACCATTCTCCATCCCTCAACATTTTGCCTCCTTTATTTAATAGGTATTGAATCCAATGAACTCGGAGAAAAAGTAATTATCATATATATAAGATATGAGTATTTATATTATAATATTTATTTTAGTTTTATTGTAGTATATATTATTATTTGGGATTTCAAAAAGATTTATTTTTCAAATGAAAAATTTTTCTCAGCTGATTTTATAATTTTATGAATACTACCTTATATTATTGTTATTGTTTATTTGATTTGTTGTTTTATCTTTCAGTGTTTCTCTTATGCTTAATTTTAAAATATAAATCCTTTTAAAAGATGTGTAATTAGTATTAATTTCTATTCTCATAATTAATTCTAATTTTAATTATTTTTTAAAATTGTTTGATCAAATAAGATTATAAACCGCCTCACTCAAGGGCATTAAGTATTGTGGTTGACAATTAATACGTTTATGTAATATGTAAAAAGAAAATAAATATAATATAATATAGGAAAGCTCTGTCTATAAATGTTTTTTTTTTCCCTTTTTCAAATTTTTATTCGCACCTGTTATTGGAAATATTAAGTGAATTTGATTATATTGTAATAATTAAGGCCTTATAGGCGTGGGGGAGACAACCACTCAACAGTACATCCTCCTGGCATGGATTAAAAAAAAGATTTATTTGAGCAAAGCTCTCATCCAGTTGCTTAAAAAATAAAATAAAGTAGAATAAATAATAGATAAAAATAATAAAAATTAAACTATAAGGAACAAATCAACTATAATAGAAAAAACAAAAAATCAAATACTATTATGTTTATTTTTTTTAAAATGGATTCGAGCATCCTAGAGAAACCCGAACCATGCTTGTTCCTTCATTTCTATGTGGTAATCTAGGTCCAAAGAGATCCCAGCGCTGATCTCTCAATTACGTCACTACCGTCGAAATCCAGTGTAGACTGAATAAGAGCGCTATTATCTGTAATTTTTTTTTATTCCTTAATTTTAAATACTGATGCTGAGCAACCAATATATTGTACGTTGGTGTTATACGAATAGACTTTGTTTTACCGAGAATAAATTATCCTAACACATATTTAAACACTCTCGCATACTTATTTCTGGATACTTTTTGAACTTTATCCAAACTTATCTAATTTAGGCTTTATTTCTAAAAGAGGGATGGTGTTAAAGTTACGAGTGACGAGACGTAAGTTTTGGAAGTTACAAACTACAGACCACGATAGTCACTGACATCCAATTGCCTTTCAAAGTTGAAATCCTTTCAGGAACTAATCTTGGTCTCCAACTCCTAGTTACTCTAACCGTGGCCGAGATCAAATATCATCGGTCTACTAAAATAATAGTTCTAATGAGATCTATAACTCTTATTAATCAAAAATATTACTTAGATTTGGTTTAATTTTTTTTATCTGCATTGACAAGACGCTCCACCGAATAGGCGTTTTCACATCGAGTTTCACATTAATCGTTAGCTCTTCACTATAACCTCACTTGTAAACATCCATTTCTACAGTTTTAAAGTAGATTATATAGTTTAGTTTGTTATAATGATATTTTGTCTTCTTAAATGTAAAAAGAAGACAACATGTATTTAGTTTTTATAAACTGATGTTTTCTTGTTTCCTCTTTCCTGGTGTGCGATATTGTAAAAAAGACAAAAGTTAACAATATTAGTTTCTACATGGATTTAGTGTTTTATATGTATATATATATATATATATATATATATATATATATAAATATATAAAACGATATATATATACAGATACCACACTAACTAGTTATTACATAATATATACGATAATATATAATAATAATATATACTTATAAATATAATACGATAAAACGATGTTCTGGGCACGTGAAGGGTGGCCACAGTGTCGATACAGATACCTAATTTTCTATTAATACCTAACTAGTTATTATTTATTATATCAATCCGAAAGTAAATAGATTAAACAGTGTAATGAATTCTCACAAAGCATCCGCTGAACCTATAAAATCAGCAGCCGAATATCATACCGATGAAGAGGAATTGGAAAGAGAGATTGGATGGAAAACTGTGGAAGCAAGACGAAATAAGAAAAGAAAAGCTAACTCTCCACTATTCTCCTCCTCTAAACAGCAAAGTGATATTAAGCTTTCAACAGGTAAAACTAGCATTCAAAAACAACCTCCCCCGATATTTGTATCTAACTTAAAGTCCTCTAAGTCTTTAATTTGTGATCTTAATAAAATTACAAGTGATAATGAATCATTCATTAGTAAAAGTACAGGCTCAGACTCATTAAAAAATAAACGCGAAAAATGAAACTTCGTATAGAGAAATTAGAGACTACTTAAAGAAAAACAATAATATTTACCACACTTATGAAAATAAATCTTTGAGGCCCATACGAGTGGTAGCCAAGGGTCTAAGCCACACATGGTCGACTGAAGATATAGAAGAATATCTAAAAGGTTTGAATTATAAAATCGAACAAGTTACGCCAAAGTTATCCTGGAAAGATAAAAAACCTTTAAATATGTTTATATTAAGTTTTTCGAATAATGAAAACATTGATAACATCACAAAAATAAAACACATTTTGCAACAATCAGTGGAAATAGTCCCTTTAAAAGGCACGAAACTCATACCACAATGTAATAATTGCCAAGAGTTTGGCCATACTAGGAACTTTTGTGGGAAAAAACCTAGATGCGTGAAATGTGCAGGTGACCACATAACAGCAGAATGCAACAAATCAAAAGAAAGCCCACCGAAATGTGTAAACTGTGATGGTGAACATCCGGCTAGCTATCGAGGCTGTGTTATTGCAAAAGAACTACAAAAAAATAGAAATAAAATAAATAGAAAAAATATCCAATCGCAGCAAGAGCAAAAACAGATTGTGAAAATAGTACAAGAAAATAAGCACGAACAAATAGAAGAGAAAATCAATAACAATAAGGAAATATCACCTATTACAAAAACTGAAGAAAATACAAACATTGATGAAAATATCTTACAACGGCTTTTAAAAGAAATGGAAGAATTTCAAAATTCACTAAAACAAATCAATGACCAATACAAAGATATAAAACAAAGGCTGACCAAAATTGAAAATAAGCCCAAACCGGGGCGTAAATCCAAGGGGAAATAATGGCTAACCTTATTATAGCTGCTTGGAACGCCAATGGGCTGTCAAAAAATAAAAACGAACTTGAGGTATTCTTGGGACTAAATAACATTGATATATGCCTTATATCAGAAACGCATTGTACAAATGAAAGTTTCTTCAAGTTCAGAAAATACAGATTTTATCATGCAATACACCCAAGTAACTCAGCAAGGGGAGGAAGTGGGGTGTTAATTAAAGAAAATATCAACCATTATGAAAATATTAAGATAGAAAGAGAAGAAGTACAGACAGCAGCAATTACCGTTAAGACAAAGAGCTATCCGTTGACTGTTGCCAGTATCTATTGTCCTCCGCGGTATACCTTAAAGAAAGAGCAGTACATAAATCTCTTTAGTCAGCTTGGTAACAGATTTGTCATTGGTGGTGATTTTAATGCTAAAAACAACCAGTGGGGATCACGCCTTACTACTACCAAAGGTAGAGAACTATCCAATGCAATGCAGGAACTCGGTTGTCATCCTCTATCGACTGGTAAGCCGACATATTGGCCAACTGATTCAAATAGAATACCAGACCTAATAGATTTCTTTGTTATAAAAAACATTTCAACCAATTACGTTACAATAAAAGAAAGTTTGGAACTAAGCTCCGACCACACCCCGATTATTCTCACCCTCAGTGAAAAGATTATTAAAAATATACCAAATCCATCTCTGAGCAATAAAAGAACTGACTGGGAAAGCTTTAAGATTGACCTGGCTAGAAAAATTGACCTCAAATCTTCACTTTCATCGAAAGAAAAAATCGATGATGAAGTTAATAAGCTTGTTACTGATATACAGCAATCAGCATGGAAAAACACGCCAGTAATAAAGAGGAAACTTAATGGAAACTGTTACCCGCTAGAAATAGTTAAACTTATCCGAGAAAAAAGGAAAGCAAGGAAAAAATGGCAAAAGTCTCGTATGCCAAAAGCAAAAACTGAATGGAATAGATTAGCAGCTAAGCTTCGGAAGGCAATCCAAGAAATAAAAAATGAAACATTCAACAACTTCTTGAGAGAACTGACGAATGATAATAGCACTGAGTATTCACTCTGGAAGGCAACTAAGACTTATAAGAGACCAATGTTACAGGCTGCACCATTGAAGGATACCAATAACATATGGGTTAAAGATAATCAAAGCAAAGCTCAAGTCTTCGCTCGCTACCTTAAGCAAATTTTTTCTCCGCATAATTGTGAAGTGGAACTTTCCGATGAAGCACCATTTGCAGAAATGAGTATTAAAATTCCACCAGTCACCATCAAAGAAATAAAAAATAATATTAAACAAGAAATCACTACCAAGAAAGCGCCCGGGTATGATCTCATTACAGGAGAAATATTAAAAGCTCTTCCACGAAAGGCTATAATTAAAATAACGACAATAATAAATGCGGCATTCCGACTTAGCTACGTTCCGCAGATGTGGAAGATTGCAGAAGTCATCATGATCCAAAAACCAGGAAAGCCACCTCAAGAGGTAACCTCGTACCGCCCCATATCGTTATTACCGGTTTTGTCAAAACTATTCGAGAAATTGTTCCTCAAGAGATTAATGCCCCTCATCGAAGAAAGAAAATTGATACCTGATCATCAGTTCGGCTTTCGGAAGAAACATTCAACTATCGATCAAGTACATAGAATTATAAATCAAATTGAGAAAGCACTTGAAGAAGGAAAAGTCTGCTCAGCTGTCTTTTTGGACGTAACACAGGCATTTGACAAAGTTTGGCATCAAGGGCTACTCAATAAGCTTAATAAAATTCTCCCCGGACAATATGTTCTACTCTTGAAGTCCTACCTATCTGATAGGTACTTCAGAGTAAGGCAAGAAGATGCATATTCTGGGCTCTATGAAATAAGTGCCGGTGTTCCGCAGGGAAGTGTACTAGGTCCCATACTCTTTCTGCTCTATACCGCCGATATCCCAGAAGTTGAAGAAGGCGTCATGGCCACCTTCGCCGATGACACAGCTGTTCTTTCCATCGGAAATGACAATCAGGAAACCACAAGAAAATTAATCACAACAATAGCCAATATACAAAGATGGACCTCAAAATGGAAAATTAAACTAAATGAAACAAAATCCGTACATGTTGATTTTACTAACAAAAAAATCAACTATCAACCCATAACCATAAATAATAAAGTGATCCCGTATTCAAACCAGGCTAAATATCTCGGGATGACACTGGACGCAAAACTCCGCTGGAAAGAACACGTTAAAAAAAAAAACTAATACAACTCAATTTGAGTTATCAAAAGTTGTATTGGCTCCTAGGCAGACAATCCAAACTGTCAGTAAACAATAAAATACTAATATATAACCAGGTCTTGAAGCCAATCTGGACATATGGAATCCAGCTGTGGGGATGCACGAGGGACTCCAACAGAAAAATAATCCAAAGATTTCAAAATAAAGTGCTAAGGGGCATCGTAAATGCACCTTGGTACATTAGGAACGATGATCTTCACAGAGACCTTCGCATGCCAACCGTGGAGGAGGTAATCCAAAAATACGGCCAGTCGCATCAGGATCGCCTGCGAGACCACGTCAACACCGAGGCCGCCCATCTCCTGGACTTCGATGGACTAGTGAGGAGGCTAAAGAGAAGGAAGCCCCATGACCTAATATAGGGTCTTGTGCTTTACATTCAAAGTTATTGACATTTGAAGATTTTTAATTTTGAAAAATAAAACTATATCTTGTGTATATATGTTTTAATAGTGTATTTTTGTAATTATTGTTAGAAAAAAATTGCTATTAAGCTCGTAAAGAGCTTGATTGTAATATAAATAAATAAAAAAAAAAAAAAAAAAAAAAAAAAAAAATATCAATCCTATACAATAGTATTACATATGTGCCAATCAAACCTCAAGTGTCAAAAGTGTTACAAGTGTTACAGCAATCCTAAATGTCAAAAAGGTTGCTTGTAAAAGTTTTTATCCCGAGTAGAAACAGCAAACCCCTGACAGAAGTTACAAAAGGATATGACAGCAATCGATGACAAAAGGGTTTATCTTGAAAGGACCCGATAACTAGGACAGTTGTGACATCCAGTCTCCATTCACCTTTTTAAAACAGACATGGTAAAATGGTCTGTGTGTGGAAAAAAAAAATTGTTTTCCTTCCAAACTTTTTATTTTTATCTACTGAGCCTTTTCATTATACATGATTATTTCAGTAATAAACCATAAAACTCTTGTGGTAAACTTTGATAAATTATGCAACAGTTTTAAAAGTGTATCATAGGTTTTCTTATTTACAAAAATAAAAAATGTCCTTGCAATTATAAAATCATTCCTGTCTGTTAGTCCAACTGTTCAGAAAATCCCGTCGTCAAAAACAAACAACACATTGATCTCTTAGACTTTTTGGCAGGCCCTCTATAATTATGCACTCTGTTTTTCCCAGGGATTCTTTTATATATTTGTATTTATCTTAAATATAATTATGAAAGTATCTGGTTCATATTTATAGTTCAACTAACTGAATCGCATGGTTTTACTTTTGCTAGATTTCACCTTATAGATAAAATCAACATAGGTGAAAGTTTTATGTCAATAAACTATTTAAAGTATTAAGTCAATATAATTTTTATATTTTTTGAAGCTGAAAAAAAAAATTGATATTTATAAATACATTTTCATGTTTTTGTTTGGATTGAAATGACCGCGTAAACACATAAAAATATACAAAAACTGTATTTTTGTATTAAGGATTTACTTTTTATAATTTATAATAGTACACAAAATAATAGGGTGTATAGAAAACAAAACAAAAAGTACTGTTTCGTCAAATGCGTGGAACCTAAGAACTGTTGACGAATTTATCCTACGTATTACTCACCGACAGTGTATTCTCTCTGTAGGACCCTCATTAGACAATTTTACATTAAAATACTTATAATCTCTTTTAGAAGCTTATTTGTAAAGACTGGTCTGTTTCAGTAATGCGTTAATTTAAAAGCTTTTATTCAAAAAGTAATATGACGGTGTCTCACTTAATTTTTGTCTTTTAAAAATATTATTGGAAAAAATCTTATTCAGCCACCTAAGTGGCTCGTGAAATAAACAAATCTGAAAAGATATCCTTGTGAAACATGCGTCGTTGACTTAAAAAAATTCAAGCGGAAATACACCCTGGCAAGGAAGAGGAGATTTTTGAAACACCCACAGATAAACTCTGACCTGTATTGCAAACTTAATTTATTCGAAACTGTCACAGCATTAGACAGCTTTGCTCAACCGCAAAGGAATTGTGACCCACCATTCCCGGACCTTGCTACACTAGACTTTTTATTCCTTTCGATCCACTTCTTGAAATCAAAAAGAATATATATATATATATATATATATATATATATATATATATATATATATATATCTGTGTGTGTGTGTGTGTGTGTGTGTGCGCGTATAAATTTCAAAAAGTCTATACAACAGCTAAGGAATTTTTCGATAGCAAACATTTTTAAAATGAATTGAGTATGTATTTTTTTAAAAAATATTTTTAGGAAATTCTTCTTTATCTCTTTCATAATTCAAAGCCATAAAACTATAAATTATATTTAAGCGCTAGTGAACCACGTTTACCTGAAATTCTTAACAGAATTTCTATATTTAATGGTTTTGGTACTATACAGTTTACTAACATCATAAATTTCAAAGCGCCTTCTAAAATCCCCGATATGCATTGTAAAATTGATCATATTTCACGATTTTTTAAAAATATTTCAATGTCAATTATTTGCACTGAGCGATAGATCTTGCCTTCTGGCCGGACGAAATAATTTATTTTTTCCTGTATGAAGCTATTTTATCCTAGTCTTTAGATTTATCAACTTCATTCAGACTGTTAAAAAATGGACACGACAGTAACATCGATCACTGATTTTGCGAAAAATCGAGATGGGACCTGGACTACTCATTGTGCAAAGGACACAATTCTTCATTAGCCGACCAGCCATTACTTACCGGCCAGTAGCAGAGAGTATTTGTCGTTCCCCCTACCTTAAATTGTGAGATATTGCCTCAGCCAAGGTCCAAAATATTTGCCTCTGCCCATTCATTATGCACTGTAATACACAATTTTATTCGTTCCATTAATTCTTTCTTTAAAAAAAAAGAAAAAAGAAAAGAAATATAACTGACTGCGATTATGAACATTAAACAATAAACGCGAATGTTTAATCTCACTAATGAATTTTTAAAGCCCTTAACTGCCTTCATTGCATGGACTTTAGGTTTCTTTCCGACAATTCACCGCCGATTTTGATCTAAATGTCTTGGTGATTCCGCATTGAAACAAAAATTAGTATATATATTGTTTTGAATACTCTTTGATGCCTGGATGAGTACATTATTACCTAATATTGCTAAGATAATGCATCTTGTTTAGTTTTTATTACTATTTTATTCTGTCTTTTCTATTGAAATTTTTTTGCCTATTTATAACTTTTTATTTAAAGTTTACTTCATCACATTTCATCTCCCTTATTAATTTGTATCTGATTATTTTTTCACTATCTCCACCAAGTACGCTGATGACACATTCGTGTTATCAGTGAATACAAATTCCATCATTGCCTCTCAAACATTCCAATCTCATATCAAAATTGAGTATGTATTTTTTTTATATTTTTAGGAAATTCTTCTTTATCTCTTTCATATTACAAAGCCATAAAACTTCCTTAAAATAAGGAATTATTAATAATTAATAAATTATATTTATGCGCTAGTGAACCACGTTTACCTGAAATTCTTAACAGAATTTCTATATTTAATGGTTTCGGTACTATACAGTTTACTAACATCATAAATTTCGAAGCGCCTTCTAAAATGCCCGATATGCATTGTAAAATTGATCATATTTCACGATTTTTTAAAAATATTTCAATGTCAATTATTTTCATTTCCCTTATTAATTTGTATTTGATTATTTTTTCATTATCTCCACCAAGTACGCTGATGACATATTCGTGTTATCAGTGAATACAAATTCCATCATTGCCTCTCAAACATTCCAATCTCATATCAAAATCCTTCAAGAATGGTGTGGTAATTGGAGAACCAAAATAAATCCAAACAAATAAAAAAAAAAAAAAATTATCCTTTGTCATAACCCTACTACTTCTTGCCTTACAGTAAGTATCCTTTAGTGATATTCCACTAATCCCCGTTGAACGGATCAGTAGAAAAGCTGAGATGTTAGAGTAAAAAGTAATTTTAGTAAAGTATTCCATGTTTTTTTAAGAAATAATAGTTCACAACTTAGCATATATGTGCTTTTGTGTGTGTGTGTTTGTTAACATATACATCATTGTTAAAAAAAAAAAATTATTTTAGTATTAACTTAGATGTGATTTTGTTCCAGGTACAAGACCAACGAGCCCACACCTACCCAGATTTTCTTTTGCGGATACCAATACTCTTGGTAAGTGCTATATTTTGAAAACATGTTTTCTGGAATTATCATACTAGATAAATAAAAATCAAAAACGTAAAAAATACCGCTACATAACGAAGCTTGGTTTTTAGGGGTGCACGAAATTCACTCCTAAAAACCACACAGTTTAAACTGCTGTCACATTTGAGACCAATGAACTCTACACAGCATGGCAAGAACAATATTCAAGAACAAAAATACTCAACATTTGTTTATAAAGGATGCGAGATAATGATAATGATGATAATAACAACATTCATAATAATAACAAAAAAATCCATGATTACTAATCACTTAAAAGCCTGTCATAACCACAGGTAATCTGTCATATAACTAATAATATTATTAATATTAAACCACTTATTAAGCCTATGGAATCCAAATAAAGTGTGGAGATTCAAAACACTGGAGTGAGAGAATCCAATTGCCACTTAATATTACTGGTTTTAGATCTGTCAGGATATGACGATTTTTTACAGCCGAAGGACATTGTCCTCTCTCCTTCCTGACAAATTAGTTTTTGTAACTTTTGATAATTGATTTAATTGTTTTAATTCTTAAAAAAACACCCTTCTTTCCCTTCAATCCTTTTCACAGGACACTTACTATTTTCAGATCTTCCAGGATTTAACGTTTTTAAGATGGCCGAAGGATATTCCACCGATGTTTTCATTTTGACCGCCATTGTTGTGTATTTTGAAAATAGAAAAATATTTCTGATTTAAATTCTATTACGTATTTTTTTTTTCTGGCACATGGAACCAGGGCTAGAAGCCAAAGAGATAATTCTTAGACCATATGTTTTAGCGATCATGGACACATTTATTTATTTTTTGGAAGTCTTTTATGGGAAATTTAGTTTTCCAAGTTTGAATTTCCTGTTTTCCACTCTACGATCGATAGATACATACATATATATAATATATATATATATATATATATATATATATATATATATATATATTTATATTAATATTCTTAATATAATCGAAGTGTTTTGTAACCTTTATCTGCCTGTATTCAGCCATGACAGTTTTCCTTAAGTTGATTTTCTTGGTACTAATTATTTCTGTTTTTCGAAAATAGACCTGAAATCGACTTCTCTTGGCTGTTTCTTTTAATTCATCTATTAGCACTACTGCTTCTTATTCTTTCTCAGCTAATAGGGCCAAATCGTCTGCAAATGCAAGGCATCTGATTTTGATGTTTTGTTTTTTTGTTCCGGCTATGGTACCATCGTTATTACTTGACTAGGAGGGTCCTGGATTCTCTTTTCTAATACCTCTTTGACTGAATTTTTGATAGACCACCACCTTGTCTAATTCTTGTTCTTATTTATTAACTGAAAGGATTTGTTAATATCTCCTTAGAATTAAACTTTTGATTTAGTATTAGTTAGAGTTTTTTTTGTTAGATTTGCTGTTTCTTTCCTCTTATAATCGTTCCATTCATCATCTAGTCATTCGAAATCCTTATTATGTGACCTAATCATTGTATTCGTCTAGCCTCACAAATTGTAACACATGGACATATTTATAAATTGCGTATTTTTCACTGTACGAAAAAAAAAAAAACGATTGCGGCGAAGTAAGCCCTATTAGCAACCATCACTATTCAATTTACTTCATTCATTATTTTTTTTTCGTGATTTAGTTCAGAACCTAAATATGTGAACTCTTTGACAGGCTCGAAGGCATAGTCTCCAACGGTGAATGCATTATTATTGCTTGAGTCCAGGTTCATGCATTTAGTTTTCTTATCATTCACTTTCAGTCCTAGTTTCTTACTTTCATAGTCAAGAGTTGTTAATAGTTTCTTAAAGGCAGGGGTACTGCGAGCTACCACACAGATGTCTGTATATGCGCATATTTGCCTGTTTGAATGCAGGATATTCCTTAATTTAGCTCCCATTATTAATGAAGGGATTCCCTTCGTAATTCATTATTCATTATTCTCTAACTTAATATAGGGCGAGATTGAAATGGGTGGTAGAAAGGGCGTCACCATCCTCCATACGATGAGAATTCATTCAGAAAAGCAGTTTAACTTCTTAGATAAGTTGGAAGATATTTAAGAGCGATATGCCACGATAGTTTGTACATTGGAACTGGTGCTGATTTAATGCCTATTAAAGAATAACACATTTCATGCGGTGTTGTATTTAATAATCGTTTTAAAAATACTTTTTCTATACAGGAACACCATTTCCTGAAGCCTTCCTGGAATCCTACCAGTTTTTACGATTCCTGGTTCCGGACTACTGTGCAGTATTTTATAGAAGCTTTTATTTGTAACAGATAGAAGTGATATATGTCGATTGTTGTTCACGTCTGTTTTGATTCTTTTTAGTGTAATGGCTTTATCAATCAACGGAAACCGATCCTGTGGTATCTTTCTTTCTACTCAGAGTTTAAAAATATATTGTTTTGTTGATAGTACCGGTATAGTAGGCCTGCTGAAAAAAAGTCTATAATAAATTTAAATTTACCCAGGAAAGATTTTTTCAATATTTTTGTCCTAGGGAAACATAAAAAATAAAATAATTGATATAAAGTTTGTAAGAATTTTTTCTTTACTATGAAAAAATATCCTTCATTAGTTAGGATTTTCTCGCAAACTGATTGTAAATATATATATAGTTATGTACACCTCAATCGGATCAGTAGCATTTATAGTATATGAATAAAATGTATGATATCCCCTCTCCCAAAAACTCTATAAAAGGCCACCCCTAACTGGCCTCATCAGACATTCTATTCGTCGTACGTTGAGATGTATGGTCATACTATACGAAGTTTTGCAATAGGTTTTAAACTGTGTACTTGTTCTTGTATAATGTATGTAATTCTCAATAAAGCTTCTTTTTAAAAATCTCCACCCGCGATCCTTTTATTTAGCTATATATATATATACTTTTATATATACACTTTAAGACGTGTCCTAACTCCATGATAGAAACAAAATGCTGCAAACCACCAACACCACCATAAAACATAAAGAGTAACAATGGCAGTAAAATAAAAAAAAAACATGTTATGAATGATTACAAACATTACCGTATTTCCGGAATTTAATGAGCACCAGATTTAATAACGACTATAATAGGAACAAATTCCATTTTTAATAAACCGTCAGATAGGGCAATTTGTATTAATTAACGCTAATTCTCCTGGTAGGCTTCTCTGTGACAGCACAACACTCTACCCAACTCGAAACATTATCAAGCAAACAGCTTAATTAATAATAAATTCAATTCATAGAATATGAAATAAATTAACAATAAATTATATGAGGTATTTATTTATTAAAACATTTAATTCTATTGCATCTAATTATTCACTATGAGTTACAGCCTTATTTTAAATAAAGTTCACACATATATCACCGAAACGGATAAAAAAATTTACATTTCAAATATTAAAAATAAAAGACTAACGTTTATAAATATATTTAGTGAAGAGGGGAATAGGAGTTGAATGCATGTTTTGTTTAAAACGATGAGATGAAACTCGAATGTGTTTGATGTAAAAGTACTGTTTCAAATGTGATAAAATGCTAGACAAATACCTTTCTTTATACACTACTATAGACAACACTAGATCAATGTTGAAAGTATTATTGTTAACTTTTAGCTCATATCAGGGAAGTGGAAATAAGACTTCTGATAAGCTTTTTCGCATTATTTGTTTTTAGCTGGAAGTGTTTTATTGTATTAATATGCCTAATTATTAGTTCGTCTACAGGCGATAATTAATATATACGACAAATTATTTATTCGCGCTATATGTACAATGAAAATTTCTTACTTAAGGGAAGTGAATATAACAAAATATAAACCACTAAATTTATGTTGTTAGCTTGTGTTACACTTTCTCACAATAGGGAATAGGGACTAAGAAAATATCAAGATGTAAAATACTATATCCATTTCGAGAATGATGTTTTTTTTTTTTACTATATATCTTTATTCACATATGAATGAAAAAAATACACATGAATCTGTTGTGAGAAAGAAAATGGCGGAAAAGGCATGAGGGGGAGCACAACAGAAGAGTCTTGGAGGTCTCTCATCCAGCTCCTTTTTAGTCTTCTCTGGATGGTGTCGGGATATATATTGTGACCATATCGTTTATAAGTGAATTAGGATGGCCATGTAATTTTTCGTGGAATCGTTTGTAGAAGGTTCGTATTTGTTCTTTAACTGCTGGTATGCGTAGTTCAGTATGCAAAGTTATGTTGTATGTATAACTACCAGATGCTTTTGTGAATGTCCTAAACGGTTTTGCCTAGAAAATTTAGATTTTGATAATATGTGTCTTTTAAGTTGTTCCGTATATCTGCGAAGCGTATTTCCAAATCCAGAGAAACTGATATTAACCTCTTTTACAGAAGAGAGACGAAATGATACAATACAATAATTACACACTATACTAAACAATTCAACCTATAACTATATAAATGGATATTTATAGGTGAAGTAATAGGAAAGAGCTTTCGATAAATGTGAAGCGTCGAAATCGATCAGCATGAGTGACGCTGGTTTGAATAATTCGGAGGAGCAGTGGTTAGATGCCTTTACCTTAATTAACTGATAATCTAAAATTAGAATGTTTTCATAATGAAAATAACGACATATCGTTATTTTTGGTCACTGATATATCGTATTTCGATATTCAGAGCTCACTATATTTCTTACGATACCTATCCCTTGTCTATTGTAATATTTCTTGCTATTACATTATTATTTAAACTCACCCTTTCCACCCTATTTTAGATCCGAGGAGGCACCTGGCCCACCACAGGCTCAGCTCTCCGGAGACCGGAGGGCAGGTGAAGGAAGGCCCTCCACCCTCCGCAAGACTGTCCACTCCTGCCCTCCACAGGATATCCAGGCTGCTGGGGCAGTCTCCAGGTGAACCCAGGAGGCTGTCATGGGAGAGGTAAGTCCATGTTTATGATTTCTTGAGCTTTTAATGGTCTTAGCCATGCAGAGTAGATAGGCCATTGTAACACTGTTGGTGTTCATTGTATTCCTTAAAATATTTTATTTACGGATAATATCCTGTACGTTCATGTAAAAGGCCAAGGAAATTATTAACAGTGAGGCTGGGATTACGTTTTTGAAACTGGAACTAAGCATTACGGCTTAATCCATCTTTTATGGCGATTTCGTCGTTACGGGGTACAAAACCTGTTTCTTTTTCGCCAGATATGACATTTTGTTTCCATTTTATATTTCTATTAACATTAAGAATTGAATCCTTATCTTCAAAGTTTTATATTTTTAATTATATGTTTTCTTCTTCTTCCAAGGTTCTGTTGAGTTACCCTTAATTGGGTTCTCCAATATAAGTAGTTTGCTCCAAAGTAACACTGTGAAACATTTTTCCTTCAATTTTTAGTTTTATGGTTTTAATTACTTTATTTTTATGTATGCTTTATTAGTTACTACTCAAATGCTAAAAATCTGTGGGTGCTATTCACATGCCTATTTCAAGCTCGTATTTAATTTTAAAATTCATCCAGTTATATTTTAAGAAAATATAAAAAAAATATTCATAATTGTTCATATCAAAAAAGTTTTCATATTAGAAATGTTTGAGGAGTAACAAACAGAAGTTGTATAACCCTATTTTTCAAGAGGAGAAAACTTTTACGTTTGTTTGACTGCTTTCCGTTCAGTTATAACAAGTTTTGTGTTATATCTGACAGTAAGGGCTTGGCTTTAACTCATCAGAAAGTTATTTATTTAAAAATTTAAAAATGTTGAACTATATCATAATATGAGAGAATGAAGAATGATTTAATTAACACAATATACTTGGTATTATATTAATTTATTAGGCTTGGATAAACCCCATTGTGAGATTTATTTATCAAATAAAAAAAATGTGCCTTTAAAAAATTTCAAATCCAATCTGCCGGTGTGTTACCAGTTAATAATATTCTTTAAAAAAACTCTAATTTCATATCATAAACCTTCAAGAATGGTGTACAAATTGAGGAATGAAAAAAAAATCCTAAAAATCACTTAAAATTTTACCCTTCGTCGTGAACCTAATAATTCTTTTTCCAACAGTATCCTTTAATGATATTTCAGTTATCCCTCTTAAGATTTTTTATCTAGGACTCTGTGTAAACAAACGACTTACTTCGAACAGACAGAACTAAAAAGACAGGAAAACACACGAGGTTTTCGAAACGTTCAAACCATTCGATTAATTATAATCATTTACATGACAGTATTGAGCTTTGGTGCTCCACTTAACCACCCCACTCATCTCGTATCCAACCCTCACAATCCTAAATCCTTCAAAATTCTGTAATGATCCATACACTTATACAAACGAACTTATCACTTAAAATTTAAACGTACAATTTGTTGCAGAATCATCCCAAACCAGTAACCTATCCTTTCAAGTTAGCTCCGTAACCATTCAAACTCACTAAAATTTTAACTTGCTTCCCATTCCAGCTAACTCTCTGAGATGTCTGAAAAGAAGATGGCCGTGAGACCTTCTATTACAGAACTCATTAAGTGCTTCAAATAGGAACCGCTTTACAAGTAATTGAGATGTTATCATACAGTTGTAAATCTCAATAGATAGTTCAAAAAAATAAATAAAAAATATAAACTATTTCATAGTATCTTGATCGTAATAATTGTGTGTATATTTGTGTGTTAGTGGGTTTACGTTTAGCCCAAAAAGTAAGATATAGCCTAGACTAGGACTCTTTCAATTTCCCATCTTTCCTATATACGGCGGGCTGCCCTAGGCCATCTCCTCAATCATCCCATTTTTATTTCATAATCTTCTCCACCCTCCGCTTCTTCCTCTATCTTTCTGCTCCATTTTTATTTCTGTCCACATCGATCCCTCTCTGGCAAATAGTCTGCTCCTGACTTATTACTTCCAATCTATATAGTCCTGTGTAAAAAGGCAGAGTTTATTGGTGTTGGATTCGGGTAAGGGAACTAAAGTTGATGTGAATAATATTGTTAGATATATTTATATAAAAAAATACACATTCTAACCTCTTTTATTGAAATTTACTTATTGACAACTGTATAAAATATATGTATTATGTAAATATGTGAAAAAGTTATTATAACAAATTGTATTGTAATTATACTCAGTGATAACACCTCAATATATGTTCTACACTAAAATGTCTCTTGATCATATTTTTTTCGAGGATAGTGTAAAGCATGTTGGGAGATTAGTGGATTCGAGTGGGTATGCAGCTTGGTACTGAGCGCAGACCAATCAACATTTTCGGAAAATCAAATCTATAAATTTATATTCGAAAGAAATTCTCATCTAACGTAATTTTTCAGAACTGAAGCAGAAAGTTGAAGGACAGACATATAACAGAAAAAATTGAAGGACTAATCAAAGTAGAGACCGCTTTGACACATTTTTGTTTTCAGACAATCTTAGATTTACATACATTTTAAAACTTTTTATTTTTCATGTAATAATTATATTCTTTGGACTATGTTTTTCTCATATTTTATTTTTCTTCTTTTTTATAATAATATATAATATTTGTTTTTACTTTTAAAACTATACTTAATCCCTGAACTATTTAATATTGCCATGAAACAATATTATGATGCATATTATGCACAAGGAATGAAGTGTAATGTACTACTTTTTCAAATATCTTCTGAAGGGGGAGAGAGAGGGAGGAGTAAATGCCGCAATATTATTTTATGCCAGGTATAAATTGATGATTTTTTTAAATTTATATTTTATTATTGTTTCTTTATGCTATTTCAATATTTCCCTACTATAAACTAACAAAATGTAGTGTACTAACGAAGTTTACCTATGGCTCGGATATTAATGAAGTGAAGTTTCCTTAACGAGAAGGGGTTTCAGCTTCCTGTTTCAATTATCGACACTTAGTAATAATGCTTCAATATAATTAACAATTAGTGCAATAATTATACCTAGAATTCTAATTTACTAATGATACGGACGTTTATTTGTAGTCAGTTGTTAAGGAACAATTGTGAAAAATGACAAAACAGCTACTATCAGTACATTAGCTGAGTAATATACAATTATATTAGTTGACAAAACGAATTCTGCAAAAATTACATTCATTTAGAAATTTAGAGATTTTTAAAAATATTATAATTACTTAAAAAACTAGAGTTTTTTGTCCTACAGCTTGAGGGTTTATTAAATGTTATACCAATACAGTAGAACCTCGATTATCCAAACCTCCGCCATCCGAACCCTCTATTATCCAAACTCGCAGAGGTACCCACGATGATGTAATAAAAGCCATTGATGTAACATTTCAGTGGCTTGAAAGGCAAAAGGAAGCAACTTTAGTTCAGCTCCTTCAACTAAAAAAAATAAAGGACTTGGCACTGTAAAAAAAAAAAAATGAAAATTTTGAAGCAGACGAACTTTGAAAATTTTTCCGACCAACCGAAATAAAAAAATGAAGCCTTTTGTATGAATGTATGTAGATAAAACATAATATGTATTTACTTAGTTTTAATGTTCATTGTAATAAATTATGAAGAATTTACATGTATGTATTGAACTTTTCCCACTTTTCCGGATTTCATTTAATAGAGCAATTTTTTTTTTCTGCTTCTATGTACAATTTTCAACCTCGATTATCCGAACTTTTTCCTTATCCGAACCACCCCTGACAGCAATTAGTTCGGATAATCTAGGTTCTACTGTATTAGCTATAGACCCTGGTGACAGAATAGCCCTATTTATTCATGTCTGATCTATTTGATTTATATTCTTATTATCCTTCCTATACTGACAAAATTATTCTAGTTAATATTGCGGTAGTTAGGGGAAGATTATTCGATAATTATTTATTACTTACTACTGAGAAATATACTTTGTTTAACATAATGATTGTAGAACTGTGAATGATTTACAATTAATCCATTCGAGGGTCAGTAAACAATTTGCAATATCCCCTCATTACATGTAAGTGGAAAAAAAAAAACCTCTCCATAAAAACGAAATTACGGCTTTTCAATACAAATGTGTAATCGGTCCTGCTATATGGCAGTGAAACTTGGAAAGTAACAGAAACCATCGTTCATTACAGACATTCGTTAATAGATGCCTGCGTACAATGCTGGAAATTTGGTGGCCAGAACGCATACGAAATGAAGAATTATGGAGAACCACCAATCAGCTTCGCCCGTTTTGAAATAAGGAAGCGGAAATGGAAATGGGCAGGACACACGCTGAAGAAGCCAGATGCTACTCCTGAAAAAAGCTGCCATACAGTGGAATCCCCATGAAAAAAGAAGGAGACTCATACCCAGAGAGACATGACGGAGGTCTGCAGAAAAGAAATCAGGCCCGGTTGGCAAATGATGGGAAGAAATCAGGAGGAAATCTTTTAAGTCGGAGCAGTTAGAGATCGCTCGTGGATGCCCTATGCTTAAATATAAGTTAATGGAACAAATAATGATGGTTTACGATGATAGTACATAAATGCGCAAGAGTGAGAAAGTTTATGAGAGAGAGGAAGCGGAAAGAGGAAGAGAGAAAGAGAAATAATTAATTACTTTTTTTTTTAAATAGAAGTAAATTACAAGAAAATAATGTGTGGAGAACAATTAAGAAGGATATATTTAGCCCGGAGCATACGAAGAGGGCTTAAAAAATATTGTAAAGAATTTACATGAGCCCCTCCCTTGAGAAATTTACGAGGATTAAGGCCAAACAAAGAGGTTTGAGAAATTAATGAGATCTGCGAGTTTAGGGGAACTTTTCAGGAATTTTAAATGTTTTTAAAGGACCCAGTTCCGGATTTCTCTTAATTTATTAATAATTACTCAGACGTTGTGCCTCATGTATCATACATTAAAATATTATTTATTAACTTGAATAATTTAAGTTGTTGAATCAGTTGCTTTCAAAATTAAATTAACACTTAACAAAACAATTTTAGTTATTTTTGCATTTGTTTCGACGTTGTTTTCATTTTTTCTTTTTTATGTTGAAGAAAAAAATAGTTATGTTTTATACTTACATATTATAAATGAATTTTAAATAAGGTACTGTAATTAATGGTAATGTAATAATAATAACATTTATTTTTGCAGGGTTTTGATAATAATTATAATCAAAATAAACCTATTACTTAAAATATATAAATGTATCCACACTTATCAAAATCAGCATATAATGAGGTTTCAAGCAGTTGCCAGCCCATAGTTGAGGTATTCATAATTGTCTCTGTATTTCAGCAGTCCCTTCTATACATGAGGGCATCTTTGCATTTGTTTCTTCTTCCCCTTTTTTGATACTACTTTCCCAAGATAAGTAAAACTGTCAAATGTAACAATCATCAGATTGTTAATTGTTATTAACCAGCACTATATCTCTGGTAATAATTAATATTCAGTTGAATTTTTTGTGATTAAATTTGAATCCAAATCTTGTTCCACCTTTAATCGATTTTGACGCCATTTCCTCAAACTATTTTATGCTTTTCCCAATATATACGTGGTTATCTGTAAATTCTAGATAAGTCAACCATTCCTCTAAGATGTTTAACTATTTATTTTCTTAATTCAGGTTACTCAGTAAACTCTGGAGAACAGCTTTAAATATTATGGGTTACAAAGTATCTCCTTGTTTTACTCTTTTTCTAAGTTATTGATGATTCATTGGTTACATATTTATCAATTATTTGAGCTACCGACGCGTAGTGGGGCAAACTAAAGCAAAACGTGGCAGAAAGTCCTAAAACTAAAATTTTCCTTTCAACTTAATGACTTAATTATCTGTTAGTTAAAACTCTGCCGAACGAAATAATGCAATTCCTCAAGCTGATAACGGTCATGTCTTAATTAATTAAAAGGCTTCATACAACACTAATAGCAATATCAAGTGGATACGAAATTTATACTAATGCCTATCAAGAGTTTGCTTATGGTACTGCAAAGTATTATGTAGAAAAGTGCCCATCGTACCCGATGTCACCGACCCTCGACAAGTTTCTTATTTATGGTACAGGAAGCACAGGAAGCTCGTAACAAGGATTTCAAAAAATATGGTGAACATCACGGAAGTGTAGTCGAGAAAAATTCAAGCAGGATAACTTTTTGTTGAGTTCAGACCCAGTTCTAACAAGCAAACGAAAACTACCTATAAGAAAAAATTTAAGTCACTACCGACAGAGGCTTTAAACTTTCTTTCTTTTCCTTTTGAAAATAGGCCTAACACAGAAGAAGAAGACAGCGAAGCTGATGAGGAAATGTTGTAGGTAGAAAGTGTGTTACTTATTTTAATGAAAAGTGTGAATTTTTTTATTTACTGTTGTCTAAGTTTTTCCGTACTGTACACAAAAAAAAGTGAGTGATTTAGGTTGTTCAATGTTTCAATGTATGATATATAGCTTTAAGAACCAACGTTGATGATTATTTAAGATGCAAATAAGAATATTTAGTTTATGCTAACAATTAGGGCTACTTGCCCCACTGTGCGACGTACGTTTCTGTATGAATGTTAAGTTTTAATGAAAAATTGACTTATATGTCATGATGGTCTAAATCAGGATACTAACCCTTAACTTTTTTTTTTTTTTTTTTTTACGTTCTTTTTTTTTTTTTTTTTTTTTTTTTTTTTTTTTTTTTACATACAATTCTAAAAAAGAATTTTTTCTGTTCTTTTTTAAAAATTTATAATTACAACTGTACAAAATATATACATCAAGTAAATGTGTTGATAGTGATTACAATAACATGTCAAAACTTGAATAGAACTACTCATCAGTGTCACTTCAATAAAAATTCTACACTAGAAGGTCTCTAGGCCATCTTCTTTTTAGACGCCTTGGAGGATTATCGGGAATGGAATGAGTAGCAAGTTGAGAGATTAGTGGATTAATGTGATAATGGAGTTTGCAATGAAAGGATAGGTATCTGGTTTTGGGTAAATCTGCAACATATCGGACAAGAAGATCTTTATGGATAAGTTTTTTTGTAACAAAGTAAGGCGTATTAAGGATTTTTTAAAGGATATTGGAAGAATTGGAAGGTTTAGTTGAACCCCAGTATTTAAATCAAAATAATATTGGACTTTCCTGAACTCATTGTCAGTGCAGACAGGTTGTAAATGTTTGGTTGTAGGGTCTTTTTTTTAAAATAACCTCTTGTTGTTATGGTCTGGTCTAATGTTTTGCCGAAAATATATATGATATGCGATGGTAATGAAGGGGTATTGTAAATCCATAAATGTCCTGTTTTGGGTATAAGTTTTTTTCTTCTGTTAGTTTTAACAGTCCTCGACCTGAACCTCCTAAATTAGTCTTCTATATCCATCTCGATCCTCGGTTTTGCAGCGACATCCTGCCACTCCCATCAGAAGGAATTCTTGCTCGAGGGTAGGTTTTGAACTCTTTTTTTTTCCTGGTTTTAAGTTTAATAATTTTCAAACCAACTTTCACGCAGGAAATGTGTCCCAAACATCTTAACCTAACTTTCTTTATTTACGATTTTATATCTTTCTCTCCAAATAATGCCATTAATTCTTAATTTATTCTCTTCTTCCAGTATTCTTCCAGAGTAGTTTTTCTTCCTAATCGGAGCAACATTGGAATGAGTTAATTTGCTCCAATTTTTAATAAACTAATAAGAGATTTATCAGTACATATAATCAAGACATTTTGCCCTAAAGATCCTCCTAATAACTTTTACATATAATTAACAAAAATGGAATCGCCTTTCAATTAAGTTCTCATAGCGCTTGATGTATTACCATAATGTTACTGATAGCCCTCAAATTTTAGGTACCCTCTCCCGGGCATAAATAAATTACCTTAAGGATGGGGATAAGAAAATTTAAATTGCAAATTTGATTAGGCCCTCTGAGGGGGTGAGGCTAATAGATTGTTATGGCAAAATTAATATAAGGGATTATTAGCTAGTCAACTAAGGGACTGTAGGCAACGATATTATACTGGCAAGTTGACCTACTTTCAGGCCTGTCCTACATTTCTTCAGTAGCTGCTTTTATTAAAGCCTACACATATTTATGACAATATATCCCTAGTCAAGACTGTGTGGGAGTGCTGATAGTAAACTAGAAACAATATGACTGTCAAATATTTAAGCAAAAATTTCTTCTCTAGTCCATTGGGATTAATAACCAACTCATTTATAATAGAGGTGATTTTTTTTTTATATAGTTTTTTGTATTCACACCATTCAATATAGTACTAAAAACCCGTGAATTATAATGCATATATCACAGTTTTGATTGATAATATCATTTAATCAACAATCTGGATTGTTTTTTAACGATGTTGTTATTCGTAATAATTTATAGATATTTAATTTTAGCCTATTTTCTACTTGATGAGTTTCACTCCACAGTCTTTTTTTAAAAATTTTTAGTGATTTTTATTTAAACGGAAAGAGATGTTGAAATTCAGGGTCTTATAATTGTATGCTCTTTTATTTTCTTTTAATCTCTGATTTACTGATCATCCAGTTTTTCACGTGTATTTAGTTAAAAAAACAGTTACTACATTTTTATTCGTACACACCACTTTTTTGGAAAGGGTCTATTTGCCTTTAGGTTAAGGGAAATAAAAAACAATGGTTTATCTATTTTAAATGCAGATTAAAACCTAATTTAACACTATAATACCAGTCTGCCTTTGTTTTTAATTTAATTAATGTATAATATATTTTTTCGTTTGGGCAAATCTCGACGTTTATTAGTTATATTATCTTTTGCAATTTATTCCATGTTAGTAATTCAGACTATCCTGTAACTCAGTTACTAAAGAGGAATGTCATTAGCTGGAATTAACCCCCAAAGAGACCGCTAAATGCTCCTCACTAAAGAGATGAGGCCACAAAGCACTTGCCCAAACCAAAGAGAGTGTACTCCGACCAACAGACAGATCGGTTGGCGGCCATTTCCGCTAATCCATCTGAGTGCTGCGGATGGAGAAAGTCCGTTCAATATCTTCCGGGTTCAATTTATCTTCTCCTTCTGCTTTCGTTTGAAAAATTGATTATGACCTTTGATTTTTTTTGTTAAGATATCTTCCAGTGCAACAAGTAAATGACGGATTTTTATTGAAGTAAAAACTAATAAATCCACTAAATTGTGCAAAAATATCCAAAAAAAAATATATATATCTAAACTTTAAAAAGGTGGATTAAAGCAAAAAATTATATATATATTTACTCTATATATTTATTCACACCTGTCAATTCAAATTTGACAACCAGTGAATATGTTGTTAGAATGTAAAGGGCTTAAAATGCAAGAGGGGGAGCAGAACCCTGCGTCACCAGAGTCTAGTCTTTATTTTCATTTTATTTTAGCCTAGGAGGTCTCTCATCCAGTTCCTTTTTAGTCTTCTCCGTGTGTTATATGGAATATGTGTTGTGGCCATGTCGTTTATAAGTGTACTAGAGTGTCCATGTAATGCTTCGTGGAATCGTTTATAGTGGGTTCGTATTTGTTCTTTAACTGTTGCTATGCGTAGGTCAGTATGTAAAGTTATGGTTCGTAAGCAACATTACTTTACAAACTGATTTACGCATGCCAACAGTTAAAGAACAAATACGAACCTACTGCAAATGAATCCACGAAAAATTACATGAACATTCTAAATGACCACAATAAATGTTCCCGGACAATACCCAGAGATGGCTAAAAAGAAGCTGGCTGAGAGACCTCTAAGACAAAAAGAAACAAAAAAAAAGGTGCCGATGGGTTCTGATCTCCTCCATGCCTTTAACGCTTTTTTGTTACAAAAAATTCACTGGTTGTCTTATTATAATTTACAGGTGTGAATAAATATATAAAGCTAAAAAATAAATAACTAGATAGAGCAATTTTGTCAAGTAGAACTTCAATTAGACTTAGATCCTGTATACTGAACGACTCACACGTTCATCCTATCAAAAAAATAAAAACAAAAATATATTTTAAAAACTTCTATGAAATATATTTTAAAATATTTCATGATGGAAACAATGCAAATGTCAATTAGGTGCCATTTACTTTAAAGACTACCTATAAACCCCCCAAAACAAACAATCTTTAAAGACAGTCTATGTCTAATCCCCAGAGGTAAGAAGGTACTGATGTTAAGATAAGACTGAGAAGGTTAGGAGAATGGATGGCGTTACTCCCAGAGGGAGGCTGTGAATATTCAGGCGATGTATATCTGGTTTAGTATCCAAAAGCCCGGGAGCTGGAGTTTGGCTGCAGCCAGCAATACACTACTGCCTTTAAGGTCTGTCATGAAGGGATTTACCTCTTAGTTCGGGGAATATCAGTCTTGACGATGAAGGCGAAAAATCGTCGATTATAAAAAAAAAGAAAAGGCAAATAACTATCGATTTTTTTACAGGCGTTAATTTACTATAATTTCACTGTTCTGTAGAATAAAGAAATCGTCCCCACTACTAAAATGGAATTACCAAGCTGAGTGGTTTTCACTTCTTACGGCTTCTTAAATATGAGATTCTATTTACATTAGCAAGATCAATGTTATGTAGAAAATAATTGGATGATAATTATTAAAGAGAACTATTATGGAATATCACAATGATTCAACAAACCAAACGACAAAAATATTATCTCGTCATCAGACTAGCTCATTAGCTCACCTCCCATCTATTACCAAATGTATTATATCAGAGACTAACAAATGTAATATTTGCTCGAAGTCATCCAGTTAAAATTTCTTAAAAAGCTTCTCCTTAGGCCTAAAACTGTGCCAAATTATATCGGCAATACATAGTCAAACTGGAGACAGGTCGTTTAAAAATGGTTTAAAAATTAACATGGATTTAGAAAGTATTTTTATTAAAATTGATATAATTTCGATTTTATGATCATGCTTTCAGTTATGCGCTATTCGATTGATTATTCAAGTATCTATCGTTTTGCAGCCGATATCCCGAGGAGGAAGGCACCCTTCCACGATCGTCGTCGATCGACAGCATGGTGGAGAGCCGGGCCTGCAATCCTTTGAGCAGGAAGCTGCCGTCGCCTCTCCTCCCGTCCAGGCCTCAGGTCCCCCTCAGCCCGTCGGTCGCCAGGAGGATGAAGGGTCATCGGGCCGTCAATGGTAAGTACCTCTAGCTTCATCTAGCCGCATCTAATCTACATCTCGAAAACAATTAACCCTAAAGTGATAAGATGAATTGTTTGAATGGAGAATTGAAATGGCATGGCAATGCAAAGTTGCGTGACTTCTACCAAGTAAATTGAAATGAAATGTTTGCATAGTGGTGACTGACACTGGCACGTAAAGTTGTTTAGACAGATAACGAATGTATCACTAAAAGCTTAATTTGCATTATGCAAAGTGATTATATTATACCGACTTTATGATAGGTTTGATATTTCAGAGATTTCAGTTTAGAATGAAGAATTGACAGAATAATGAAAAAAAAACTTTGAAAAAATAATCTTAAATCTTTACGGCCACCATGATGCATTTTTATAAAGTATTTTATAAAAAAAATATAAAAAGTATTTCAATAAATCATTTTTATCTATGTATTTCTTTTTCTATGCAACAAAAATTTGAAACAAAAAAATAATCCTCAATGCTCTAGGAATTATAAACTAACCATAACTAAACCCAACGACTTCACATGCCAATACATACCTGAACTATATTTACCATATATAACACACAGTTGCGCATTGTGAAGCCTTCTAAATTGTCCCGTTTCTTCATCCTTTTTTGGGCCAGGTATTCTACACAGTGCTATATTTTTGAAAAATTTAAGGTGTTGTTCCTCTCTTAACTTAAGTGGCCAGGTTTCGCATTCATAAAGAACTGTTGGTAGTACAGTAGTCTTATATATCCTACTTTTTAAATTTCTAGAGAGCAAGCGCGAACTAAATAGTTTAGCGACCGAAAAATGGCAATCATTACTGGTTTTTAACCTTGCCCTTATTTCCTCTTGGATTTCATTTTTCCTTGATATGGTAGACCCTAGATATTTAAATTGCTCAATGTGTTCAACCTTTATCACGGAAATATCTACATCACTGAAATTTTCATCTTTTCTACTAACCATAGGGTAAATAACTAGTTATGTTATGGTCACCTCACCAGTCATGGGCAGGTTTTGACGCTTTTAACAAAAATATGCCATCGCTGGTTTTATTTGTCAAGACTTTTCAAGAGATGTTTCTCAGAAGTACTTATGACTACCTTACTAGTAAATCCCTCTTTCCCATCAATTCCCGTTTGATTTAATAAATATTTTCCCGAATTAATTTTGTCTAATACCTCTTGTGTGTAGTACGCGTGATTCTCCAAGTGATAATAATTAAGGAATTCCTTCGGAATTCTTTACCGATTTCAGCTTTTATAGGTATGAATCTTTTCATTTTGATTTCTGTTTTTATTCATACCCCTTTGTTTTTATTTTGTAACTTTAAACAATTAAAATTTTGAACTGCTCACAGCTGGTTTCAAAATATCTAAGATTTTAGTTTAGTCATAGGTGACCATTTCAGGTTGTTTGGCATGACTAGTGTTTTTACTTCTAAAAAAAAGTAGATTTTCTCTGGTTTAATAGTATTATTGTAAACCTAAAATACAATTTTGTTTACTAGTTTTGGTCAGGGGTGACAATATTACATCTCTTAGTGACCATAACTAGTGATGAGATGTATTATGGTCAATAGCTTTTACGATATTATTTTTTCTTCAGGAAGCTTTTACAGAACATAATTGTTTTGCAGTAAATATTTGAAACAATGTCTAAAAAAACGACATTCATACACCGGAGATGATGTCATAAGGGTAAAAGAAGAAATTAGAGGAAGGAATCTGTAAAACCTACTACTGCGCTAAAGTCTGGGTTTTTAAAACAGATCTTCTTCTTACTTAACATATTTATTTCCAATATTATTACATTCTTTTATTATAACAGATACAAAATCCCAAGAATGATGTTGGCTCGAAGAGTAAAGGGCACAGGAAAGCTACAGTGTGACACAGACCCCATTTTGTCTCCTGAAGAGGAGAACCTGTCAGAAAAATGGATTATTTATTACTCTAAACGGAGATTTTCGAAACGAAAAATCGATTTATTCATGAGCGTTAAAGAATTTTTAATAGTTTCAAGACGACAAACCAAATTTAAAGACGGTATGCCCAGTGAAGGAAGGTAAAGGGATTTATTAAGTCTGCATCCAAATATCTCCAATCCAAATATACTGTAGCAGTATCGGCAGCAACTCCTGTGTGTCTGAGAAAGACATTCGTTGTTCGTTTGATTCAGTGGAAAATATATTGTAGGAAGATGTTTAAAATGTATCCCAAAGTCGTATAAGGACAACTTGCCTGAAAGTTAGGACGCAAGCTTTTTGTATGCCCTCATTGTTTTTAATACAGCAAAACCGACGAAGAGTTCGGCTAAAAAATAGACTGTGATGATTGAGTGAATTTGGTGATTCTGTTTTTGAAAATATTTTTTGATTTTGAATAAAAAAAACCAAACAGTATTAATATAGTGTTTTTAGGGTTTCAGTTCTTGAAGTTGATACTTTTTTTTTCCAAATGACTTCAAATGGTTGACACGTATAAATAGTGATTTTTAAAATAGTAAAAACAATTATTGATAAAGTTTTCTGTTCATATGACCATAACTAGTTTCTACTATGTCCATATACAGTATGCCCATAACTGGTATTTTTAGGCTATTTTCACAAACATTGAAAAATTTATTTGTATGAAAAATACAGAGCTTTAGTAAATTTACCATACAATAGAAAAAGCCTTTGTGGATCTAAATATGTAAAAAAATAAGTAATCTGGTAAACCATTAAGACGATACCCTCTGCTGTATCAGTCAAAATCCTTAACTATGACGATAACCCGTGATTTACCCTATATTTCTTTTTATCGGTATTAATTACTAGACCAATTTCGTTACCGGTTTTCATGAGCGTAGTTGCGTTTAGTTTAATAGTTTCCTCGTTTTCACCCAAAAGTACCAAATCATCAGCATAATCAAGAATCGGAACAAATAAGCACCACTACAACCCATGTAATTAATTCACAGCCGAAATAATGGAATATAAATTGTCTGCCTTCAGCCGAACTCATTCGAGCTAAGAACTGGAGCATGGCAGTAAAGTGCTTCACCCACTGAGCTGTTGCGCCTCCTTATAAAAAGGTATAATAATCGAATGTAAAAAATCAGAGAAGTGGATAATTTTAATGGTATAGGAAGAATCATAAACTGCAATAGAAGAGTTAAGACAGAAATTAAAAACATTGATAATACTAGATAGAATTCTACTAAGAAAACATATTTTTGTTTATAACAAGAAAAATCTATCCATCAACGCTTGAATAAAAAGAAAACAATTGTAAGACAAATAACTTTGTATGATGCAGAAACGGTTAGCTTCCCTAATCTGGGGAACATTGAACATTGAACATTGAAAAAAATTCAAATATGTATCTAAAATTATCGAACAAGGATTAAGAAGATCGCTTAAGGTCAAATAAGGAACTTTCCCTTTATTAATGGAAAATACGGAAAAGACGTTTGAAATTCTGTTCATGAAGGAAATACTTTGATGGAAATGAAGTAACCATGAAACAGGAAAAGTTAGAAAAAGAGAGTAAAAAACATATAATATTTGCTTGGTTCATGATTCATGACATATTGCACGAAAAAGCAAGAAAAGTAATTGAAAAAGATATTTCAGGGTGCGAAAACGAAAGCGTTGGCACAATAAAAGAATATTACTTGAGTGTTTTTATTCATGGCATCCTGAACTGTCTATTCCACTGTAAATACACGGTTAACCAACCTGCAACACTAAAAAAAAATAAAATAAATAAAAGTCCGGCTGAGGTAGATTATGGTTTTTCTTGATTTATTCTTTTATATTAGTCTAATGTTACTAATAAAAATTTGCATTTTATTAAATTTTGAAATGAATAAATATAATAATTTAAAGAAAAATAATAAATGATTAAAAAATTCGAAATAATTCAGTCTCTTCCAATTTCATTACTTAAAATTCAATAAAATAATTAAATTTATTTGTTTAATAAAACAAATTATCAATTCTATATGTCTTAATATTTTTTTTTATATAATTCGAACTTTGCTAGAGCAGGAATAGCATAAAGTTTACTGTAATAATATACAACGAAGTATATACATGGGGTGAGCAGTCTGGAAATCATAATAACTTGAATGTACATAAACTGTTCTTTTGACTTTTTATTGACTTACAAATATAATATTTGTGTAATATTTTACAACTATCAAATAGCAACGATCATTAATAAATAATTTTAAAATAGCAAAGGCTAGGCGGTTGATTAATGGAGGAAATATCCATGGCCGCCTAGATAGGCTAGGAATTGTCCACCGATGGCTATCACTCATTAATAAGACAGAGGTTGGCAGGACTGCTAGTGAATGGGAGACTCGTCCGCTGCCTTTTCAATATTTAAAGCTAGTTAACATTTTACATTAGTGTAGAAGCACCTTCAGTAGAGTGATTCAGGTTTTAAGTAAAGATAAATTTTTATGGTCGTATCACAAATTTATAGCCCTCTGGTTCTTCTTTGCAGTTGTATCGTTTTATTTATCCAAACTGAAGATTTATGCAATGGCGTCAGCAGGATTCCATGATAAATAGCAACTAATTATTACATTTTATTGTACAGAACAGCTCAGGACCTAAGGAGCGGGTATAATAACGTAATTTATAATAGGTATTCGAACAAGTGCTTGTAAACAGGCTAAATGAGATCAGCGGTCGTAATGCTAAGTTCATTAAGTTGACAAAGAGTAAAGCAATATACAAAATGTAAATCATAAACTATAAACTATTGAAAGGCTAGCTCAAATTTCGACAGAAATATTCTCAAGCAAAGGATTCTAAGATCTGTGGAGAGAGGTTTCTAAATATAGCGTCCACAGAACTAATGAATTTAAAAAGAACGAAAAGACCTTAAAGCAAGAACAAATTACTTTCATTACGGAGTCAGTTAGAGCCTCCTGTAATTGGGTCTCAGATCCCATTACCTCAAGCAACCTTGGTCCTGTGAAATTGACAATAAAATTGCAAATAAACACCCACTAGTTGAGAAAAATAAATGGGTTTTACGTCACGTTTCGAAACTAAAATCTATTTTTGATTTGTTACGTTAGAATATACATTACAAAAAAAAAAACTTGAAAATAAATTCTTAACTACCTAAATACACATTATGTGCATGATATGAGATGATAAGAGTTATAGCTTAAAATTGATAAATCTTAAATTTTGAAATATCCTTTCACATGTTTAACAAATAAATAAATAAATAAATTGTATTTTAATACTTTTTTGATATTTACAAATGTATAAAAGATATAAAATAAATAAACATATGGTAAAATTGTCAAAAATTATAATTCATATCAATAAATTGTGACAAACTTCCCATTAGTATCACTTCAATAAATGCTCTACATTTGAAAGTCTCTAGGACTTCTTCACCTCGGAGGGTTATCGTGAAGTGAGTGAGCAGCGGATTAGGAGACTGGTGGTTTCGAATGAGTATGTTGCTTGTCATGGAAGGGTAGGTTTCTTCTTTGGGCTGAATCTGCAAAATATGTAAAATTTAGATAGTTTATTGATAGTAAGGATCACTGAGTACTTTACGAAGGATTTTGGAATGTATAGAAGAAGTGGAAAGCTTAATGGAGCCCAAAGTAAATTCAAATTAATCCAAACAAATACCATTATATAATTTACACTCTAATTTTTAGTGTCTTTTCATGATATTCTACTCATCTTATTTGAACAATTCCGCTACCTAGGATTCCATTTAAACTACAGTTTTACTTGGAATCCACGCACAAACTGACACGACAGAAAAACCAAAAAACTGCTCATATTTTTCATATAACATAATTCATTTAACATTGTTGGTTAAAAACAATTAATAATAACAATAATGTAAGGAACAATTAAATAATTAATATTTAAACAAAAATATAATAGAACCAAATAATAATTGCGTACAAATCAATGATGCTTGATCAATTATTAGAAACTAAGTAATATCTCGGCAATATACTAAAATATTTGGATGAGTTACGAGCATCTGGCATTATTGACAGGGAGCAAACAAACAGAAAAGTAAACAGAGTGTTTTTTTTTTACCGATAATGTGTCCATTAGATTGATTAAATACCACTTCTCGGTAATTTTGGTCGGTATAATTCATATAATATTAATCTTTGTAATCAGTTTATTTTCATTTACCCTCTATAATAAAGTATTTACATAAATATTCCTAATAAAAACAGCTTTGATTATTTATTGGTTCTAATTTGTTTTAAAGGGGTTTTTTTAATTTATATATTTCACCCAGATGTATATTGCATATTTTATGTTATTTCTGTATAGCCTAGTTCTTTTCTGTTCTATCTTTTCTTTCTTCTTTTTATTTTTTTACTGTACATAATGTGGGAATGTAATCATTAAGCCATCTATATTATTTATTACCCACATTTGTGGTATATTGAAATAATTACTCAATAAAATTTTTATTAAAAATATTTTAAAAAGATTTTGTGATACAAAGATGGCGTCACCCATTTTCATTTAGGTTTTTTCTTGATACAATGATCACGCCATTTCAATTTTAAAGGTTTTTGCCTATTTTCTTTTATTACTATATTATCATTATCATTACTGTTATTTAAGTATTTTTTCTTTAATTAAAAAAAAATCCTATAAAAGAAGGTGTTTTGGCCATCTTGTTTTGAAGCGCCTCGGAGGATTATCTGGAATTGAGTGTGAAACAAGTTTCCTCGGCTGAGTATTTTAAACTGATTTATTCAATTAGTATTTACTGATTTTGTTATCACACATACATGAATGTAAAAATTCAGAAGAAGAGAGGTGACAAAGATGGCATAGGACGATAATCGAGGCTAATAGGAAGGCCGAGCAAATACAAAGAGGAGGTGTTCTCTGGAGGATGCTTCTCTTTGTCGGCCCTTTGCTCCACATTTCGCCCTTCTCCCTCCAAAGGGCTCCAACAAAGAAGCCCAAATCTCCTTAGCCCCTTCCCCTGCCCAGTCTACTTCATCCACAGTTTTTTTTCTTCCTTCCATAATACAGTATGGTATAATATTGAAGAAATTGATGGAAAAGTAATTAATCGTAATGACATTGTAAAGATATAAAGGTGTTTCTAAATAATCTTATTGAATTAAAATAAAGAAAATAAAAAGTTTAAATATACGTTATGTAGACCAAAATTTAAGATGAAAAGAAAATTCGATAGAATAAGGTCTCTATTGATTTTGTTTTTAATTTTTCCAAAGCTAAAACTGCTGTAAAAATATATAGATTTTTTATTTTAACTGAAATTGGTATGTTGCATGAATATAATAAGTTGTCTCTTTCAAGGGAAAGTATTATGGATGACGATTTATATGATATGTACAATGCAAATGGATGGAAAAAATAATTAAAGATAAGCTGAGTAAAAAAAAAAAAAAAAAAAAAAAAAAAAACCCTAAAAAAACCTCTGGCCCTAGACAATATATAAAATGTACTATATTATAATATAAAATTAATTAATAATAGTATAAATAAATTGGACGGCATTCATCAGAAGGGTGCCAATTCTCATTGAAAATCTTAAATAGTTTGTTCTTTTTCTTGAAATAGAAACGTCGTATTCTATTTCAAAAAGTTTTTCCTACTTAAATTTTTCCATTAAAATACCTGAACAAAGAGACGGTCCTATTTGTATTTGTTATTGTTATGCTATCTTTGCGTTACGATTAAACAAATTCCAACATCTGTTTAAGTTCCCTTTCTCCTTCTCCCTTCACCAGTACTCCTTCATTCGTTGGATCATTCCTCCTCCGAGAATACTCTTTCCTTGGTCCTTCACCTCCACGACTTTTTTTATGAAGATCGGCCTATCCGCAATTTCTTCGGCTGTGATCTCACACTTTTCAAGATCCTGATGCACCTATTTTATCCAAGGGACTTGTGTCTTCTTTTTTCCTGGGAGGTGTGAATATGGTTGTCGAATCTCACTAATCCCATTCTTTTAATGTTTCTATGGAATGACAGCCTCCTTTTCTTCATTATAGGACAATATTTTTAAATCTTTGATCGATATCCGTAAAGAAGTTAACGTACCACATATCATCATTGGTAAGTTTGTCTGTGACAAAGTAAGGTGCATTAAGGATTTTTAATTGTAAGGATTGGATACGAGAGGAATCGTATAGATTAGTGGAGCCCTGTATAAAGAATAAAAAATAAGAAGAGAAATATAAATTAAATATAATCACTGTACATATATATATATATATATATATATATATATATATATATATATATATATATATATATATATATATATATATATATATATATATATATATATATATAGGATAATTCCGAACCAATCTTATCCTCCCCCAATTACTGGAGAGCATGCCAGGTCCAAAGTAATCCCAACAACTAATCTATCAGTCGCGTCAATATTGTAAAATCCAGCGGAGGCTTTAGTAGAAGAGCTGGCCATTGCCAAAACTCCGATAAAATAAATATTAAATATTTACAATTGGAATCGGGGCTATTGCCGAACGAATCTGTGAGGTGGGTATGGATCTGGTTAATTAATGGGCCAGTGGGTTGGGATGGTCGGAAAGGTTTTTAATTGTAAGAGACCAAGGATAAAAAGTATGTTGAGTTCATTATGTACAGCATTTGGATTGGAACCATTGAATTTGTTTGATATTTCATTGTTTTACTGTCCTCCACAGTTCAAGTCCATAGGTCCAAATATGATAAATAATTGTTTCGTACACGAGAAGAAAAAAAAAAGTGGTATCCTAAAGTAATTTATGATTTAAACTATATAAATAAATGTCTGTTTGTGTAAGTATGCGGTGCCAATAATAAAATAGGCAACTTTATTGCTTGAAACCAATCTGCACCCGGGTTGACACCTTATATTTTGCAACGTCATCGGGTTCAAGAATGCCGAGGCCAACTTTTGCAATTGCAGCAATTACTTACGGACCATGACTTTAGAATAAAAGATATGTCCGTTGAGTCTGTTCATGACCTACAGAGATAAGCTACAATGTTTCTCATTGCTGTTATGTGTGACTCCTTCTGTGGTTTTAATTGTAGCCGGTTATATTTATAAGGACGCCTCTTTACTACTATAAATGTCTCAGTAAATATAAAGAAACTTGTAGTTGTTATGAATTAAATGGTAGTTGATGAGAGCTAAAAATATTTACACGGTTGGCCGCAATTGCAGGGTTTGTTGGATGAAATGGTTATGTAACAAAACATAATTTTGAGTAATCTGTTTACATTTTCCTTTAGCAGGAAAATGTTGCCTAGCCCCTTATATTCTTCATATATATTTTTCTTTATGTTTTGTAATATTCAGATTTTTCTACCTAACACTTCTCCAAATATTTCCTACGTCCAATGAAATAGATTGTATTAAAAAAAAAAAAAATAAATAAATAAAAAATGTGGCATAACCACTTCATTTACCACACCTTTCTAAATCATGTAACATATTGAAGCGTACCTCAGGGAGACCAGTGTTGTACTACGGAACAATCAAAGGCACCCTTTCCTGAGTGATGAACAATCAGGAAGCTACTTGGAGTCCCACCCCTCCACCCAAAGATCTGCTCCATTGGCAACATGTAAACATGTCGCTTCATCTCACAGATTAATTAATTATCGGAAGGTTAAACAATAGTCAGTTCGTTTACAATAGTTCAGTTGTGTGTATATATATATATATATATATATATATATATATATATATATATATATATATATATATATATATATATATATATATATATATATGTCGCACCGCTTGCTATTTTTTAATTATTATTTTTATTTGTAAAAAGTGTTAAATTTTGTTTACTGAACCTGGCAACACTGAGTGATATATAAACAGACGATTAACTTTTCCTAATTCTAATTCTAGTAAAAATTTTATGTAGTTTATTTTTGTTTTGTGCTCTGTGATATTGTGATTCTTGTTAAATAAAACTATGAAAAGATATTGATGAGTCTGAGTTGATCAGTGAACTGTTAAATATTAACATTTATAAAAACAAAGGTCTTTAGTGGATAGTCCAAAGAGACTATTCAATATATATATATATATATATATATATATATATATATATATATATATATATATATATATATATATATACAGAGTAAGTACCTCTTAGTGTAAAAAAAAACAAAAAAAAATAATCGGGTAATACTAGATCAAAAGTGAAGAAAAATGCCTCAGATCTTACCTTTCTATTCCAATCCGTTGCAGATATACGATAATTTCAAGACATTTTTTAGAAAACCACGTTTTTTACTATAAAAGCTGTAATATCTCCACTTTGTTTAATTTTTTTTTTCCGTCAAATTTTGACCACATTTTCGGATTTAGCATTAAATTTCCTATACGAGTAGATGTAATCCATGTAACCTTGAATTTTACAAAGTTAGGATCTAAAGAACAGCTTTCTTCATCTTCACCTTATTTAGGGTTGTTACGTTAACTTATAATACTTCATCGCTCTCCGTTTCTTGAAAAAACTTTAGCTATAGCTATAGCTGGTTAAATATGTAAGTTTTTGTGAGATTTGCAAAAAAAATTGAAAAAAACGGTGAGCGTTGAAGTATTATAAGACATTGAAGCTTCCCCAAATAAGGTAAAGATCATGCTGCTCTTTAGGCTACAAGTTTGTAAATTTCAAGGTTATATGTTATCTAGTCGTATAGGAAATTTAATGCTAAATCAGAAAATGTGGTGAAAATTTGAAAAATGTTTATACAAAGTGGAGATATTAGAGCTTTTATGGCATAAAAACGTGGTTTCCTCGAAAAAGTTTTGAAACTATCTTATGTCTGCAACGGATTGGAATAGACAGGTTTGTTCTGAGGCATTATTTTTCAGTTTCGATCTAGTTTTACCCAATTTTTTTGTTTTTTTACACTAATTTACACAGTTTATATATATATATATGTGTGTGTGTATAATATTGCGTTTTATTAGAAGGGTTATACTAACTATAACTTTAAATGCATACATTGCCCTGAAATCTTGTTGTAACAGGACCTGTATAAAGGCCTATGGTCAGCCAGAGTACCAAGTTCTGTTGGGTATTGTGTCCACGGACTCCAACTTTTCCCCAACAACTTGGGCCCTAGTTATCGGATCAGTCCAACCTCTTTCACTCCTCTAACAAGCCTACTTTAATTTCTGTCCTTTCCTCTACCGAACAATATATAATTACTTCACATAGTGTCTAAAATTGTTTAAGTCACCTTTGTTTAAAAAAACCCAAAAAAAAACCTTAAAATCAGTTGTAAAGATTGGTGTAGAATCCATTGTTCCCAAAGGTTTGAAAAAAAATATACGAGAAAAAAATAAAAAATCATAGAGGTATTAAATATAAATATTTTTTTAATAATATTTTGTTTGTTATTGTATTGAGATTTATAATTTATTTTTATATGTCTCCTATTTATGTCTCCCCATTATTACGTAATATTACTTCATTTTAATTGCATTCTTATTATAACTATCTTTATCTTTTGGTCATTCACTATAGTTATAAAGGGGTTGTATTTCGTTTCGAGACAATATAATCCTGAGCCTTTGTTTGCCGTTAATTATTGAACAGAAATAAAAAATACTTTTAGTTAGCTTAATATAGGTAAAATTATCAAGAACTATTAAATAAATGGTTAAAATATATTAAAAAAACGCTAAAGATTGTAATGTCAAAAACTTTTGATTGATTGATTAATGGACATTTTAACTAATACTATTATATTTAATTACTTATTTTTATTTCAACATATTTTTTTTTTTGTTTCACCAGACTTTGGGGTAGGTTGGACCAATCACTTCGGAGTGCTCTGTGGCTTTCTTTCAACCCTGTATTGCTTAATTTTTATCTGTTTTTGTTTTCCTCTCCTCTTCAGAGATTTGGATTGTTCGTTTTTGAATTTGAACCTCTTTTTTTTGTCCTTAGTTATTTCTTTTTTCACTTTTATCTATGAGCATATTTTCTGTGATAAGGAGTTCGTTTAAGTCCTTTTCTGTTTCCTTAAACCAATTTGGTTTGGTCGTTTTGTTGTGGAAGAAGTCAAAAAAATTTTTAGTTAGTCTATTTGGGTTAATTCTGATGATGTGTTCATAGAAATCAATTCTTCTCTTCCGCATTGTTTCTGAAAGTTTCTAAATTTGTTATTATGCAATTTGGGGCCTAGAATTTTTCTTAATATTTTTTATTAGATATATTGCTTTTTGTTTTTTTAATTTTCGTATTGACCAACTAGGATCACGTAACAATTTCAGTTCATTTACTTTCTTTGTCGTTCTCTCTTTCTCCATTAAGAAATGCATATAAGCTATTTTTTTTTTCCGTTATGTGTTTTTTTTTTCTAATTTTTTCCTGCTGTTTTGAGATAAATTTAAAATTAAAAAAATTACTCATTATTGAATAAAACTATATTATTAATGTAGAGGATGTTAGGTCCACAACATGTATACTTAAATGGATTTTTTAATTGTAAATATGTAAATAAAGTTATATTGGTAATTAAAAAAACAAACAAAAAAAAAACATTCTTTCCTACATTGTTCTCATCTTATCCACTCTTATTCAACTTAATTATTTATTATTTACAAAAGAAAGACAGTTTTTTTTGTGCGAATGATACACCAATAAAATACATACATTAATATAAGAGAAAAAATGTAGGCAACTTGTTAAAAAGCTAATCCCTGACATCGACTCAATAATAAAAGTATCCTGACAAATAAAACAGAAAACTATAAATCAATAACAATAAGACGTGAATAATTTATTCCAGCTGCCATTTTGAAGCAATTGATTCTTGTTCTAATCCATTAAGATTTATTTGCATATTTCAATGACATCTTTGGAAGGGTGAAAAGGCGCGAACATTCCACGAATTGATTTATTAATTATGAACGTTTTCTAAAGTGTTTTACAGCATTTTAATTTATTATTAACATGGGACTATAACTCTTGTACCCATCCTAAAAAAAACATCAAAACTTAATCATTGTCGTACTAAACATATATAATTATTTACGCAAACACTAATAGATATATCCCACACAAATATACGGGATTGCGATAAATTAAAATAACTATTTGTTGCTATACTGTTTTAATTTAAACTTGTAGAATGAAATTTCGTTAATAATCGATAAAAACCTGCTGTATTAGACAAAAGTACCTCCTTCTGGCACGAAAAACGCAGTGTAAGTAAGAAAATTAAGATTCTACCTATAAAAAACAAGTAAAACTTCTAAAAACACTATAGGCGTACTCCTTATAAGTTTACGAAATAATTAAAAAACACAGCCCAAAAATTACAGACTTTCCACTCTAAAACATTAAGACTCATCATAGTCTCCCTGGTACGTCAATAACACAAAATTACACACAGACTTACTTAAAAAAAAAAATTTTATGGCAAACTCAACAGACATAGAAGTTGTCCAATACAAACCATGACTGAGTTTTGGGCTCAATTTCACTACAAAACATCATGTAGTTTAGTTTTATTCTTTTTTACGTGTAATTTATAAACCATAGAATCTGACTTTCTCCAAGTTTGATTAAAACTTTAATGAAAGCTTTAACTTTTTAGTGCGAAGCTTTGTGATCGGTACGTGAACCTTCCTCGTAATTAATTGACGATCCCAGTTGCACACTATTATGCTATTCAACTTAGAAAAGAACTTTAGTAATTAAGCTTATGAAGTAAATGTTTCCTAAACTGGAATTAAATAAGTTAGCTATCTCACATTAAAAAAGACATTAAGAGATAAAGCTGATGAATGGTCTGGGGCTGCTTAAATAAAGCAATTGTGGAGGAAGAGGAGTAGCGTCAGTGATGGATCTGCCACTTAGTGCAGATGGCGGACCATCAACTCGAGTAGCTCTGGTACAGTTGCTGGTCTTCTCTACCAATCTGGGGGCCAGAGTAAGGTGATTTCAGCCATATCTGTGGGGACCCTTTTCTGTTTTGATTATTTAATCTTATATCCTTAGGGGGATCTAACTTTGGTCATTGTTGTTGTAGTACTAAGAATAAACTTTTGTTCACCAAAGAATCTCTCTTTTGTAGTTCAGGTGACGTAGGAAAAATAGCGGAAATATTTCACAAAGCCAATTTTGGGACAGTTATAGGGGAAGGTGTTCTTAAGAATATACGAAAAGTACAAAGGGGTGGGGGGTCTCTGAAGGTCCTTTCTTCAAGGGTTTTCGTTAATAACTTGAAAATAATTGCCGCTAGCAAAAAAATGTCTACATACTAAATTGATCTACATAAACTATTCTACAAAAAAAAAAAAAAAAAATGTATACAATTTTCGCCGGGATCAATGCTTAGGGAGATATGGAGAGGTGGGATATTGAACGCTTGCAGTAAGTCACACTTCTCCGTGAAAACGCTTTCATCGGTACTCTTTCGGCTGTACCTCCGAAACTATTTGTCCGATCTAAATTTTTTTTTTTTCATCCGGAGACGGTTATATTTACTGTTAGACCCCGCTTATAAAATTTTAATTATATTCCGGGAAATTAATTTTAGATCAGACAAATAGTTTCGGAGTTATAGCCAAAAGAGTAGCGACAAACATGTTTTCACGAAGTACGACTTATCGCAACTGGCCCAACTGGCCCTAATTGGCTTCTACATGAATTAATTCTACTATTTGGTCTTTTTTTTTTGTTATCGTTACCAGGAATATTAAGAACAACTACCTAGTATTGGTAAAGATATGCCGGATTCTAGGTACCCAACCACAAAAAATAAAGTTTCGAATAAAGAATACATCTAATTTATAGTTACCTTGAAAACTATATGGGAGTAAAGGAAGAAAAAAATGTTTTTTTTCCCCCAAATCAACTATAAGAACAACTATAAGAACTAACAATTAAAGGTTATTTACTTACAAAAACGGAAACAAATCCCATCACAGGACGTTTTTAAAAAATTAAATAAAAAAATCATTGAAAATTAAAAATAACGTTAAATTTATTGATACTTTTCACAGAAAGATGTAAGATGTGCTGCTGGAATTTTTCAAAAATATCAATTTTTTAACAATAAACCAGCAAAAAGTAAAAAAAAAATAAACTACACCTACCGTTATTATGCATAAAAAACAATTCCATTTTATTTATTATTACAAAAACTATTTAATGGGGAAACATTTGTAGACTACTATGATAGCAGTATCTTTTATTTTATTTTATTTTTTTTGTGTGTGTGAAAAGTTTAAGATTGATATATTTATTCGACATCTTATATTTTGATTGTAATAAAACAGTAAAACGTTTATAGTTTTTTAAACGCATTTTACTGTTGTAAGCAAAGTAGCACAACAATGTGTCAAATCAGCCTGCAGAACATTTAAGCAATAACCAGCAATAAGTTTGAGTATATTTTTAGATTTTCCATGATATTGTTTTTTTATGAGTAGTGTACTAGGTTATTGGGATGGCTGTTGAAGCAAGGGAACATCCCAACTTTATTATCGGAAAGTACAATGAATCCGTGATAATTAACAATAATCAGTATCACATTTAGCACTGCTTAAAAATGGACCATATATTTGTGATGGGCAAAAGATTCCCACATTTATTGTAGAGTGTCTTGAAACATTAGATATACATTCAAACCCATACAGTCCATTAATTTGATTGTTTCAACTGATATGATTGGCTATGCTGATATTGCCTATCTCATATTATGTATGATAGAGTCCACTTTGTGTACTCACTTCTTCGTATATTTTTTATAAGCTTTGTAAAATTGGTTAGATTCGTTTAACATTTCCCCTTGGTGTGCCATAGTTTTAGGATTTCTTGCAATTTGCAATTATTCATTGAAAGCTCTTAAATCATTTGAAATATAATTTAAAGTGGTTTCTTTCATTTCTAAATATTTTACTTTGATTTTAAAATTTCAATAATTGAATCCCTTTAATTTACAGAGTAAGATATGAATATTACAATCTTCTTAAACGTGGGCAATTAGTAACACGCTTTATGATTCCATTCACACATTATGTACAATAAGAAATAAATGAAAAAAAAAGGAAAACAAAACACCACAACCAATACCAAGAACCATACAATATATAAATAATATGAATGACAATACAATTTATAAAGATAAACTATGAAATAAATAAAGTGAAATAAATAAATAAAATAAAACAGGTAATAATAGTGAAAATAAAATAAAAAGTTAAAAATACAATCTTATTCTTATACACTTATTCTACGGATCCCCTAACCAAACCAGACCCTCCACTTATGAAGTGACCAGTGAACCAGGTCTAGTAAGATCTTTTAGCTGCGTCACTAGTGTAACAAAACTGAGTTTCCTTGGCTGAGTGAGAAGCTCTATGTCGAATTATATAATAGATCTCGATACCACAGCCTTTTTAACCTACGAGAAGGATTATAGGGGTGTGAGAAACTGGACAGGAATTGTGCTAGTGGATTGGGAAGATGAGAAAGGTTTTGATGAAATATTAAAAATTTGACGGATATACTGTGTACGGTTTTATCACTCATATTTAAATATTATAAATTATTTCATACGGTTGTAAACTTCAACAAATTGTTTAAATACATGTAAGTTCTTTTCCGAACGCTGCCTGATATTGATTTAGCAAAAAGAAGAAATGGGAGGAAGTAGATGCCATAACGTTTTTGATATCCTAGGAAACCGTGTCGGGAAAATAGAACATTTTTCGGGACCATATGGGAATGGGGCTGTTCTTATAGCTCGAGCAATCAGAGGCTTTATCGCCTTGCGGTCGATCAGTTCGTTCCTCGTTCTTTGTAGCATTGAACTGTCAACATTAGGGATAGAAGAAATGATAATACTCACATGGTTGTCATAATAATTTCTCAAAAAAACAAAACAAAAATTGAGTGGCAGAAACCCCATTTACAATCGTGAGCCCTATTTTATTTTTGGTTTTGTCATCACCTGCCTTCTATATATAAATGTATTTTTCATTAGATAGTAATATTCCATTCCAAGTTGTGTAATTTAAAATATTTATATTAATTATTGTATTGCGATTATTTTTTATTGATTATTAATAATTTTTCATTAGATAGAATTATAATTTTAATAATAAAAGACATGCTCTATGGATTATATTAAATTTGATCTTCTCATGCGTCAGCATAAAATTTACATTCAAAACTTATTTATGATCATTTACAAAATACGGTATATTTAAGTGTCATTTGTTACGGTATATTTACTTCATTAAAACTCTTGATTGGGACTTAATTATAAAAAAAAAAAATATTTGCATCTGTGGTGCGATATGTGGATCTCAGTGGTTTTAAAAGCGACCGAAATGTGGTTAGCACTATTCCGCAATAGTGTTTACTATGTTAAAACTATTGAATCCATTTGAGCGAAATATTAACCACATAATTTTCTTGGAAGGTTTAGCAATAACAAAATTCCCTATTCAGTCTAAAAAGTGACTGGAGAAATCTCATTTATTCCTAGAATCCGAATGATTCATACTAATCTATCATTTCAATAAAATATCATAAAATTTCGAAGCCAGAGCGAGTGTCACAGCGCGCTCGGTACTGAATGTAGTGGGTTCGAATCACACTTTGGCGGATTAAAATTTATTTCGTGGGTTGACCCACGAAATAAGTCTTGACTTCCACCCTTGGGTAGAATAGGTTGGCAACTTGTAGCGTAACCCCTCCTATCTGCTCTGGTTGGAGTATAAAAGGTCGTTAAGCCTCCACAATAAACAAGCAAACAAACAAACAATCATGATTGTCAATTTATCTGACTTAAAAGAGAAGAAAAATAAAACTTAGGATGAACATACATTCATACATTATAAGGAAATGATATTATTATGATAAGATCTTATATCATAATAATAAAATAAAATATCATAAATTTCCTCAATACCTCTTCTTATCTGCCTCTTTAAATATTCTTTATATATCTGCTATTAAAATTTTTACAACGTATACATACAACATATACATCATGGTCTGTTCCTAGGAGGTACTTATGAGAATCCATAGTGGTAATAAAAAAAAGTGGACTCCAAAAAAAAAAAAAAAAAAAAAAAAAAATGCTCTAAATTTTTACATGTTAATCATTTTAGCTTCTTTGGTTAACATAAGAAAATGTAAACGATTGTTATAAGCATTGTGTTCAAATGGAAGACATACCAAAGAGATTATGGATTTTAAACATACGCTGAATAAAAATAATGGATGTGGTTCTTTGAGATTAGAATGAGGGAAAGAAAAGGGTGATCTTGACGATCCAGAAGCATAGTTGGTATTTTTTGGTTTAGGTCATATTGTAAAATTAAGTAACAGTTTAAAAAACCTCATTAGTTTTATAATGGACTCGTAACTCTCTAAACATTGGTTATATTTTTTAGAATACTTTGATTCCAGAGCTATTTGATTTTCTATCAATTTTATAAAACAGCTTTTTTAGACAGCCATAATATGTCGTTATATCAACTAATTTTGTTTTGCCTATATTTAATTCGACGGCGTATTATTATCAAGGGTTGCATCATTTTTCTTTCATGTGAGCGATGGATACGGAACAAGATCTATTGAATTCACTAAAGGACGCTACAAAAGGTAATGATACCGAGCGTGATATTGTTTGTTATATAATAATGGCCGTGGCTCAATACGATATTGATTTTATAAACGATAGTGCTAATGATGTTTTGTCTGAATGAATAGTATAGTATGGCCCATTATGGCCCTAACAATATGGCTACACCTACCGGCCCATGTGTAATTAATCCGTCAAGGATCAGATAATTACACGACAAAAGGTTTCTTAATTGCTTTGTTTGATCTTGTTCGGGGGCACTGTGGTCTTTGCTCATACGTCACAAGATGGCCCCGTTCGTTGACCAAAGGGTATATTATCTCTATCATTCTATGGCGCTCGGTCATTAATAGAGCATTCTCATTGAAAGACTCATTTTCTATACAAAATAGATTTAACAGTGAATTACTAACGATGTAATATTTTTCTAGTAGTCATGAAAGTCAAACTGTCCTACAATGAAAAAATTGAATAACACGACTTCGGACTATATCTGTACTTGCAGTTATAATCATACGTAAATCAGATTATAATATAATAATCAAATTGGTTTTTACTCTCATTTGACGAACCAGAGAAACGATTTACACCCATAACATGAATCGATTCTGATTAACTATTCGATATCGCTTTCTCACCTCTGCTGCATTTTCTAAAATCAATTTTTGGCGGGATAGATTATAACTTTACCCTTCTGAGTCTCGCCGGTACTAAACCACTCCTTCCTTATTTTCTCTGCTAACCATTGAAGGCTGTTTGTAAAACTAGCGTAATATAAGAACATGGTAGACATTGTAGAAGGAATATAAATAAATACAAAAGAGAGCTTCCATAGAATATATTTAAATCTGATACGCTTTAGTGTCAGGAAAAAAAAAAGAAGTAAATTATTGAATGATTCCTCTAGCAGGATAGGGTACATATAAAATAACTTAATAAGGTAATTTTGTCATGTAAGCAGAATATAAGACACAAAAATATCAAAAATGATGAAGGAGGGACATTCCAAAGGTAAAGGCCCTGCTCTTAAAGCTGCATGATGGAGAAGCGAGGCAAGGGTTAGAGTACATTGGTGATGCTAGATTGCTCCATATTTATTTATTCAGTAGAATCGTAAATGACCTCCGTGCTCTTTGCAGCTGCATCAAAGGAAAATCCTTTCAATATCTTTGCTTTAAATATAGTTTATTGATGTCTCTTTTCTTTTTTTCTATCTATCCAAAAGTGTCATTGGTGTCCAGAATAATTTTTCTTTTTTTTTTAATGGTGTAATTTTAAACTGTGATATTTTTAAATTTGAACGATTATCTTATTTTATTTGTTTTGATGTATTCCTGAATAGATTTTTGATATCTCATTCTCCACGCATTAAATGGAGAAGGCCAATTGGGTTGGCCAAGACCTCTATATCATGATATCAAAGTCTGAATACAAATTTTGCTAATAATTATTTACGTCGGAATAAAATACATATATATATATATATATATATATATATATATATATATATATATATATATTTTTTTTTTTCTAAAACAGCACTGAACAATAGAATGCGATTTTATTCATTGATAGCGTTGAATTAAATCAACAAAATTATTATTAAATTTTGAAAACGATGGAATAAAAATATGTCTTAATTTATTGCGACATTGCAGCTGAACTTATAAACAATAAGTCTTTGTTTTCACTTCTGACGATACCCTACAGGTGTATTTTACCTGCTGATCTGCACCATAATAAACTACCGTTATGAACTTTACCTATGCAAATTAGATTATAAATTGAATCGGTTCGATTATCGCACATATCCATAAAATCAGTTCAGAGAGAATATCGGAGTAGATATTGCTTTGTATACTACCATTGCTCTGTTATCGTTCCGAGTGGCTTGTTATAGGGTCCATTACAATATAATAGTCATATTATATTAAGAACCAATCGTATAGGATTAGACTGTTAGACTGTTTGTTATGTAACATGAAGAGGTTGATAATTTGTCTTATCGATATATATATATATATATATATATATATATATATATATATATATATATATATATATTTTTTTTTTTTTTTTTTTTTTTATTTTAAGGTGCCGTTTACTGCAACATGGCCAGAGGCACCAAATTCTGATTTCTTGTTTATCTAAATGGTATTAAAGATTCTGCAATTCCTGAGGAACTTCAGAACATCTGGTTGATAGTTTTGGAAGATTGTACCCAGGTCTTTGTTGAAGATGGGTCCCAGCTGTAGGGTGTAGACTGCAATAACTAAATATGTGCTCTACTGATAGAGGAACATGGCACCTTGAGCACATGGGTTGTGAAGTACCTTGAAGTAGGTGTTGGTGTGTGAGTCTTGTGTGCCCGATGCGCAGCCTAGTCATCACCACTTGCTCCCTTCTAGAGCCGTTTAGCAGTGGCCATGGTTGACCATTAGGACAAATCATTTTAAATTTGTTACTATCCGGAATCCTGTTACAAAAATAAATCCACGCCTTACACTTTTGTTTAATATATATGTGATTGTCGCTGAGGACAATTGGTAAGTTGGGTACAGGAAACATATTTCTCGCCTTTTTTAGCAGCTGCATCAGCCAATTCATTTCCAGGTATTCCAACATGACTGGGTACCCAAAGAAAGTGTATTAGTTTATTAATTGTATGTAGCTGTTTTATTATTGTGTGTGGTATAATATAATGTAAGAGAGTTCAATGTATCAATGTATGAGAGTGAACATATATATTGATGCTTAATAATGTTTTTGAGGTTCAACCAATAAAATAAAAACAAATTTTGGCCACGTTTCGAGACTATATTGTTCTCATAATCATGCCCTACAGTGAAAAAAACAGTTACTATAAAACTATATGAGTTATAAAGTTTATTTCAAAACATAAAGTTAGCTACAATATAAATATATATAAAAATATGCGTTAGAATATTTAACTAATTATAATTATAAAATATGGAGAAATTTGAAACTACTTACAATGTTACTAGTGGATATGTTATTGGTATCTACTACGAAATCTAACAATTCTATTACATAACTGATCTATGGAAATTCTTGGAAAAAAGGTAAGGGATGGGAATTTTCAAAATATTGGTATTCCCAAGTAATATTGATATCCCTTATGAACCATCTAATAGTTAGTGTCAAGAAAAAAAAGTATATATATATTTAAAAAAAGTAGCAATGCATTATAAAATTTATTTACATAAGAGAATTGCTTTAATATTATGTGGAGGGAACAGTCAGCTGAACTGTTTTAGAGATCGTAATAAAAAAACAAAAAAAAAACATGTACTACTTACAACCCATGTAGGGTCTTTGGTTTAGTACTTAGGCAAGGATGTACTGTTTCTGAGCCAATGGTTGTGAAAGGAGGTGATTTGGCTAGAATTCACGCTCAACCGCCAAGGTCTCTTTTCCAATTAAAGGTAGAAGACACTTGCACCTCCACAATTAGTGGAGAAATATATGTACAATTTCTTTAGTTATTCCATTTCTCAAAATTGTACATGTTCTTTGGTAATTCTGATAGTTGAAGTAATCAAAGATAAACTGAGCCAACAACCCAGAACATTATCGGATTAACTGAGCAAAATTACCGAGCTAATAAAGAAACGTTTCAATTCTATAGATCAGATTTTCGGTCTCCATCTTCTCGTGCCATAGAGAGGTTCTACCAATATCTTTTTATGATTGACCTCATTCTCCTTTGCAGGTGCATGGCCAGCACATTGTAGTCTTATAATCTTCAAGAAATTAAGTCTTGTATTTTGATCAGATTCAATGAAAATTCATTGTATTTTGAATAGACCTCCTTTTTTTTTCTGCTTCGCCAGTTTCCATCGAGATAAACTCTACCAAACATTCTTCAAAGGATTCTTCTCCCAAAGACTAGGAGGTCATACTTAATCTGCTTGGTTATAGCCTTTGTCTCCGATCCATGCAATTAAACTGGGCGGATTATTGTTATGTATAGTTGGAGCTTGATCCGCCGGAATATAAGGCGGGAGGAGTGTTCCTTGCGTAGAGTAAAGTAGCACCTGTTAGCCATCCATATTCTTTTCTTTACTTCCACTCCAGGTGCATTACCATTTAGTCACCATTGAACCCAAAAAGGGGAAATGGGCCACTTAGTGATTGGATTGCGAACTTTAATTGTAGGATACTGTAAATAAGATTATTGATATCTTAGATAAAGTATATACGAATGAAGTATTCGCTACGAGAGGAGGAAGAGAGCCTACTTAACCCAGTGTAAAGATGAGAAACACGAGAACGTCTTGAAGTGCCAAGAAATAGTAACTATTCCCTAAAATATATATAAGACTTTCAATTAGCACAGTGGTTACACTTTGGATACTTATAAAATAGTTGGTGTTTCTTATTTTTCTTTCTTTATTGGCGCAATAGACGCATGAAGCTGTCCTTGGCCTGCTCCATAGCCTTCTTCTAACCGTCCCGATCAGCTGCTCGCCTTAGATATACCTTTGATAATTTTAAGTACTTGAAGACGCCATCGAACCATCTTCTATTTGGTCTTCTACGAAGTCTCACTCCATCCGGTCTATTCCAAAACAATTTTCGGCATGTTCTGCTCTCACCCACCTGGTTGACATGCCCCAACCATTTTAGCCGTTGAACTCTTGTGAATACCGTCAACGGCAAGGTGTTTCTTATTACAAATGATCAATTTTACTTTTAATGAGTTCCAGTGAGTTTCACATCGCTAAGCTACTCCAGATATCAAATTGGGCAATGTTTGTCTCTATAAACCTCGCTTTTACTTAGCTGATGGCAGCCATACGTCTTCTACTTTTACAAAGAATATCGATCTTCTTCATCTCTATACCCGAAGTTATGCAATGAATATAAATTGCGTGTTGCAATCTCTTAATTCATCGAAGCTTCTTGTGAGGCGTTCATCTTAAATGGGATGCTGTCAAGTGCTGGAATACTGGAAGGTAGAAAATAGGAGATTGATCCTGAAGATACACCAGAAATAGAGTTGGCTATTTTTAGTGAGGGCTATATATCCGTCTGATGCTACGTCCCGTCGAGTGATGGCCTTCATTAAATTCTCCCCTTCAGGGTCTAATACGTGTACACTTTCCTTCAATCGAAGCGCAAAAAGGTGTCTTTTTTCTTTCATAATTAACCTTTTCCATCAAATAAACACACTCACACACACACACACACACACACACACACACACACACACACACAGAAAATATCATGAGCAATCTAATTGTCAATAACTTTCATATTTTAGGATTCCTTTTTTTTTTCCTCCTTCACATATAAGGTATGTATTTACTTGTACATGTCTTAGGTTCAGTGTATAATATTACAAAAAAATCTTAGCAAAAAAATTGTTAGTTTACTATATTATAATATCTAATAAGTTACAGTATTTGCTAGTCATATTCAGAATTCCCTCAACTTACTCCAGAAGTCTCTAATATCAGAATTTTCTAAAGTAATATCGAGATTCTCCAAAAGGTTTCAGAATTTTGCTTTTTAAAATTCAGAATTTCAACCAAAAAACTTCATATTTGCCATAGAAGAATAGGATAATGAGCAAACTACTTTAAAACTTCCGAAAGAGAATAACCCTTCTTCTCCAAATCAAGATGTGTTTTTCGATATATGAAAAAAAGCTAGTCGGATGAGTTAATTCACAGGTGGAATTTACTTGAAAATAACCTTACATTTGGTTGCTATTCCAGTACTACAGCCACTATGTGGAGATGCTATCTACGAATTATCTCGACTTTACAATCATCGAATCAATTCAATACATTACGCCTGGCCGTCAAGTAAAGATATGAATACCCTACAGAGGAACAATAATGTTGCAAATATTGTCTATTAGGTATTGATGCAGAAAGAACATTCAGAAGACACTTGGCTATATTACAAGAGCCCCTCATCCCTCGGTAAATTATTGATCATTTCTAGTAGCACCAAGCCATAATAACTTATGGTACCATACCTCACAATCACTTATAATTTAAGAAGAAAGAGTAGACAGCATTGTAGAAATAGAGGTATCAACATTTCACAAAGTTAACAAAGTGATCTCATAAAGAATTTGAAAATATTAGGATTTGAGAGGAAAACTTAAACACTTAAAAAAAAAAATGGGGGATTTTTCATATAAGGCCGACATGATTCCTGGGAACAGTTGACACCATCAGAAAAATAGTTCTTTCTACTAAAAGTTTGGAAGAGATGCAAAAAACAGTGCTGCTTGGAGCTGCCGGTGAAGTCCATAAATTAATCTAATTTAAGAATTTAACTCGAATCTAATCCTTCACAAAAATGTTCGGGTAGGCTCTCTTACCGGTTATTGTCGACCGTAGTGATAAAGTAATTAGCTTAAAAAATTATTAAATAAAAAAAAAATCATCCTTTCTTCATGGGTGCTCGTCAATCAGGGTTTGTTTATTTCAGATATTGTCATAATATGACTATGTTTAAAAATATTAAATATACTGCTCGATAATGATTAAATACATTACATGAATATTTTCTCTACCCCTCCATCGGCACATCTATAATATATCTGGGAATTCAAAGGCTATTTTATTTGTTTACCTGTACAGAAATACAATATAAAATATCTCCGGATTATTTTTGTTTTAGCTTTCCATTGTCCGATTGTCTAGAAGTCTAAAGCTTAAGCTGCTACGCCGACTTTGTGACAGGTTTGATCCCCAAAGTTCTCTCGCTTCGCTGCAATGTCTTCAACAGATTGGCGTTTCATAATCTTTGAGAAAATAATCTGTATTCATAGATAGCAATCGATATACATTGAGCAGTAAATTTCGTACATCTACTAAATTCCCTAAAACAGGGTTTCCCAAAATAAACTTTTAAAGACCTCTGAAAAAATCGCTTCAATTTCGCGAAACTTGATTGTTTCAGGGGTCGTAGAATTATTTTAGTTGGGAAACCATTTTTTAGTGAATTTGGTAGGTGTATGAAAACGTTTGCTGCTCACTGTAGATCGAATCTTTACTGCTAAAAAGAATTGATATAAAAAATATTTTTTCATCTTCGATAATAATTATTATTCATGTACTAGATAAAAATGCTTTAAGGTACTGAATTTAAAATAACACTTCTTAAAAAATCTACAGTGTGCTTTTTATGAAAGTTATACTTTTTTTAGTTAAAAACAAAGAATATTTGCCAAGATACGCTGCAGGTTTACTCCTCACAGCTCTTGACAAGAAATCTGGGCATTAACCCTTCCCGATAACAGATATTACCTAGGCCAGACATAAAGAAGAGTTGTTCAGGTACCAATCACCAATTTATAATTTTCTTGGTATATAATTAAGCCCCACAGAAATCAATAATTCTCTTCACCGTACATAGTAAGTTTCAACCTCAAACTACCAAGAAATCAGAAGCCGTGTTGTTAGGCATGTTAGGGTGGGGATGATGATAACAAAAAGGGTCGGAACAAAAGTCTCGGGGTCTTTTCTTCCTGGTTCTTCTTGTCCATCTTTTGGTTTGTCTTGTCACTCTTCGCTGATTTCACCATGTGGATTTGTAAAAGTCGTCATCTCCTGATGACGACTTACCCATATCATAGCATCTCTCATGCATATAAATAAGTCGGATTAAGTTTGTTTTTGTTACAGAGTAAGATACTAGGTTAAGAAATGATGCTCACTTCCTAACGTAATTTTATATGTCAATATTGAATATATATATATATATATATATATATATATATATATATATATATATATATATATATATATATATATATATATTACATATATACGAATATTTAATTTTAATTACTTTTAATGCCCCTCATCCAATTAATTCCTTTAGGTTCATTTCTTTTATAATTACCTTAATTGTCTGGCCCCACGTATCAAACCTTTGATGAAGATCTTGTTAACTAATTAATTTTTTTTAAATATTTATGATTTGTCAGACAAGCAAGTTCAGACTGGCATATTTTTAAATTAATGTTGATCCAGGCACGACAGAGCGGAGGACATATCTAGTATATTAGTAAAATTTGCACATGATAACACCCAAAAACTTTAAAACATTTAACTTCTTAAATGAACTTTGTTATTTTTTTTTTTTTTTTTTTTTTTTTGCACATTACCTGGGTTCTATATTAATCTGGGTATTATATCTAATTTGTTAGTTACTAAGTGTATAAACCAACTCACGGATTTCTTTAACAATGACTGAATGGTTTAAGTCAACGTTCTTAACAGTAGAGGAAAAGGTGTAAACATGGGCTCATTCTATTGTTTTTGATTTAAAGTTACTTTTAACTTGAAAAAGTCTAGATTTCTGTCTTTCATTTAAAACTATAACCAGTTTCTTAAATGCGAGAAGACATTCCATTTCAAAAACGACGATTTACAAAAATCTTTCAAAATAGCACAAGAAAAATTGGGGTGTAACTATGGGCCCTCCTCAAAAAAATCACTAAAAATTATTTTTACAGGGAAAAAACAATTTTGAAACGGTAGAGAGTTAATTTATTACAAGAAAAACATATTTACAGAAATAGCAATCATAACTGGCTCTTTCTGCCTCGGCACGATCTAAAATCCCACCTCCCACCGAATGTGTTCACAGAACTTTCCATCTCAAAAGATGCAAGTTATGATCTCTAAGGAAAGATATGTCAAAGTTCCTGGAAAAGTAGGGGCCATATTTACACCAACTTCACCTAAGATGGCCACTATCAGATGTAACATAAAAGTGTGTTAGTAACCCTAGAGGGGTGCCCACATTTACATCAGTGCATATTTTTACAGATTTTCCTCTACAAGTCACATATTTAGTTTATTATTTATCATTTTAAGAAGATCTATCAAGTATTAATTTGCAACATGTAATATTCTGCGGTCGTTAAAAAAAAGAAAAAAAAAAAGAAGCATAAATATGGTTTGTAAAAACTTGTCCTGAAAAGTTATAATTGTTAAGTTATACAGTTAACATCTAACACCACAGATATGTTGTTGATATTAAATGTTATTTATTGTTTGCTTATTTAGATCTTGAATAATTGTTATTTTGATAGATTTGGTTTCCTTCTTTACAGCTCTCATATTGATATTTTTTGAAATGTCAATTCATTTTTCAACTGATTGTGAGTTATCGGTATCGAAAATCGATTTTTTATTACCTGTCCCGGTATCGACATATTCCCAATATATAGTATTATATAAATATCTGTAGGAGGCGCTATATATAAGGACGGGGAGGAAGATGGAGCTGACGTGACCCTGTGGCAAGGTTCCTGCTCCTCACAAGATCGATGGTAAGCTTCATTAAATATCTTAGTTCGTCACAGTTCTCTCAGTCTACTGAGGGCTTTAGTGTTAAGGGCAAGGAAATTTAATGCATAAACTACTAACAAATAATTCCAGGTTCTATTCTAGTATATGATGAAATTAATTTTAATTAACATATCAATTCAATATATGTTGACTCGACACACGCTGGTTATGATATATTGGCATTCAATATAGCTGTAACTACAAATAGATTACGCCAATCCTTAATATAATGACCACTGCATCAAGAATCTTATTTCAAACAACTGATTAAATTACTTACTTATTTTAAATAAAATCATTAAAGTTTTATTATGCGTGTTCATTCACGAAACAAAAAAGAATTAAAGAAAATTATTTAATAAAGTTATAGTTTAAAAAACTAAAAGGACACGCTTTAATAACAAACCGAACTAAACCAATCTTAGACAAAATCTAATGATCTACAACTATTAGTGTAAAACAATTTTGACAATCCATTGTGGCTAAAAGCCTAAATTAAATTCAGCTTAAGAGATGTCTTCAGACGCACAACTTAATAAACTTTAATTTTGTAAATAACACATTTTTCGGTTTAAAGCATTTTTATTTATGTTTTTTGCAAAAATCTGAAAATGTTTTTTTGCACCCCAAAATTTTTCCCCTAATCAAATGTGGTAACATTTTTGATATTTTATTCTCAAGACCACGATTCTCATAACGACAGGACGATACTGAATCTTAAAACCTACTACTCTACCTTTTGCGAGACCACCTTTGTCGGGGTTTTTCGACTGGACTATGTAAGAGTATTAAAACAATGTAGTGCAATTATTGTATTGTCACTAGTGCTTGACAAGTGTGCAAAGTTTCAAGATAATGAGATAGCTGGAAATTGGTGAAAATTTCGATGCAAGATTCCGTAACATAAAGGTGAAGTTAATAAAAGCGTATTAAAAATAAAATGCTCATAATTTTAATGTCTATATATCATCTATATATCATAATGTCTATATATATCTATATATCATATTGCTGAAAATATATTTACTTTAACAGTTACTTTAAAAAAATATAAAAGACATTTGCATGACAAGGATTAGAGCTATTTCGATACACGGAGTTGAACTGGGCTCTTCTACCCATCCAAATTGTCCAATATTATGATCTAACAATCTAAAATTCATTTTCAACTTTTTTTTTTTTAACTTATATTGAGTAATTATTACAATCTGCCCCAAATCTGGGCAATAAGTAATATAGATGGTGTATGGTTTCATTCACACATTACGTACAATTAGAAAAATAAAATAAATAAATACGATAACGATAAATACATAATTACGATAAATACTCGTAAAACGAACTATACCATACATAAACAATATTAAGTATGTAATATACATATAGGCGAAATATGAAATTAAAAAAAAAATGTATTCATGAAATGAGATATTAAAATAAAAAAAAGAAATTTAAAATAAATAAATTAAAAAAAACATAATAGTAATAATAAACAATAAAACTAAATTAAATTAAAAGTTAAAAATACAATCGTTCTTTATTTACAATGTACAATACACACTAATCCCAGGGATCCCACCAGACCTCTCCCTCCATCAACATTTTAAATTCTCTAAATAATTACAGAAGAAAGAAATCTCCTGGAAGCTCTCCAGTGACAATAAGACAGAATTGAATACTTTTAAAGGTTGTTTCAAATACAACTTAAGCAGCTTGTTAAATTGCTTTTCATGTTGTGGTACGAAAAAAAATAAAAACGTTAGAAGGGTTCTTCAGGCTGCACTTCAAATAAACAGAGAAAAAAAAACTTATTCCATCCCTCATTACGGCACATAAGGATTAACGGAAAAGTTAGCCCATGACCATGTTCAGTAAAAAGAAGAGAAAAGGAATGTATTATTTACAGATGAAAAACTTATTAAAAATTAATTTGGATGGTTCAGATGGCTGGAATTCCTATTATCATGGCCTAGAGAAAGAAGAAATGGTATTTTAAATAAGGCAAATGGGAGGAGGTGGTATGATGATATGTGGTGGCATCGGGCACAATCAAATATCTGATATCGTGAAGATTTATGGCCATATCAACAACAAAGATTATCTGGAATTCGTAGAAAAACAATTAAAAAAGTACTTAAAAACACAATCCAAAGATAACGTTAGTTCTCAACAAAAAAAGCGCCCAAATCAAAATTGGTAAAACAACTTTTAAACAAGGAAACATAATTTTTTTTTATTTCGGTTCGTTTACCGTTGTATTCTGCAGAACATACCTGTGGTAAAATGATAGAAATTTGTAAAAATGATAACACTGATTTTGGTTGTCGAAGTGCCGAGGCAGTTTTTATAGATCTGCCAGGATCTGACGATTTTTTGAGGCCGAAGGGCATCCTTGGCCACTCCTTCCACAATTAGAATTAGTTTTCGTCCTTAAGGATGCAGTGTTAAGATGACGGAATTTTATTAGTTTTTCGTCCTTAAGGCTAATATGTTGAAATATTTAATGGTTTTTAAGTTATCCGAAGGATATCTTTCGCCATTGTTGTCCTGATAAGGACACTATTTTTTTTTAATTTTCGATGATTTAACTGTTTTTAAGATGGTGGAACGATATTCCGCCTTTGTTAACGCATTCTACGGTCTGCTGCTTTACAGATCTGCCAGGATCTGACGATTTTTTGAGGCCGAAGGACATACTTAATCCTTCCACAATTAGAATTTGTTTTCGTCCTTAAGGATGCTGTTTTAAGATGGCGGAATTTGACGACTTTATTAGTTTTTCGATCTTAAGGATATTATGTTGAAATATTTAACGGTTTTTAAGTTATCCGCCATTGTTGTCCTTGAGGATAATGTTTAAAAATATTTGACGATTTTAAGATGCCGGTCATATTTGAAATTTTACCATAAGGTCTTGCAGAAAAGAACCGTAATCGAATGGGACAAAAAAAAAAAAAAAAAAAAAAAAAAAACAACGATTTTTCACATTCGATGGTTTTACATACGGGGACACTTTACCAGATATTTACACAGTAGTAGCCGACAGATTTTAGGCGTCGAAGAATTAAAACGAAGAATGGGCCAAAATTTCTCAAGAACTTATTTCATCTTCATTTCAATGCATAGGTGACGAGCACCATTCAAAAGATATAATGGTACGGTGTTATATAGAGATAGAAATTTATAATAAAAATTACTTATTTTCAATTCGATTGTTAATAGAAAAGGTATAAATATATGGAGCGACATGTGAATCGTAGTGCAGTTTACAAATACACTGATATGTGACCATTCTGCAACATTTTCCAATTTTAAAACTATTAAACCTAACTGTACCAAATTTTATGTACAATATCCCCATAGTTCTAGGAAGGTTCATAATAACAAATTTTACTATTATAATAATTAAAATTTATAGTCCTGAGTGCCAGAAATCAGGTTTGCCAGACTGTCATATACTTTTATGGTTAGAAATTAAAATCCAGCTAGATGGATCAATAAAATAATTTCTGCCAAAGTGGATGTCTAATTATGCTTTTACGTACTCTTTCAACATCTAATCAATTTTAACCAGGTTAAAATTACTGCAGTTAATCATATCGTTGAAGAAATAATACTAAATACCATACTTTAATACAAGAAATTTATCGATAAACAAATGAAATTCAATTATTAGTTAAAATAATTTGAGTGCTTTATTTATGAGAGTGGGCAAAGCCACGACGGGTATGCTAGTAACTTATTTATAATAAGTGCTATAATGTTGTCCCTCCTCAAATACAATATTATTTGTTTGTTCCCAGAAATGGTACGGTGTTTATTTTTATTGTTGACCTGTTTGGTAAGGTTCAATTAAATCTAAAATATAAGCTTAAATAAACTTAAAAGTAAAACAAATAAACGTATTTACAATCCTTAAAGTTTAATTTAAGAAAAAATTCCAATAGGTGTAACTATTTGTTCCAGACCTGACCTTTAAACAGTTGCTTTCCTTTAAATTGGATACGGATTGTGTGCCTCCTTTAATTTTGTTTTCATATATAAATGGCCAACAATTCTAGTTTATTTATAATCATGTATTACTTACTTTAGAGATCCAATTTATATATCAGTTATGCATAATACTTTTTTATTAAAACTTTGATAGAGCAGAATACAAAAATCCCTATTATTCATTTAATGCTATCAGTGGAATAAAATCCACGATGAGCCTAGAGAAGAGCAATATCCCAGTAGCTCGGGCAAGACAGTAAATAAACCCATCTTGAGGAAGAAAAATTTAATGTGACTACCTTGGCTTTAATAACTGCGGCTGTTTTTCTACTCCAATAACTCTCTGGAATTTTTTTAATCAATTTTACGATTTTATTTTATAAATGACTATAAAGCAGATTTTTAATAAAACAGCTTACGGTTCAGAGCTAGTTAAATTAATTTGTATTTTGTAATTTTTTTAAAAGGTTAATAACTTCGTGGAATAGTACCGATCTAGTAGTAACGATCCAATTAATATCAATAGTAATTATATCTTTTAATGAATTTTATTAGTAATAAATAATAAATGAATAAGTCACCGGAATGAAATACTGAATAAATAAACCACTGATGACAACAGACTCCGCTGCCTATCAATGAAAAGATACAATTAGATCGATTTAATTCGTACTTTACTGCTGCCAGTAGATTGAAGCTCAAGTCTACATGGGCGGTGGATGTTGTGTTTTTCTCCGTTTTTTCTTATATAGTTTTATATCTAACCTATTATCGTCTAATATTGGTACTCAATTTACGTATATCAACGTAATTATCTGAAAGTTTGAAAATTAATTATAGCGAAAGATTAATTTAGAATAATCAAGATATACTTAAGTATTAATTTGAAATGGGAAACACGGTAGCTCAGTGGGAAAGGCGCTTGAAAAGTTCCCGGGCCCGAATTCGAATTTAAGCTCCTAGGACTTACCCAGCCTCTAAAAAAGTAAGTAGGTACTCTTAATTGGGAGTAAAGAGGTAGTCTTAACGCTAAATCTGGCGGTTGAGCGTAAATTCTGGCCAAATCTATTTCTTTCACAACCGTTGGCCCAGTACCCATACGGCCTTAAAGAAGTACTGAACTCAAGACCTTCATGGGTTGTAGTGGTCTAGGGTTTTTAAGTGTTAGTTAAACCCAAGACTGAAATTATCGAAGAAACAAATGCTTTCGATCTCAAAGAACAATAATATTTTGTTAAGTAATACGGTGTTAAGTATTTTTTTTTTTTATGATAAGGATAAAATGGAAGTTTAACTGGCAGTTCTCTTAGATACTGGAAGATGTGTAGGAAAGTTTTCATTTCATCGAAAGTGGTTTTACACGAGAATATATAGGTTAGGAAACGCAATGGCTAGATTCCAACACTATAAAAAATCACAGCTTCCCTCTCACCGCACCCTACAAAACAACTAAAATATGGTTAGACTAGATAAACTTCCTCATTCTTTCGGTGTACCTCATGGTCCAATACTGATTATTTTGAATTTCGTAGATTACATCGCCTAGATTTTTTAAAATTTACAACGTACTTGTCTACTTTAACTAGGTAAGGAAGGACGGTTTATTCTACAGGTTATTAACCTATTACATTTTGTGGGTCCCTCGGATTCGTAACCACGACCTTCTGTACCGAGCGCGTAGAGACCCTAGCTCCAACTCGCTTGGCCGTCGAATCCTTCCTTCGTCTATACATAAATGCTCACTTAGATTATCTCGACGATACTATGTTACTATGTTTATGTTGTAACTATTATACTAAGTGCGTTTGCCGTATACATGCACAACATGTCCTATTGTACATTATTCTTGATATACTCTCTACTTACAAGGGGAGGACACAATCATTCTCTCACGGATCTTGCTGTCAATTTTTTTGGAGGTTCCTGGTCAAAAAATATGAGACACATATTTTGCCGTTCCGACCAATGGGCCTCAGAATCCGAGAAAAAAAAAATAGCATTAAACTAATTTATTTTATATCTCGAGTTTAAAAAACGATGATAATCAATTAAAAAAAAAATGATTCTTGCACCAAGATTTTAAGTTTTGATTGTGAATTTAAGGAAAAAATCAGCCGCTCCATTGATTTTGGTTTAGGTTAATTAAATTCTAAAAAAATATAAGATTATATTTTTAAGTAAACTACCTCTATGGGGTTTTTCACACAAAAATTGATGTCAGATTCTAATTCAGCACCCTCAGAAACATTGAAAACGTTTATTCAATAAAAGTAAAAAATATAATTTTTTTTTCGCCCTCTTCGAGGAAAAGCTTCGAGGAGGCTCTTCTCTTTTCAGCGGTACCAACCAGTGAATTGCGTGACAAAGTAATTGCGATTTAAAGGAAAGTAACCAATAATCGGTTTAAAAATTTAATTTTCCTCGAAGAGGGTGAAAAAATAATATAATTTTTTTTTGATAGAATAAATGTTTTCTAATGCTTCTGAGGGTGCTGAATTAGAATCTGACGTCATTTTTTGTGTGAAAAAACCTAGAGAGGTAATTTACTTGTAAATCTAATCATTTTTTTAGAATTTAATTAACCTAAACCAAAATCAATGGAGCGGCTGATTTTTTTCCTTAAATTCACAATCAAAACTCAAAATCTTGGTGCAAGAATCATGTCGATATCGTTTATTAAATTCAAGATATAAAATAAATTAGTTTAATGATATTTTATTTTTTTTCTCGGCTTCTAGGGTCGGAACGGCAAAATACGTTTCTAACATTTATTGACCAGCAACCTCCGAAAAAATTGCCAACAAGGTCCGTGAGAGACTGAGTGTGTCCTCCCCTTGTTAGTATAAAAGTGCACTATATTTTTGTGCAATCATCTTTATACTACCAAAATATTTTTTTTTCTAAAAAAAAAAGGTTATTATTAGCTGCAGATAAAAGGACGCAACAACAACAAACAACAAACAAAAAAGTTAGAAAACTTACTTTTTTTAAATTTTCCTTTTATACAGTTTCAAGTTTTATTATAAAAATAATTCTTATTGGCCATTTCCATGAATTTCTTAGCCAATTGCCCGTAATTTTGGATGATTGCTACTTTGTTTTATTTTAACGCTTCATTTGACTGGCTGTAAGTTTCGCCTTCCAATGTAATCGAGAATAAATTTTTCATCCCTAGAGCCTAAGGAACGGCAATAGATTCAAGAGGTTGAGGCTGAGATTATTCCAAAAGAAGAAGCTAGCTGAGGAATGCTCAATGAGAGGGTATAAAGCCCAAGCCCACTGCCGGGACAATGCCTCTTCTCATCTTCCTTCTCCCCTCCCCCCATCCCCTCCTGGCTCTTGGTCAATATTTTTATATTAGTCTGTCTTTATCTTTATTTATTGTACCTGTTCCAGGCCAATAAAGGCTTTCCTCATCACGGCAAAAATATTCTGTCTCCCATTATTCTTTTTTTATAGATTTCTTGTCAAGTACTTCATATATAACAAATAGACTTGATTTATTTTTCTCTTAATTATAAGGTGTTTGAAGAAAAACACTGATGAAATATTGTCCAAGATGTAGGTTGTTGGGGTATGCAGCCATGGATACACGACACAAGGTAAGCCTTCATCAGGGCTAGAAGAAACAATAACACAATGGGAGAGAGTAAATGTTAAAAATATAAGAAAAGAAAAAAGTATGAATAATTATTAAATATATAGAATAAAAATAAATTAATTAAAATATCTGGTTTTTACAAGGATAAAAAAAAAAAAACTCCCCGTCGAAAGTATCATAGCACTTTGTGTTTTTTCATAATAAACAAAGATTCTAATGTCCATAATAAACATTTTTTAAAATAGACATAAACAAGTTTTATTTAAATAAATTACAATATTTCTTCCAACAAACAAAAAAGTTAGAAAACTTACTTTTTTAAAGTTTTCCTTTTTTACTGTTTTAACTTTTAAATTAAAATTAAAATTTTTAATTTACATTTAATAAGACGTATTCCTCCCTCTGGCTTGAATGGCTGCTTCCACTTTTCTTGGCTTTCTTGTAAAAGTATTTTAAAGAAAATAACGAAACTAATAATAAACATAGACTGAAAGGAAATTCGAAAAAAATAAACTAAAATTCCATCGTTTGTTCCTAAACATTGAATAGGAATGATGTACCTAATCCTTAATGTCTCACATTTAATAAATTATATTAATATAAATATAAACAAATTATGGATTTAGGTAAAAACCAAGGGAGTCTGTAGAATCATGGACGTTGCAATACTTTTAACGGTGAGTGTATTATGACAAAAAGACTAGTGGATATACCAGGCCGTTTCAAAAGCCCTGTCGTTTCATTAATTAAGATTTGTTTGGTCTGTACTATCTTTGTTATAATTCTATTTACAATTCGTCCTTTTGAAATTTAAACAATATTCCTTATTTTTTTCCAAACCTCCATTTACTGGTAAAAATTAAAAAATATATATCCAAATAGTGAGTGTTGAAATTCGAATTTATTATATGAATTCAAACTTGTCTTTTTGACTGAAGGCTACCGAGGCCGCTCAAAAAATAAGCTCCGTTTTTGGTGAGAAGGTACTCTTTGAGTGTGAAACAGAATTTTGGTTTTCTAAATTTTGTCAAGGTGACGAAACGCTTGCAATGATGCTCGTTCTGGAAGGCCTAAAGTTGCCTAAGAACAGGAAATTAGAGAATTAATTTATTCGGACCTACGTGAAACTTATGCGGAAATAAGTAAGCAGTTAATAAATATTTCACACGCAACGGCCTGGAGATACCAACATCAAATGGAGAAAAAAAAAATGGATAACTGGCTTCCTCACAAGTTAAAAGAGGCGAATAACAGACCACACACTGTAAAGTTGGATAAATCAAAGGAAATTGGATGGCAAACATTGTCTTACCCACTATCAATGCCGATCGTTCATCCAATAATTATCGCCAATTCAGATCTCTGGACAATTGTCTCCAGTAGAACTGTTTTGCTGCCGAAGTCTAGAATTGGAGTTAAATCAGTTTTACTAGCTAAGATTAATTATTTTTTTTAAACAGTATTTGGGATCTTGCACTCCGGTAAGACAATGTTGTTTGTTGTAATGGATATTATTTTAAAGAATAAAGTTATAGGTTCATTGCATTTTTTATTTAACAAAAAAAAAAACGTCGGCACTATAAATTAAAAATTTATTTTTTAATTGTGCATCTATGACCCCAATGAGCTACCAATAAGCTAATTATTTATAAATTCCACAGTCAACAAATAACTCATCCATAAAACATTGTCTATCCAAACTTTTCTTCTTTTTTTTTCATCACACTATATTGAAAGCACCATCCTCAAGTATAAACATATTACAGAACTAATCTGTAATGAGTTTATCTTTATTAAACCTGGATTTTAGAACTGCCAAAACGTTCATACAATCTGTTACCATCTCCGTACGATTTTTTTTTTTTTTCAAAACATCCTATGGAGTTGAGAGCTCCCATGATTGATGAATTGGTGAACCCTCAAGAGAATCAAAACGTAAAATGCTTGTTTTTACTGATTTATAACACGACCTACCGCTGAATTGTGGTTGGATTGTTTTGTTGTTACGCTATGATCTTAAACTCTAATAAAATGAATATACAAACCATATACAAATAATTGTAAAAAGATCATTTAAAACAAAAATTGATTCCAAAAAAAAAAAAAAAAAAAAAAATAATAATAATAAAAAAAATAGAAGGTCACCTACTTACGTTGGTAAGAACCTTCTTAATTCTTTCTTAGAAGTTAATGAATTTATTTTTTGTTTATATCATAATCGTTCTTAAATTTCGATAATAAATTACAAAAAAATTGTTCTTTCTACTGGCTTAAATAAAATGTAACAATGAATCAAAGTAAAAATTACAATAAATAAAAACCATGTTTCTATTTCGACCTATTTTTAAGCATAGACATATTAATGAATAATAATGACAGACTAGTCGGCGATTAGTCAAGAAAAGTGCCAACTACAAAATAAGCCGATTAGTTGGCTTTATCGACTAGTCTGCCCATCTCTAGTATTTATGGATTTATTTTAGCATATATTCTCCTAAATATCTTCATTAAAAAATATAATTTTTTGTTTACTTTATTTCTTATTCACAATTGTTAATAAATTACAATACAGACAATTAGTGAATCTGTTGTGTAAAAGTACATGGCGTAAATGGCATGAGGGTATAAATGATGGCATATTATATAAAAGCCATTTTTCATTTGTGATCACTATCCACGAAAACTACTGAACCAATCATTTCCAAATTTTAATGATGTCATCTTTATAGTTCCAGGAAAACTTAAACCCACCTCATTTAAATTGAATTTTAATTATAAATTTATGATTTTTTTTTATCCAATATGTAAATAATTTCAATACGTCAGAGGCAAAAAAATCATGCTTACCAGATGAGAATTAGAACATTAACACACTTATGTTGTTAATTACATCTCATAAATAAAACTAACTACTACGATATGATACAGCCATAATTTTCATGAAATTTAATAGCATTTGAATTCCGAATTTTGAACAAGGCTTATGTTTGAGTTGTGATCAACAATTTTGGTAATTAAAAAATTAATTCATTTGACTTTATAAAATTCACAGAATTTTCATATCGATAAATTTATAAAAGATTAATGAATTATCTAACATTGTATCTTAGTTATCACTACCTTTTAATAAACTACAATAGCTCATACATTGATACTATTAAAAAATCAGTAGTTGAATCCGAAATAGTTGAATTTGATGTAGGATTTTTCTTGGAAGTACCACCTTTTCAAAAATTACAAGAATGACTAGAAGTATTAATTTTCTAAACAAGTCATCGTCAAATATTATTTGTCTTGTTGCGTATATTTAGTTGTATTGAGCGCAATCTATCATAATTTTGTCGATATTTCCCTGGGGATATTGCCATTAATCAAAATCGCTAGTGATTGCCGGGGGCTGTAGGGGAACCTTGTAGCAGTCAGGCACGAATCAGTCTAATAGCCCTCAGCGCTCAGCGATAGATCTTGAATAAAATTGAGGTTCCTATTACTCGGGAAACTATTAATAGTTCACGATCATCATGAATTTAATTTATTTCCATGAAATATATTTTAATGAATAATGTCAGATGTGAAGGCTGGGGTCTCTCGCTATTAGAGAGTTTACCATCATACACGCCTGTTTTAAAATATCGATTAGAAGAAAGTTTAGTTCAGAAATTAAAACATGAATGAACATTCATATATTTTCATAAACACAGTTAACAAAATTATCAAAGGTGATAATTGAATGAATGGCCTTAAGATAAGATTAACACATAAAGGGCGTTACGCCAGCACGGTAAATGCCCAGTAACCATATTTCCGAATAAATCGCAAATGGTAATCACCAAGTCTATATTCCTTCCCATTGGGGACTGGTTCTTTTATAATTAAATCTAAAACGGAAAACCCTATTTCTACCATCCGTGTCACCCACCATCTTAAGTGATAGTAAATAGGACAAACTAACAGTTGGCGATGAAATCTCAATTTCGATTTTTTTAGACATATCCCCTTCTAGCCTAACACCCTTCGAATAAGTAAATAAAAAGATAAATTATTAAATGTAATAGTCAAATGTTTAAATGTTAAAAGTTGAATGTATATTGTTAACTAAGGTTAATAATTATACAATCTGATGGCTGCTGGACATTAATGAAACTTAATTTTATTTTTTTCATAGTAAGATGCCGGTCTTTGAAAATCACTTTCAACATTCCTATGCCTATTAGACAACGGGTAAACCAAAAAAGTTAAGTTAGGCCGCAAAAACAGCTGTTTAATTTAGTTGATAGAAAAATAGTTTTTTCTAGCATTTTAAAGGGCCTCAATAACGACGTAACTCAACTTTTTAAAAACGGAGATTTTTAAGCAAAATGTCGTTTGGTGCTTCACTGGCACATTTAAATGTAGATAAAGAGAAAAATGTTAATATTAAAAAAAAAAACAACAACTTTTAGTTAACAAGTTTATAAAAATGATTTAGTCATGGAGTTAACAAGCCTTATAGGCTATAATATGTCAAAACGTTTTTAATTTGAGATCTACCAGAAAATTTCAATTTGAGGGTTGCAAGAAACAGATATGACATCATTATTACATAATAAAAATAATTCGTTAATGAACATTCCGTAATTCCTTTCCTGCTTTGTAAAATTCAAAGGTACATTAAAGTACGGAATCCTTCAAATAATTAATATTCTTAGCACGAATGTAATCAAGATCATCCATTCCAAATAATTTTATTTCTTCACATACCTGTTAAATGCCTCGTTTGATTTTTTTTCTTAGATCATCATTTACATCACTATCATCCCTTGTATGAATAAAATAATAAATAAAATCGGAGGCTTTAAAAAAAAAAAAACAATTCTTAGTGCTTAGAGCCCATTGCGCGGAACATACGAATATGTATTGGTTTATATTCGATGTAGAACCACCAAAAACCATTACATCAAAATCGACGACGGGTAGTAAGAGAGGTCCTCTCGTGAGAGATCGGTTCAATTAGTAGGCTAATATGAAATTAATTTTGAGAAATCACCTTCATATTAAACAGTGTTTATCGAAAAAAAAAACTTTAAACCCTGCTAGTGTACTCCGAGTCAGTTGATTCAATGAATATGTTGCAATAACTTCGTACATCAGCACATGTACATATATAGATACCTGATGCATTGTATTATATTTGTTAAACTAAATTATTGTTGACCCATTTACAATCGAAGTGTTACCCAAGAGTAATAGTAAACTTAGGCGATGCTCACTGTGATGATTGAAATCTCCTAGAACTAGATTAGACCAATAGAGGGGGTTCTGTTCTATTCTATTCCACTAGATTGCTTCTCTAGTACGATTGATCTAGTAATCCTATTACTGAACTTATATATCATTTATATTGCGATGATGGGGATTTCCAATAATGCTTAAGTAGAATTATGGTATGTGAAGAAATGTTAGTACAACTAATAAAGTGTAGTGGCCAATACTATATGTATATTTTAGTGGTATATATATATATATATATATATCTTAATATATATAAATTACGTGTCGCCGCCTAGGGGCCGGCTAACACCTAAACTACTGAACCGATTTTAATCAAATTTGCACACCGTGTGCAGTTGATCCAACAAAAAAGATAGGATACCTTATATCTTAATTTATAGTCGCAATATTATTTGTATATTATCTGCAAGTCACAATTATCTGTTAGCTCTATACGATTCTAACATATGGCGGTATAAGGTTATACTATTATATAAAAGGACAAGCAATGTTTCGTTTGTGTTCACTAACCGCCAAAAAACTACTGAACCAATCTCTACCAAATTTTGACTACATCATCTTTATAGGATGGTTTAGCAATAGTAAAATCTAATAATTTTCAACTAATTCTTTATTGAAAAATGAATAATAAGTGGATAACAGTGAAGTTCAAAAATGGCGGCAATTGCAATCTACATGAAAGGTTAAAATGTACAGTGTTACATAGAGGTGAACATTGATAATAAAATTTACTTATTTTCAATTAAATTGTTATAAAAACAGGTATATGGAGTGAAATATACCAAAGTTTAACTACATCAGGTTCATAATTCTAGGTTTAGCAACAATAAAAATTTAAATGTACAATGTTGAATGTTAGAAACGGGTTTTGCCACACTATGACATACTTTTATGGTTAGAAATTAAAATCCAACCAGATCAAATCAATAAAATTATTTCTGTCGAATGAAAATTATTAAAAATCAAAATGCCGATCCTCAGCTGTTTAATATTGTGTGTAAAAATATGAACTTTGAACCTTTAGTTGTGAGCACTGATAATGCAGTTTCGTAATAGTCTCTGTCCATCTGAATTACCAACTCATATATTAAAATTGAAAATTGGATGTATAATTAAGCTTTATGTTATCTTCAAACACCTAATCAATCTAAATTTAACCCAGTTAATAATGGCTGCTATGCGTAAAAATATCATCAAAAATAAAATTTTCAATTCTTCACTTTAATACAAGATTTTTATCGATAAATATTTAAAAAAAAATTAATTATTAGTTAAAATTATCTAAGATCTTCACTTATGAGAGCGGGCGAAGCCTCGACGGGGGATGATGAAGTTATATATAAAAGGACAAGCCATTTTCGTTCGTTATCACTAACCGCGAAAACTATAGAACTATTCTGTACCAAATATAACTATATCATCTTCATAGTTCAAGGAAGGTTTAGCAATAATAAAATTTATATATTTTCTATTAAATAACTGTTTTAAAAAGCGATAAATATGTGGAGTGCAGTAAAGCGAGCGCCATTTAAGAGAGGTTACAATGATCCGGTGTTAAATATAGCTAGAAATTGATAATAATGTTACTTAATTCAATTAAATTGTTATCAAAAAAGCTATACATATGTGGCAAGCGACAATAGCGTTTTAGTAAAACTAATGAACCTATCTGAACCAAATTTTAACTACATCATCTTCATAGTTCTTGAAAGATTTAAAATTAGAAAGTTTACCATAATAATAACTTATACTATTATATAAAAGGACAAGCCATTTTACGTTTGTGATCACTAACCACGAATACTACTGAACCAATCTGTGCTAAATATTAACTACATCGTCTTCATAGTTCCAAGAAGGTTTAGCAATATTAAAATCTACTGATTTTTCATTTATTTTTTATTAAAAAAAGAAAATATGTGGACAACAGTGAAGTTTGAAAATTGACCGATAGGTGGAGAGGTTCTACGCGAGAGGTTACAAAAGAGCTTGAAATCGATGATAAAATTTACTTATTGAACTATAAAGAAAATTATTAAAAAAAGATTTAAATATGGTGTGCGATATGTGGATCCCAGTGAAGCTTGAAAATCGAACGATTGTGTATAGCACCATCCCACAATAGAGTTAACAATGGTAAACTGAACCTATCTGTACCGACATCTAAATAAATAATTTTTATAATTCTAGGAAGGTTTTGCAATGGTAAAATTTACAATAACTAAAATTTAAATGTACAATGTTGAGAGGCAGGACTGAGGTTTGCCACACTGTCATATACTTTTATAGTTCGAAAACAACATCCAACCTGATGAAATCAGTAAAGTTATTTCTGCCGAATACAAATTATTACTAAATCAAAATGTCGATCCTTTACTTTTTTATATTGTGTGTAAAAATATGATCCACGGGCCTTCTGTCGTAAGCACTGATAATGCAGTTTATTTTCCGCAAAAGTTTCTTAGTCTTTATCCAACTTGATTACCGATTCATACATTAAAATTCAAAATTTTATGTCTAATGGTGCTTTTACGCAATCTCCAACTGCCTAATCAGTGCGATTATAACTAGATTAATAATTACTGCTATGCGTGAAAAAATCATTGAAGAAATAATGCTGAACCACATGCTAAAATACAAGAATCTTATCGATAAACAAATAAAACATTAATTTTTAGTTGAAATTAGCTTTACTTATGGAGGGCGGGCGAAGCCGCGACAGGGGTGCTAGTATATATATATATATATATATATATATATATATATATATATATATATATATATATAAGCTAACTATAACTCTAACTCTGTTGGTGTTGCTCGGATCGAAAATTTGCTAAGAGTTAACCTATTAGAAACTAAATAGAATTTATATTTTTAAATATAAGATTCCCCGCTAGTACCTACCATTTAGGATGTATATTGGTTGAATGAAAAAAGTCACGTTTTAAACCCCCGTTTTTTCTTAACTTTGTTTATTTCGAATAACCATTAAATTAATAATTTTCAATCATACTGGTAAGCAGAAAAAATAAAGAACTCAAAAGCATAAACAGTCAGCAGGATTATTCTATTTAATTCGAAAATTTATTTCCTACAGAAAACTGAATAACAGAAAAAAAAAACAAAAACAAAACGTATGATAGTTGACTATTAAATGGGAAACCCCTAAAACATGTTCCATGTTATTCATTCATTATCCGACTGGCTCATGGAGAGGCACTGTTTTCGACTATGATTGACATTAGTAATCACAGTGTAAAGAATGTTATAATAAATAAATAATATTATAAAAAAAATAAAATAGTAAAAAAGAAAAACTTTCAAGCATTTTATATTTATCATATTGGAAGTTTTGAAATCACATTATATCTAGATTTCCATTCGGTAGGAGCTCCTGCAATGATTAAATCTCCTCCTGTATGAATACATCGGAATACTTTATGTATAAAGTTCTGGATGGAAGGAGGATTGGGAGGGGCGAGTTATGAAAGGGCTTGTATTTCGTTCCTAACTCCCAGAAACTCCCGCGCGTCGAATGGTACTACTTTAAGGGACGCTTTTGCTTGCTAGGCTCCGACATTTATCAACTCATGGAATAAGTTATTCTGATTAAAGTAAACATAAATATAACAAAATAACGTTTGTCAATAGACTTTAAATTTTACATAAGAAAAAAATCATGAAAAGAGATTTTACCAATTATACTGACAATGAGTATGAATTAAATTTTATGATTTCAGAAAATAAGATGTGTATGACTCCAATATAGGTTGCTCAAAATATTTACCTAATTTTGGACAAAAGTCAACTTATCTAGTTTTTCCCAAATGTAACAGATTTTAAAACTATATAGAATATCATACGCTACAAATGTTTTGAATTCGAGATGGACGCCTGCTAATATTGTTTAACATTTATTTGGTTTGATTATTTCACTATGTTTAATGTTATTGCAATGTATAAATAATTGTAATTGTCTAATTTTTTTTTTTTACGGAACGGCCTTAGAGACCTAGCGATTATCATTATTTTCACTTCTTTTCTTATCCCTCTCCCTCCCTCTCAATTCCCAGCCTTTCCTCATTCTTTTCGATTGCTCCTTCCTTCTTTCCTCGGTTCACGCTATTCCTTTTTTCGCATCTCTCTTTCCCACAGGACCTTAATTTCTTTTAGTCTTTTCCTATAGTCATCCCTATCGAAATACTCTTGGTCTGTTATTTTCAATCTCTCAGTTACTTCCTTCATCTGTTTGATATATCCACAGCACTCTTGTATCCTCTCTGTTTATAGAAGATTTATGCCCGTTTCCACATCATTTATTTCTTTGGTTATTTCCTTATTAGGTTTAAATAATGTAATAAAACTCGTACTTAGTATGATTTGTTTTAATAAAAAAATAAATGTCATATAGTTAAATATGGACGTTGAAAAAATAATGGAATTGCCTCCAGGGTTACTCACCTGTCAATTTATCTGATTAAAAATTGTATAACAAACTAAGTTCGATTGCTGAACCAAGGCATATTGGAAGTTATTTCTCCAATGCTCTTCTCATCACTTGTTATTTCAACATTAAAAATGAGATTGAATATTCATATAGTTTCGAAAATGCAAAACATATGCAAGGACTAAGACGATTTGTTTATGCCTGAAAATAAAAAAATCGAAGGTAATAATGAATAAATATAATATTATTTATTAATATAACATATCCACATAAACATAACAATCCACAATGTGTTGCTTTTATACGTCCCAATTCTTTCCGAGTCACTAAGATTGGTAACTTTTCGGGTATCAGAATGAGGTAAGCAGTGGACGGTTTGTGGACTATGGCAGAAGAAAAAATACATATATTGATAAACATTAATTGAACTAACACAAGAAACTATTTTTATTAAAAAATATGGTCTACAGAAGGGTAAACTAAAAAAAAAAGATATTTTATAGAGGTTCAGTTTAATTTCAGATTTCAGTTAATGAAAACAAAACTAGTATTATCTATATATTTTCTATAAGTTAAGGCGGTGAAGCAGACCAGTTTTCAAACTAAGATAGAGTAAACAAACAAAAGTTAACAGCTATGGTGAATTGTACAAGTGTGTTTATTTAAAAAAAATCATGGTTGATTTTACAAACTCCCCACAATATTCTGTTATTGATCAACCATAAAACTACGCCTCATTTTAGGTATACATCGTAATGCAACAACTTGGGAATAGTTATTCTTCTTAAATTTTACAGAAATATTTATGCAGGTCGATGAAAAATGTTGAAAATATCAAGAGAGCGCGGACAGAGCGTTTTTGCCTGTTTCCAGTAAAACGATTTATCATCGAAGGGCTTAAGTTGTCTCCCTTAGTGACACCCAGGGGGCAGTACTCTTTCAAAGCTTCTAGAAATTCTGCTATGCCCTTTATAATTTTGCTAAAAGGTTTCCGTGTTTCTTGTAAACACTCCGTCAAAATTTCATGATCATTAAAAAAATTTTAATTTTTAATTCCTATTCAGTTTAAACATTTAGAAGTCAATCGCCCTTAGATGCCACTGAATTTCAAGATACATATTTACTAGTCCATTAAATGAACATGTTGTAGAGTGCATGAAATATATGATTTTTTTTTTACTTCAGAGCTTGGCTAGGAATAAGTAAAAATACCAAAACTCTCCGTCCCTGGGGGTGAGCATATTGACTGGGAGCCATGCAAATTTAATTGAAAAGACATGAATTTGTTTCCTAACCAATTTTATTGTATCATCCACCTTGAAATGATATATAGTGGTCTGGCTGCCTGTATCTGTCGGAACGTGGTGTGGCGCACGCTTAAAATCGCCCAAAATAAGAAAAATAATTGGAAAGGTATGTTCTTGAGTTTGGTATAATTTTTTTAGTGTATCATTTTCTAAACACGAATCAAGTGGTCTGGCAGCCGAAAACCGTCGGAAACATGCCGGTTTTTAAATAGCGGAAAACTGACCCAAAAAGAAATTTTATCTTCCATTTTAAGCGTGCACCACGCTGTAAATTCGGAACGCGGCGACGGATGTAGCCAGACCACGATATATCATTTCAAGGTGGATGATATTATAAAATGGGTTAGGAAACAAATCCATGTCTTTCTAATTAAATTTGTATGTGGCGGGCTTCTGGAATAATATGGTAGAGGAGGAGAGAAGGCACATTTTGAGCTTTTTCGGTTATTTGTAGTTAACGATGGACCCTAGAAAAAATAATTTTTAAATTAAAAATGAAAGATAATAAAATTTCCTATAAAACTGTTTCTATACACATTTGTCGAATCAACGGTTTTCAAGATACAAGTTATTGAAAATCGATAATTTCGAAACCAAATCATTTATACCTCACTTTTTGTCAAACATCTAATTCTAGTGCCTCACACGACAGTTTCTCATAAAAAAATTGTAAATTACTTTAAAACATTCAACATTTTTTTTATAGTTGTAATTAAATCATTACAAATCATACAATAATAATGAAAGTACTTACATATACTAATATGTAAAAAATGTATTTTATGTCGAATTCTAATAAGCTTTTCACAAACAAGAAAAAATTAAAAATAGCTATTCAAAAACTTTAACTGACATGTTAAGGTCACACACTTTCCACAATGAATAAGTTTTCGTGGATCCGCTCTTGCTTTTTCAATTACCAAGAAATCGGACGAGGACTTGAAGAATGATATGCAATATGCTCTGCACCTTTGCCTTTGACATTGTTTCTGAGAAACGGTCGTAGCAGGCATTAGAAGCCAAAGTTTGAAAAAAGTAAGGTAAAAATAATTTTTTTTCTCGAAAATTATCGATTTTCAATAAGGTAAAACTGTTGGACGTTCGACAAATATGTACAGAAATAACGTTACAAGAAAATATAATGAGCATTCATTTTTAATTTAAAAGATATTTTTCTAGAGTCCGCAACATTTTTCGAGATATAATAAAAAATCTAAAACTAGGAACTCCTCCCCCTCCCCCCCGACCACATGCTTACCTCCCAGGGACAGGGACTTTAAATATTTATACCTACGAACTACTCCAATCAAATCTCCGAAGTAAAAAATTCTCGCATATTTCATTCTCTCTACACACCTTATTTCAGTACTCATTGACTGGACAAGACATGACTATAATCAGTACTTTTTAGACATATGAATTTGAGCTTAGAGGTGGCATTAAACCACCCACTTTTTCTCGTATCCAACCTAAACGAACTACGATCTTTCGATTTTAATGTTCCCTAATATGTCACAAATAATCTTATCGACAATGATCTTAATGTTCCACGTAATCATCAGAAGGCCCAAACCAAATACTTATATGTAATTTTGTTTGTACCTTTGTAATTTTTAATTAATAGAAAGTAAAAAGAAAATATTTTTTATGATTATTGTGCCTAAAATACTATGATATGGATTAATTGATCAGCTGATACTTTGAAGACAGTTTATGTTGCACTCGAGGTCCTCTTATACTCAGACGCCTCAGATTAATTATTCATTCACTTTAATTTTATTGACTGGGTGTCACCTTTTAAAGTCTATCCACTCATTCTTCTACGGGTTAGATATTCTATGAAGTTTCATTATTTTCATAAATATAATGGCGTTTCTCATATCTTAATTTAATGGGCAAAGGATCCTTTACTAGATAGAAACTAAAGTGGTTCTCTAAATATTAATTATATTATAAATTACACCCTCAAGCTTTTGGATCTGAGTGATTTTGCTATAAATATTTTCCATCGCACTCATGGGTTGATTTTTGGTACATCATATTTTAGAGATAATATAAGAATTTCAATTTAAAATTGATTTTAAAGTGAATATTTTGTAGGGACAATATAGGTATATATATAAATCGATTTCTCCCTGTCTGAAAAAACCAATAGATCATGGAAATATCTATCTTTAAACTACTGCCTCTGATATGGAAACTGTTGGCAAATTGTCTATGTGAGCAGCACCAACAGGGCTAGATCGTGTCAAAAAAAGGTCCTAGAGTTATAAAATGTAGGCAAAACATGACTGTGTTTTTTCATTTATGGAACTATCAACATTGCGTAGCTCATAAACAATAGGTCCTAGGGGCAAATGTTATATATAACTATTGATTAAATTTTTGATCAGGAACCTGTCGTCAAATTTTTGATCCTGGCATACCAATAAAACTAGAGGTAGTAAAAAAAAAAATTTCGGCGCTTCCCTCTTCACCGCACGCGATGCGTCACTTTTTTCGCTTATCGTAATGAATTCTTTGATCCTTTAGCTATCCAGTGGTATAATTTAATTTTGGATGTAGAGGCGAGATTCGAAATTACAACGCCAAACTGTATCCCCAAAACTTTTGTTATCATTAGGCTTTTTGGATTGCCCCCGTATGGTAGCCAATTTAAAGACCTATTAAAGTCAATAAATAATTTTTAGTGTGTCAAAAAGTAACACATTTTGAGGGTAAAAAAGAAAAAAAATATTAGAGTGAAATGATTTTGTGAAGTTACAAAACAGCAACTTTTCCGGAAACTTTTCCGCGAGGTCTGCTTGTTTTCGGGGAAACTGAGTTCTACTCTTCAGAGTAAAGTCCATTGTTTTTAACTACTTTCACTTTATCGTTCTGCTAGTAGTTGGATTTTATGCCGGTACTTCTTTGGTTTTGAGGTAAGGACATTTTCGTTTTAAATTTGTATGCCCTCGTTATTACTGAAACGAGCCATAATCTAATAGCACAATGTTCGGTTTGAACGCCGGATAAGGCATTAATCCTTCCAGTTCCGAAAATGTTTACATGGCTAACGAGTACGATGTGCAGAGGCATTGCCGAGTTGCGTAATAGCTTTCTATTATGGTTCTGGTTGATCAAAGTGGAGCACTTTGCATTCACAACTCAGTGTAGGTGCTCATTGTAAATGTTGAGTCCAGCACCCGACCATAAGAAACAAGCTCAAAATGCAAAACGTTTTTAAATTTCTAACAAACACGTTGCATCACTTTTTTTTTTTTTTCTTTTTCTTTTTTTAACCAAGCCAAAAAAACCGAATCGCAGCAGTAGTTTAGCTGATAACTAGCATCTGCCTTTGCGCTTTACTTATTTTTTTCATACATTGCACGTGTGTTCTAAAAATTTAAAGGGTCCCTTGAGCCAACTTAAGTTATAAAGAATTAAATACTTTGTCCAAGAAAACATTGTCATAAAAGAAGAACAGATACATTTTTATAGGATTAATTATGGTAGCATTAGGGGTTGTTTTTAATTCACTAGGATTTTTGTGTTACAAACTGGTTTGAAAATGATGTACTGCCTTGGGCTCAGATTGCTCTTTCTCTTTTTTAGTTGAATCTTGGAATTTTTGAATATATAATTTTTTTTTTTAAAACTAACAAAAATAATAATTCAAAAGTATTAGCAGTTAGTTAAGGAATTGGTCATAATAATTTTAATTTTTAAAATTCTTGTATTGACGACTACCACTGATGATTAAGTGAAATTCTAATATTTTATATACTTTTCCTTTTTTTATACCAATCAGCCCTTTCTAATAAGATTGATTTAACAGAAAGAACAAACTATGACGATGATGACGCTGCACTGATGAGTAAAGCCCCAGCAGGGTATGGAAGCTAACAAACCGCTGAAAGCTAAATACCTAACGCTGAAAGCCCTTCAATCAACTGTGACGATCCCAACTGATTTACCCAAATGATTTATCCAGCAGCTTCAAAACTTATGAAATAAAAAGTTATGATAAAATTTCCTTCGATAATGTTTACAAAAGAGATATTATTATATCTATACCTTTCTACAGATAATCAGTAGAACATAACGCAGGGTGGGCCAGAAATCAGGGTGTTGAAATATGTAGTTATATTGTTGCTATCGATATTGTTTTAACCTTTTTTGTAGATTATAAAAAAAAAAAGTAATCTTTAAATTCGTCATAGAAAAATACATAATTGTGTAAAGAAATACATATTGTAAAATTGTATGATAATTTTATAACTATTCGAAGTACTGCCGGATTTATTGGAACGGACAATCCTCGAGTGATCAATCAGAAGGAATTGCACCCACTTAAGAGCATGGTCTGGTGTAATGTGACGAAGATGTGATTGGACCGTATTTTTTTATCGACCTATAATCGGAAATTGCTTTAATCCAGCTATTCACGACAAAACAGGCGAATGGTTCCAACTATCGGAAAAACACTACACACTGCGAGGGACACAATTTAACTCCCCAGGCAGCTGTTTGAATAAAAAATAATATATCTTGCTTATAACGTAAACTGTACTTCACGATCTCCAAATATACCTACAATATATTTCTTCCTGTTGGTGACATGGCCAATTGAATTATTTTTTTAAAAGAAACTAAAACTACATATCATTAGAGTACAAAAAGAAGATGCATAATAATAGCAAAGTTATTATATATACTACTGTATAAAACGACAAGCCATTTTTCTTTTTATATCACTAAACACCAAAATTATTACACCAATCTTAACCAAATTTTAACCACAGTATCTTTATAGCCCCAGGAAGATTTATCAAAAATAAAACCAACTTATGTTCAATCAATTTGTTATTTAAGAAGTGAGTACATCTGGATAACAGAGAAGCTTGAAAATCGACCGATACGTGGTTAGCACCATTTCGCAATAAGGATTAAAAAGGGAAAACTACTCTTGCCATTCAGATACTCTTATGGTCAGAAATAGAAATCCTACCAGATGAAATGAATGCAATTATTTTTTCCGAATAAAAATTATTATTATTATCAAGGTTTCTAAATAGTCCGTTTAGATTACTAACCCATATATTAAAATTAAAAATTGGATGTTCAGTTATGATTTTACGTAATATTCAAACACCTAATCAGTGCAATTTTAACCAGGTTAAAAATCACTGCAATTTGTCCAAATATCATTGAAGAAAAAATGCTCAATTGCATACTTAAATACAAGGTTTTTATGGATAAACAAATAAAACTTTATTAAATTATTAGTTAAGATTCTCTAAGTTGTTTACTTATACTATAATATTTTATGAAATATATAATTTTATTAAAATTTATTATTTTGTTTTACATTACATATACCTAACTCGGTTATTTTGGATCATTTATCATTCAATACTTCAAACTTTCTTTCTTCATTTTGATCTTCATATATACCTCGATAAATGAAAATAATTTTGGTAAAACTATTGCGTTTTTTTTTTTTGTTTTTTTTTTAGTTTTTTTTTTTTATTGTAAGACTGTGGATGTTAGTCTAAAGCAAATATTTAGTTTAAATTTAAAATTAGCATTTCCGTTGAAGGGGAGAGGGAGGCTTCAGATTTTCATCGTTATGATTACATTTACTTTAGACCGGAAATTAATTATGCATTCTTTTGAATCTATAAGAGTTCCTCAACTCGTTAAAAGAGTTTTAAGGAGATCCCGATAGAGTCTGCCCCGGGCAGCTTCGGACGTTGATAAGTCTCTTGTCAATAGTTAATAATAGCGGGCTTTGTCGTTTTATATATATATTTACACGAAATTATCATGGCTAAAGAAAATGATTAATTTTGAAAATTTCCAGAACAATTGCAGTCATTAAAATATTGGTTTACAATAAATAACCACTTTTTCTTAAACAAAAACAATACTATATAACAAAAACAGTGATTAAAAATCAACAAAGTTACATTCGTAAGAAATATTAAATAAATGGAGTTAGATGTTGAATAATCCTAACCTAGGAGTGTTAAGACCTTTAATTTTTAGTACTGGATTTTAGTTTGAACCTACAAGAATATTGGGTCATTCCACAACAAATCAATCCAGGGTATAAACCTGACCACCTCAGAATCTCAAGAAATTTGTAGAAGGTATAAGAATTTCGATTATCCGATCCACTCCTGACTGCATTAGTTGAACGTTCTACTATAAGTCAATCGATTTCTTAGAGGCAACCTTCCTTAGTTAGTAATTAATTATGGTAATAATTAGCATTTATACAAAAAAATTAAAAAGAAGCTTTTTAAAATTACTATTTAACTATGAACGCATTAGCCTCCTATTTTAAAATTTCTGGAATCACTTATCAAAATTATGAAATATTTGTAGGGAATAAAAAATTCTGAAAGCCATTCTAAGAAAATGAAAATCCGAATTTAGGATTGAGTCAAGGGAAAAAAAAAAGTTTTTCTTAATCTCTTTAAAAAAATATTCTAAGGAGTTGGAGGTAATCTTGCCCCTGATCTTTATTAGAGATGATGACGTGGGAGGAAGGATGAGAGAGAGAGAGAGAGAGAGAGAGAGAGAGAGAGAGAGAGAGAGAGAGAGAGAGAGAGAGAGAGAGAGAGAGAGAGAGAGAGAGAGAGAGAGAGAGAGAGAGAGAGAGAGAGAGTGAGAGAGAGAGATTCAATTTAAAGCAACTTTCCTTAAACAACATATCCTTATTTTACCTTAGTATTAATTTATTTAATTAAAAACGTGATCATCATCTGATTTTGAATTTTAAAAAAATTTGGCCACTCTTCTGATTGGTTATCGTTATTATTAAAATGCCAAGACTTGAAAGAATAATAGATTGTTTTCTACGATTTATCATTGTGTTTCCAGAGTTTGCCATATTTCTTTTCGATGGCTTTTCTCTTAAAACCCAAGCAAGTATCTTCTTGCTTATTCCCACCTCTATGTCCTCATCTGTTCCGATTCATTCAGTTAAAATTCGAAATTTACTACCATTTTCCATATTGGGCATTACTAATAAAGGTGCAACGGACAATTGTTTATTAGTATCTCTCTCCCTCTCTCTCACTCTCTCCCTCTCTCTCTCTCTCTCTCTCTCTCTCTCTCTCTCTCTCTCTCTCTCTCTCTCTCTCTCTCTCTCTCTCTCTCTCTCTCTCTCTCTCTCTCTCTCTCTCTCTCTCTCTCTCTCTCTCTCTCTCTCTCTCTCTCTCTCTCTCTCTCTCTCTCTCTCTCTCTCTCTCTCTCTCTCTCTCTCTCTCTCTCTCTCTCTCTCTCTCTCTCTCTCTCTCTCTCTCTCTCTCTCTCTCTCTCTCTCTCTCTCTCTCTCTCTCTCTCTCTCTCTCTCTCTCTCCTCTCTCTCTCTCACTCTCTCTCTCTCTCTCTCACTCACTCTCTCTCCCTCTCTCTCTGTCTATCTATCTCTCTCTCTCTCTTCTCTCTCTCTCTCTCTTATCTCTCTCTCTCTCTTCTCTCTCTCTCTTATCTCCTCTCTCTCTCTCTCTCTTTCTCTCTCTCTCTCTCTCTCTCTCTCTCTCTCTCTCTCTCTCTCTCTCTCTCTCTCTCTCTCTCTCTCTCTCTCTTTCTCTCTCTCTTCTCTCTCTCTCTCTCTCTCTCTCTCTCTCTCTCTCTCTCTCTCTCTCTCTCTCTCTCTCTCTTTCTCTCTTTTCATTTAAAATATAAACAAAACTAACCAATGAGTATATGTAACAACAAATGTAACACAATTGTAAAAAGAAAAAGGAAAATCAGTTGGATTGTTGTTTTTAGTTAGCAAGACAATTGTGCCAAAACTCTAATCTCTTATGAACAGATCTGTGACTTCAACTGGACAAACGGCATACTTAAAATCCACATACAAGACTAAAACGACAGGAAACTGCTCGTCGTTTTCGACTTCTTCCACATTTACTAAACAAACGTTTAAAGGCTCCGATTTACTACAAAGGACTCATTTATATGACGGTTATCAGACCTATTTGGCAATACGGAGTTGTGGTTTTGTGCTCCACTAAACTATCAGATTCCTCTCTCAAAATCCTTCGAAAAACCCTTGATGTTTCCTTCTTCGCGACAAACAAACTTATGCATAAAGACCTTAATATTCAATATGTTGCTGATTTAGCCCAAACCAAATACCTATCCTTTCATAGTAAACTCCATAACCATTTAAATCCACTAGCCTCTCAAACCTGCTTTCCATACCCGACAACCCACCGAGACGAATGGAAAAGATGGCTTCGGAACCTTCTAACATACAACTTTTATTGAAGTACTACAAGTGGGTTGTTGGTTCACAAGTGTTGGCATGTTATTATGAACGTTATAATCACATTTACTACATTTTTTTTTTTTTAATAGAGTTTTACATTTTTTTTTTTAATTTATTGATATTTAAAACTGTATACATATATGTACCATAAATTTAAGGAAATTATTACAATGACTTGTCTATAACAGGTGAAGAACCACTCACTAGTAGCACTTCAATAAAAAGAAAAAATTCTATATAATAAGATCTCTCGGCCATCTTCTTATCAGACGCCTCGGTGGAATATCAAGAATAGAATGGGAAGCAAGTTGAAAGACTTGTGGATTAGAATGGTTACGGATTTTACCATGAAAGCAAAAGGTATCTGGTTTGGGCTAAATTAGTAACATATAAAACATTAAGGTCTTTATAGAAAAGGTTATTTGTGACAAAGTAAGGATCATTAAGGATTTTTCGAAGGGTTGGATACGAGATGAATTAGATAGCTTGGTGGAGCCCCAAGCTCAACTCCATATGTCCAAATAGATCTGATAAAAAAAAATAAAAAATTTAGAATTTCAATGAAATCTGATATTTTAATTAATTAACATATTGTTTCGCAGCATTTTATTTAGGTAATAAGTAATGATTTATGTTCAGGTGTTGGAAAGAAATTGATTACAAAAAATAATTGGTTATTAAGGGAGAAAAGTTTGGGGTAAAAATATCGTTTTTCTATTGATGTATAAATTATTAGCGGTTCATTGATAAATTGTATCCAAAGCCCTCTAGAGATGGAATATGTTTTTTGTTTTTTTAATTTAATTAATTCAAATTATAAATTCATAATGTTAATTTATATATTTACCTGATTGCCACTCACCTGTAGGTTACACGAGGCGGTATTTACATTTGGAGCAGACAAGCCACAGATTTGGCTACAGAAGACGTACTGTTTGTATTTTAGAATGGGCACTAACTAGATGTTTGCCTTGAGCTAGCTCATTACTGGCTGGCTCTGTATGCTCCCTGCGTCGGGGGGGAGGAGGGGGGGTCTTCTTGGAATCATCCCCTCTGGTAATAACTTCATTTACCTCTCAGGGCGGTGACGTGTTTAGTTCAAAGTACTCATCAATCAACCAAAAATATTAAAATAATTAACGTATTTATTGTATTTATGTGCGTTGGTATTGCCTCTAAAAATACAGACAGTTCTTGTAATTATGTTTAGTAATAAGTTTTAGCAAATGGGCAGAAGCTAGAGATGAACGATTTTTATTTTCTTAATGACTTAGCCAAAATCTATAGTATTTTTAAAGATATTGTGAGCATGAATATTCCAAAAACTATACTAACAAATCATTACATTATATTAGCTTACAACTAAAGGCCCGTGAATATATTTTTTTTTTAACAATAACAAAAGGATCTAATTGCTTTTTTAAGAACAAATTAATTGAAAATCAGTCTATTTAATTATTGCTAAACCTTCCTGAAATTATAAAGAAAATGTACTTAAAATTTAGTACAGTTTGGTTCAGTACTTTTCATGGTTAGTGATTGCAAACAAAAAATGGCTTGTCCTTTTATATAATAGTATAGATGTACCGTAACAAAACAATAACCTTATAAATTGATCGTACTAATAGATTAGTAATATTCCACCATTTTTTTTTTTTTTTTTTTTTTTTTTCATTTTTTCAGGTAGACGTTTCTTTGTTTTTTAGAGGCTTGCGTCCCCATGTACTTCATTTAGCCAGGGCATCTGAAACGTATATAACTACATGGCTTATTATAGTTTTGCATTTGATGGAGCATATACGTCAAAAATGTATTCAAAATTTCATTATATATATATACACCCCATCGAATGGAAGGCTTAATGAACAAAAAGGGATATAAATCTTAATAATTAAAAAATTAAAAATTTCGTAAATATAAAATTGCTTTGCAATTGTTTGTTTTTTTTTTTTTTTTTTTTTTTTTTTTTTTTTTTTTTTTTTTTTTTTTTTTTTTTTTTTTTTTTTTTTTTTTTAATGTACTCTGGTTTAATGTACTCTGGTTAAAGTACATGAAAACGTTTAGCCAAACATGATAAAATCTATTGGGTGGAATTATTTGCTTGTTCATGTATAATTTCCTGTCATAGACATAGGAATTATGGTTGTTATTAATAGATTTTTTTTTTTTTTTTTTTTTTTTTTTTTTTTTTTAAGTCTTGAAAGTTGAATAAACTAATGTCCTATAAACGAAACTGATTATATATATTTATTTTAAAAATGGGATAGACTGAATGCATTTTATAATGAAATAATTCATAATTATATTTTTTTTTATTTCATTCAATAAAATTAGAATAGGCTGTTGACTATTATAATTCTATTTCGGCCAAAATTTAAGTTGCCACACCTGATATATGAGTTCAGCAACCCAAAAAGATTAGACTACTGAATTTTTTTAAAGATTCCTAGGCTTGTCAATTAGCAGGTTATACATTTTCCGTTTTTGGTTAGTCAGTAGGAGGATTGCTTGGGTGTGATGTACTATAAATATTCTATGTTTGTTTGATTTCGTGATCTGCAGCAGTGATATGTCTGATATAAAGTGTTTCGGTAATAATGATTTACTTGTATTGTATTTTTTTTATTTTACAGGAATTTTACAATTTACAAAAATAGTTCAACAGAATATGTAGACTAAAGTGGATCTCCTATTTATTATAAAGAATCAGAAAGAAATTTAAAATATATTAAAATTAAAAATAGTATCCATACTGGAGTTAAGTTAGGTAAAATTTATAGTTATCAATAGACAACAACACATTTTTAAATAACTTCATTTAGTAGATAGGATTTACCTTATGAAATATTTATTATATAATTTTCCGTAATCGCAATATTGTTTTCAGTACATTTTGCAAAGAATTTTAAAAAAATATGCTACATAATTGTTGTTTTTAAGTACTTCGAAATAACTACTTTCATTCGCTTGTCGTTGGTCGTTGTTAGCTTCAAATTTTTCAATATCAGTTTAGATAAAAATAAAAGTTGGAAACAATTTTATGTACTCCATAATTTATTCCTAGATGTGTTCTGTTTTATTCCGAGATGAGCTATTATTTTTTTACTGCTTATCAACCATTTTTAATTTTTAACTTGAATTTTCGACATTTCATTATTAATTGCAACACAGCTATGGACGCATTCAAAGTTACTTTCCTAAAGCAGTAGCATTTTAGAAAGACATTTTTACGGTCACTTAGAATTTTTACGGTCACTTAGAAATGTATATTAGTTTCTCACAGTAATTTCTTATTTTATATTTTAATAAAACCTTCTATATTACAGTTTAGGAAACAGTAATATTTAAACCCCACTCAGAGAGAAGCACATAAATCACGCGTGTTATTATATCCAAATCCAAACAAATCTCCAGGAGCGAGTTTTCCGGAACCGAGGCCTAACCCAATTTCATTTAAACCCTTAAGCTCAGGGTTAATATTCCATTTACAAATATGTATGAATATCTGATACGTAACGTTGTTTCTCTCATTTTATTATTTACTTCGATGGGTTTTATTTTTAGATAAACATTCCCATATTTTACTCCTTAATAATATTTTTTGTTTGATAACGTAGCCTTATATATATATATTTTTTTAAAATCACTACTATGATTTTAAACACAATATTAAAAGCCAAGAGGTTTTGGTGTTCAGTACTTTGTGTAAAAATTAACTGCCAGGTTTGTATATAGCTGAATTTGTTAGTATAATATCTATAAACATACATGTAATTCCTCACAGAAATATAAACTATTTTGGCGGTTTAATGATTCTAGACCGAAGATTAAGTCGATAATTTTGGTGTTTTTTACATCTGATATAAGATTCAGACTTATAAAACATGAAAATGTTTTCAGCTTATTTAACCTTTTTTTTTTTTTAAATTTTCAACTTCGTAGGAAATTTTTGTCTACTATATACTTTACATTTTTCTTTACAATATACAACTCCATACAAAATATAATAATAATAATGCATTTGTAAATGATATGATAATGCTCATAATAACATTTCAATTGCTTATGTAATAAAATGCACAGCAACTACCCATTGGTATTACTTCAATAAAAGTTATATTTTATAAGGTTCCGAGGCCATCTTCTTTTCAGACCATTTGGAGGGTTGTCTGAAATAGAGTGGAAAGTGAGTTAAGATACTAATAGATTTGAATAGTTATGGATTTAACTATGAAAGGATAGATATTTGGTTTACTGTATATTGGGTCTATATTTTACTTATTACCGGTAGTTTTCTTCCTAAAAATATAAGAACAACAATTTATTGATTTATTTTCATGATTCAATATGTCAACCAAATTTGATTTTAAAGAACATTTCATTTGAGTGGTACTAATGAGTAGTTCCTCTACAAGTTGTCATGTCACTTTGCGTTGCAATTACCTCGCATTTACTTAATGTATGTTTTTTTTTTTTTTATACAGTTGTAAATTTTTATTAGTAAAAGAAAAAAAAATAATTTTCTTTTAGCTTGATTTATAATATAGAGAGGGGGTTGCTCAGTGAGTTAATTGTTTGAGTGATTAGGGTAGTAAGTAGGTCCTTAGCACGGAAGTGTTATGGAAACTTGATGATGGATCGTAAAATCTAATTTAAGTACCAATTTATATAGTGAAAAAACAGTGAATCTTCAAATGAATAATGCTTCAAAATAGGTTATACTGGTACATTAATAGTTCTACATTTGTATTTCGATATCCTTAGTAGAATGTTCTTATGACCAATGAACTGTAAAAATCTGAATTTACTGCCATGTCAATGAATGTAAGAAATATAAAAAAAAAAAAAAAAAATAAAGCATAAATCGTAGAGGAGTCCTTTTCGTGCTATAGGTTCATACCCGACTAAGTCCATCACTCTTCATTTCAATCACTCACAGAAGATGAAATTGGACAGTTGTCTTATATAACTCATTTTTCCAGTAAGTAATTGTCATATCGTCCCAGTTTTTTGTTCTATTACTAGATGTGATATATATTTTACTCTGCCTGGTGCTATTAGGTGATTAATTTGAGGTACAAATTACACAGGCCAACGATGAAAAAACGTTTTTACTTAAAATACCTTATTATTCTGTTTTTTAGGGTGCTAAAGCCAAATATGACACTTATTAAGCCGTATCACCTACCATTTTTTCAGATTTGCACATCCATATATTACTTTTTTTTATTTATTACAGAATTTAACAGCTTTTATGTACCACAAATAAAATTTTAAAATAATTTGTGCTGGATGTAAAAGAGTTGACAGCACTGCTGAAACAGATATAGATATAGATGAGCAAGATGAAGAGTTCCAATGTGCTACAGCAAATATAGTGCCTAAACTGTTTACTCAGATTGAGCATAACGACTTAGTTAGGGATCTTGGTTTAAGAAAAGAAAAAGCTGAATTGCTTGGTTCTAGACTAAAAGAAAAGAACTTGTTGGCAGTTGGAACTAGCATATATGTGTATAGGAAGAGAGAGCAGCAACGTTCGAAATTTTTTGAACAAGAAGATGATTTAGTGTACTGCTCAGACATTCCAGGTCTGATCAAAGAGTTTGGTGTTGAATACAAAAAAGAAGACTGGAGGCTGTTTATTGATTCTTCCAAAACTAGTTTAAAAGCAGTTTTATTGCACAATAGTAACACTCATGCACCTATACCTGTTGGCCATTCTGTACATATGAAAGAGAGCTATGAAAACCTAGAAATAGTGTTGAATGAAATTGGCTATTCGGCTCATGATTGGTGACTTAAAGTAACATTCATGGTTCTTGGTCAGCAAGGCGGTTTTACCAAATTTCCATGTTTTTTGTGTAAATAAGGCAGGAGAGCAAGGAATCAACATTGGTTCAGAAAGAACTGGCCTGTGATCCTAGGAACATTCTCTTACCACCACTACATATAAAGTCTCATGAAACAGTTAATATAATGCTTTATATTTATATGAAACACCTATATATGCTTTTTTAAATTATATAAAAAAAGCAAATTTCTCAAAAATTATGGGCGATACAAAGAAACTAAGACCAGATTTGAATTCAGCACACAAAAATCTATAAAAATCAGCTATTAAAGTAAAAAAAATTTTTCAAAAACATTTTTTTGTTAGCTTGCGTTATTTTCATTTTAAAAAATGATCTATTTTTAATAACGGATATCTCGAAAACCGTTGAAAGTTCGACAAATATGTATATTAACAATTTTATAGTAAACTTAATTAGTTTTAATTTGATTTGAAATACATTTACTTTTGATAGACCCCTCCGTTCATGATATATAATCGAGAAACCAGAAAGTGGGCCCTTCTCCCCTCCCTCACCGTAAGCTCATCCTCCAGGTGTGGGGACTTTTAGTATGCTTACCTTTTAACTACTCCTAACGAAGCTGTGAAGTAAAAAATTATAGAATATTACATGCATTCTACACCTTTCATTTCTGCACTCATTGACTGGGGTCGCACCTCTCCACAAAAACATGTTACTCTTTTGGCTACAACTCCGAAACTAATTGTTCAATCCAAAACTTTACTGGTTAAATTTACTATAAGAACCTATATATTAAGTTTTGATCAAGTACTTTAAAATACCTATTCTAGCACGCTAAATCACTCACTGTTTTAAAATCCAATTTTTTTTTTTTGGTTCATTTTTAACTACAGCTGTAAAACTACGTCCGATCTGAAATTTTTTTTTCAACTACAATCTGGTTATATTTACTATCAGGTCATATATATATGAAATTTTGATTAAGTCCCTTAATAAATCCAAGCCAAATATGTATGTTTTGCCAAAATATGATGATTTTGACATTTTCAATGGGCTGGGTTTACATGCCAGAAACGTATATATGAAATAAAAGAAACTTTAATGCTCTACAACTTTGATTCTGACATTTTTTTTTCTGAGGAAAGATCGTGGAAGGAACTAGAAACAAAAGTTTGACAAAAATTGAGGTAAAAAAGATTTTATTTTTGGAAATTGGATATATATATATATATATATATATTATATATATATATATATATATATATATATATATATATATCATTCGATTTTTAAACCACTGGGATTTAATAACAATGTACTGAAAATGTGTAAATATTATTATGAATTTTAAGTTCTATATAGCACTGTACTTTTGTAACCTCTCTTGATATCCGTTCGTCAACGATCGGTCGATTTTCAAAATTCACTGCGCACCACCTATTTATCATTTTTTAAAATAAAATTTTTATTTAATTTAAATTTTTATTATTACTAAACCTTTCTTGAACTATGAAGTTGATGTAGCTAAAATATGGCACAGATTGTTCCGGTAGTTTTCTTGGTTAGTGATCGCTAACGAAAGAAGATTTGTCCTTTTATATAAAAGTATAGATTAATAAACTTAATATAAATTCCAGTGATTTACCAGGAATGTGTTTACTGCTGCAAATACCTATGTGTTTAGAACATATCTCTTTAAATATCATATTAAAAGTAGATTAGTCTCGTTTTATTCTGAATATCTTATAAATTGGAGAACGATCATACTTGAATAAACATTTTATTCCAAGAACCGATAATGGAGGTGAGGAACAGGGTAAAGAATTCCTAAAGGAGAAATTTCTAAGGATGCATGCAAGCGAAAAGGATATACAAGGTGATTGCTAAGGGTCTTGTATTCAAAGAGTAGAAGAATGGAGGAAGAGTAGTTCAGGAATTTCTGCAGGTATTTTGATTCTTGAGAATAAAGGAGATAGCCAGTATTTTATATTTTAAATCTTGTGAATTGAAATAGTTATGTTAGAAAATCTTTTATTTTTTTTTTAATTTTTAGTTGATTTTTTTTTTTCAAAATAATCTGCGTGCCTAGAACGAACCAAGAAAGAGCCAACACTCCTGGTTGGTTAAAAAAAAGCTTTTATAGGTGCGTTCTAACCCTACTTCCATACACTGTTCCTCTAGGGCCAACTATAGCCGAATTCTTGTCCTAGAAACGCATACCTTCTGGAATTAAAGCGCAGTGTTGTGACGGCGTAGATCCGTAGATTATAGTTGGTCAGGTCTCAGAGGAATTCGGGTATTTCCCAGGAGTATGCCGCCTCTAGGTAAATTTATTGAGGTTAGTAATTAGGTGACATGGTTTAAATTAGTTATTTCTTGGGGTGGAGAGGGAAGTCAAAGGAATAGTGGAAACACTGAAATATTTATTTGAATAATTATTAAAACGTTATTCACAAGCTTTATTGATAAGAATATTACCTTTTTATTATATTGGGTAATTATACAATATTATTTTATTAAGGGGTTGTTTACGGTTTGTTTAATTTTGTTACCCTTAGACCGATTTATTAATAATAGGAAAACAAATACTTTTAGTTATTATTTAGATTACTACTGATTGGCAAGAGCAATCCCGATTTTTCCTCCAGCATTAGGGGGTACTGACATCCCCAAGGCTGTGTATATATACTGTTGAATTCAAATTCGAATTTTATTTATTTTTTTAAATTTTAATTATTGTTCTTTTTTTCTTCTTTGTGTATTAAAAAAAAAAAAATATCGATTCAATCAATAACATTGATTATTGTTAATTCGATAATGTCAGTTTTCTTCCAATTTTTTTTTTTTTTTTTAATATCCCAATTATTGAAATTTACAAGTTTACAAAATATATACATCAAGTAAATGTGATGATAACGATTACAATAACATGTCAAAACTTGAAAAGAACTACTCATCAGTAGCACTTCAATACAAATTCTACACTATAAGGTTTCTAGGCCATCTTCGTTTTAGACGTCTCGGTTTATCGGGAAGGGAAGGAAGTTGAGGAAACTTGTGACTTTGAGTAGTTATGGAGCTTACTATGAAAGGATAGGAATCTGGTTTGGGATATGTCAGCAACAGATGGAACATTGAGATCTTCATTGATAAGTTTATTGGTGACAAAATATAGAGGATTTTGGATTGTAAGGATTGGATACGAGATGAATTGGATGGGTTAGTGAACCCTCAAAGCTCAACTCCGTGCGTCCAAATGGGTCTAATCACAGTCATGTAAATGTCTCTTTTGTAATTAATTGGAAGCTTTGAATGTTTGTCTAGTAAATGTTGGAGTAGTCTGTAACAACTGGTAGTTTCTTGTCGTTTTAGTCTTGTATGTGGATTCCAAGTTAGACGTTTGTCCAAGTGGAGTCCTAGGTACCCAACTCTTGCTCTATACTTTTTTGGTGTCACGTTTTTTTTTTTTTTTTTACCTTAAAAAATGTAAAATTTTACCACGCTGTAGCTCTGTTAATGTTGAGTGGATGAAAATTTGTCGAAAGTTGTCTGATCATAAATTTAACGGGAAATATTTTTTGTAATGTATCATTTGTCCCTAGGACATACACTTTAGGAGCTATATTGGTTTGATTGAAAAAATTTTCGTTTGAAACCTCTATTTCCTCTCGTTGGTTTATTTCACAAAATCAATAATTGTTAATATTAACTTAATTATTAATTATGAAATTTGATTGTTTTAATTTTAAAATGTAATTCAGTAAAAACATTTAAAAACATAAAAACGGTGTAAACGTTTAAAAACAAAGACCTATCTGTGAACTATTGTTTTCCTAGTTAAGGAGAAATTGAGTTTTTTTTTTATCTTCTCTCACAAAATCCTCGGCACGTATATATACATACATAGTATATTTTCCATAGCTGTTTCAACGTAATATTTTTAATAATAATTTCTATTTCTAATTATAATTTCCTGTACAGCCTTTTCAACAGCGTGGGATAGCCTCTCAGTGGGACTCGAGGACATATTGAAGTAAATTATGAACAACTTTATCAGATTTTTATTGATGTCCCGAGTGGGTACATGTTTCACACGTTTACACTGCTTTACGAGTGTGTCTACGTTTCCTTTCATAAAAAATATTTTCTAGATTTTTTTGAAACGTCATTAACATGACTATGAAATATATGCATTTGCATATAGCCAACTAAAACATATATCATCAAAATGGATATGTTTTGAGGCATTTGGAATCAATTTGAGTTATTTTTATTTTACATATTCGCGCATGTTTTGCCATAAATATCTATATTTTAATATTTCGTAATTGCATATTTTTCTACATACACGGGACATTTGAATTTACGGCGTCTGACATTTGAATTTTTGTTTATGTTCCTGAAGTTAATACTTGGAATATTAATTTACTTTTCTTATTTCCCTTATTTCTACCATTATTCCATTACCCAGTCTCCCGCGCAGTGTCTATCAAGACACATTATTTGTTAACTGTTTATTTGTGTACTCCTAGAATGGCAAAAATCACTCTTGCAAAGACAAAAGATCTTTTTGAAATGAGTTTACATGAGTTTTTAATTGAGACTTTAAAGGGTGATAGAGACGTTTTATATTGTATTTGTTTTGATGATGTTGTATAAACTACTGCACGCTTTTTAGTAACACAGCACATCACATGCAGTAATACAGCAAAGCACAAATAAAACAAAAGAATGAGGTAAAATTGAAAAAAAAAACTTTTGTCAAACAAACTTCCACTGATCAGAAAAGTCTGGTTTTGATAGCGATTATTGTCATAATTTAGTTTGACCTATCATACCGTTCCATTAATTAAGAAGCTAATCAAGTGCTTAAAACAGGCTAGTCGATGAATTATTTTAAGGTTCACTCTACGCAATAGATAAATCGATTTGTAAATAAATATCATTGAAGATATTCTGTTATTTTGCCTTGGCGCCATACTGAATCTAAGGCTTTAGATTAATTTAGCCTCGACATGGACCGTAGCCCGGGGACAGACAAGGACAGATCATTTCACAGTTGCTTGGCTTCGCTGCTCTTAATTACAGTTGCTCTTCAGGCCCCTCATCGATAATATGATGGATGGAGTTCCATGTCTTCTTCAGCCATCGGATGTACACCATTTTTTTGGTTATTAATAAAAATAAGTGATAGAATATTTTTAAAACCTCCAAGGGGAGGACGCACTCAATCATGGATCTTGTTGGCAATTGTTTTGAAGGTTCCTTGTCAAAAAATATTAGATACATAATTTTGATTTAGGTTAATAAAATTTTAACAAAATGATTAGATCTTTAAGCAAACTACTGTTAATCACTTATAGTGGGATAATATATTTAATCACCAGCCGGTTCATGGAATGAATATTTACCTTATTATTAGAAAAGCCATTTATTAATCAGGGTGATATAATAATAAAATCACGCTAGAAAAATCAACAAATGATACTCACTTAACCGAGTTGCGACTTGAGTAGGATTGGATCTCGTATGCTGTTACTTTGTTACTAAAAATGTCTCTGAAATTCGGCTATCAATAAAAAATTACCAATTTTTAAAATAATAATTTTATGTTCTTGAAAAAAACTTTTGACTCAAGAATATACAGGTTATAATGTCTTTGAATATACAGGTTGGAGAGTATTTCGGTTCAAAATATATGTTTTATTTCATATAAGAAGAATATGATCAGGGATGCAATCAGGTAAAAAAAGAAAGAAAAAAAGTTGACCTTTTTTTATAATCATAGATTGTCTCCGCTCCTGAGTGGTTCGGTGGTCATGAAGAAGACAGAGTAGAAACGTCGGCACACCATAAAAGTTGTTTACTTGGACTTTTTTTTTTCTTTTTACCTGACTGCATCCCTGATCATATTCTTCTTATACTACTTAACAGTCAACTATATATTTCTGATTATGTTTTAATTCGTAAACCTATTCTACATGTTTCTCTTAAAAATTCAAATAATTAAGTAAACTGTTGGTGTCGGTGCCAACCAAAACAAACAGAATTTGAAAAGAAATTGTAATCTTAAAGATCCTCCCACTGTTTCATCACCGACACACCGCTGTCTCCGGCCATTCGAAGGTTTATTGTAAAGGCAGGATTAAACTGCCCTTCTTGGCTGGCAGCGACCCCAAAGATAACTGGTCATAAATTGTGAATAGGTATATAAGTATCTATAATTTCGTTGATTTTCATTTAATGGTTTTTGTTTTGAATCAATTAAAATATTATTTTTTATTTTTTAGTTCAAGTTTCTATATGTAGGTTTAATCATGAAGTCGGTTTTGTTTTTTCTCTAAAAATTATTTTTTCCTAATTCTGAATGCTTTATATACAATAGAACAATTCACAGTAATTTAACTTTTAATACACTATATACCTATCTCGTTCATCAATATTTACATAGAAATGTAAACGAATTTAACGAGTTCAAGAAAAGTTACTAGAAGTACAACACGATCGAATATTTGGAACTCAACTTGACAGATCACAGTACAGGAAGTGACAGTTGACAGTTTAAATTATTTTAATTATTAACAGTTTACAAAGCCCATGGAATATTTATTCGTGTTTAATATTTATAAGGAATCAACGCTATTACAACCTCCAGTTATAATTCCAAAAAAAAACAAGGAATATATTCTTCATAATAGAATTCAGAAGTGTGATTACATTCGACATATGATGTTATTACTGGAAGCGCTTTAATTTCCAGCTCCAGGATTTAAATAACATTCCCAGGCAGTTTTTTGTCGATCGTTTCAGCAATAAAGAGGTTGAAACGAATTTGTAATAAAGGGATTCAATGAAATAAACAACCTGTTTTTGTTATTTTTGTGTTTCAGTTCAGTTTAATTAACTCAATAATTTTTAATTCTTTTTTATTTTACAGATATGGATATGTAGCAGTAAAGATGATGGATACATTCGTATTTTTTTTTTTTGTTAGTAATGTGAATTGTTTTAAAATATTTCCAGTACTCCTTATCTGGTAATAATAGTATTCTTCAGAAAGGTCAATGCTCGCTCTTCAAATCTATTAAATTTGGATCCATTTGTACTAATTTTGTTTTGTTAAAAATGAACATTTCAGATGATAAATTACATTGTCAGTATATCTTTTATTTTCTATTAATATAATTTTTTTAATTATTTTATTAAAAGAAATTTACAACTGCATTAAAAAAACACATCTAGTAAATATGCTGTATACAATGCGAAATAATGACATGATTAAAACTTGTAGAGGAACTACCCATTGGTAGTACTCTAATAAAATGATTATAAAAGAAGATATCGAGGCCATCTTCTTTTCAGACGCCTCGGAGGATTGCCAGGAATGGAATGGGAAGCAAGTATTGCAACAAGTGAATTTGGATGAGTATTAAGTTTATTATGAAAGGAAAGGTATCTGTGCCAAATCAGCGACATATGGGATGTTAAGGTCATTGTGGATCAGTTCATTTGTGGCAAAAAAACGAAATTTTTCAAAAGATTTTGGACTAGGGTGATTGGATACGGAAAGAATTCGATGGTATGGTGGATCCCCATAACTCTATACCGTAAGTCTAAGTAGTTCTGATAATCGTCATAAGGATTAGTTGCTTGTAGTGAATCGGGAGATTTAAATTTTTGTCAAGCAAGTGTTGTAGCAGTCGAAATGGACGAGCTGCTTCTTGTCTTTTCAATCTTGTTTGAGGGTTCCAGGTAAGTCTTTTGTTCTAGGTATCGTATTTGTCCTCATTATTTAGCGGTACACTATTAAAGGATACCGGAGGACAGGATGAGGTAGATTTTTGACGGAGGGTAAAGGTTATTTTCTAGGATTTGCTAGGATTTATCTGTACTCTCCGGTTATGAGACCATTCTTCAAGGGGAGTAATATATGACGGGAGTATCTGGAATGCAGATGATTCATTTCTAAATAAACTGAATGGAGTGAACCGGCACGAAAGGAACCCCTTTCCCAACTAAATAGTGACGGGTGACAAAAAGGGGATCATCTTTAATGTGTTGCACTTGAGATTGGTAAACTGGTAAACCACCGAATGCCATTCCGCAAAAGATTTTTCACTCTATATCTTGCCTTTTCTCTATATAAACTTTTCAGTTTATTTAAAATCTTCATTATCTTTGATATCCTCTTTTGCCCTTTCTTTATTTTATTTTGATTTGTTTTGAGCTGTGAAAATATTAAGAAAATTAGTCAAAAAGTTACACTCTAAACGTTTATTGATTAATAATGTATGGTAATTTCTGTTTCCTTTTATATCCTCTCGAGTGGGTCTTTTATGTATCAATTATGAAATGATCAAGGTACTAATGAAGTATTTTTTTTTCAAAGCTTATAGATTTAAATTTTAAACGTTTGTTAAAGAGGCATTTCAGGTATAATATAGGATTGCTACGTATATTAGAGTACCATCAGAGTGTGCCAATAAGGGAGAAAATAATAGGTTTTATACAGACTATAAGAACATGAGTATCCTACACCATGTAATTGGCCTCTAAACGTTTAAGCTATTTTCTTGTCCTCCTCAATAGCCACCTATTTAACAACAACTGCGTAGCAATTTATGACAATGGGTGTAAAGGGTGTTGGTGTCAGGTGTTCCAGCAACATTTACACTGTAAGAACACTTCCCAACGAAGTGCTCTGCCTGCTTCTGGCTTCTCTAAAAAAACTGGGCTCAGTCGTATTGTTTACTTTTATCAATGCCAATGGATAAAAATGGCAAGGAGAAACAACATCGGAATAATAGAAAATATTTGAAAAGCGAAATCACTAAGAAAAATAATTTAATTAATTTATTATTAATTAATTTATTAAATTAAAAGACAGTAACATTTTTTTTTTTTACTATGAAAAAGATACTGAAAATATTCCGTATTTAAAATATTTTAAGTTTATAAAAGAAGTAGACAGTTCCTACACAATGATAAAATTTGCTATGCTTAATTTAGTAGAATGGATTAGAAATTACATCTTAGGAACAAATGTATATATACATATATATGTATACTCAAAAGCATGTTGTCATATTAATTGATTAATTAGAGAAAACTGGAAGTGGGGAGAGAAGTAAAAAAGTAATTAATCTAAAGTAATTGAGACAGTTTAAAAAAATGAAATTTGTTTATTATTATTTATATATTTTTTGTAAAGATATTTACTTGTCATATAAAATAATAATATCATTTAATAAAGTACTGATTGTATATAACATTATTACAATGTTATGTCTACAATAGAAAGTCACTAGGTCATCTTTTTTTTCTGACACCTCATCAAGAATAAAGTGAAAAGGTAGTTTGGAAGGCTTGTGGATTTGAGTGGATAACTCGCTTGACATGGATGGATAAGGCATCATTTTTGGGCCAAATCTGTGACTAAATAAAAATAATTAAAATTTATGTATTTGAAGTCTATAATATGAGTATTAGATCGATAGAGGGTAGACTAAAAAGAGATATAGGATTAGAAAGAAGTACGAATAGGGGAGAGTAGGATAATGGTCATAGCATAGAAACGTTTTCAATTACTTATTTAAAAAAAAAAAAATGATGCGTAGATCATATCTAAGAATTATGCATATAAAGGATTTTCAAAGTTTTTCCAAACAATGACATTTCCCAAAGGTACCTCTTTGAGTCATATTACCCTAAAGTGTGACTATACAGAAACGGTGAAAACGGGTCTTCTCAGTGCGCGCACCTCACGGGAAATCAATACTAATATTTTTTGAAAAATTCTATCCGTTCCGACCGTATTAATGCGCACACCTGTATTGTGCGAGCTAGGCTTTAGGAAAAAAGTCAAGAATGTTTCATTTCTTACCATTATGCCACGCGGGCCATAATACCCCATCGGCTATCATATTAGTCGATTTGATTTGTTGAAAAAAAGTTTTGAAAACCCCAAGCACATGCAAATACCACTAACATTGTTTTTCTACCTTTGCGAAAGCTATCCTATCACTTCAATTCGTTAAAATAAAAGGTCAAGTGGGCAAAACACAATCACTTTCTTGAGAGAAAATAACAACGCCATTACTGCACTGAAATTGTTTACAAAACTAAGCAGACAGCACAAGTTGGGAAGAGAAAAGTTACTCACAGTTACTCCCAAACAGCCTGCGTCATATTACCCTACTATTCCCCAGATGTTGGGTCCCGGTCTACGAGAGTATTAGATGAATTAAGAAACAGAGAAGTATGTATTGGTCTACAGGAGGAATGTGCAAAAGACAGAAAAGATTGGTTGGATATTATACAAAATTTAGATTAAAGAACAAACTTAACTGCTTTATGTCAAGTCTATAAAAAAATAATATAAATAAGTAAGTAAAACAAAATTTATTTATTTCTAGTTTAGGAGTATTAAAAATATTAATTAAGAAACAGAGGGTAGACTAAACAGGGACTCGTAATTGAAAAAAGCTACGAGTATGTGTTGGGGTGTTATCTACAAGAGGAATGTGCTAAATTTAGGAAATATTTGTTGGAGAGTATGAAAAAAAAATCAGTGTAATGATTATTAACACACAAAAAACTGCAAATTCTCTTAACTCAACATTTAAATTTGTTTAATGAAAGTAATTTATTTAATTGATGATAATCAAAATCGTATTTTTACGAACAAATCTATAGTTACAAATCTATAACCATAGATTTATTATTGGGTCAATACCATGTCAAGAGACACTCAAACTATTTGTACATAAGGAGAAAATCCTCTAAGAGGCTTCAGCAAAATACGATTTGTGGAATAGTATTTGTGTGGCTCCTTCCCCTCTGTGTCTTATTTTCACTCACCCGTCAAGTTCCTACAGTGAAAAAAATATCCTTTCACCGGGGACTATATATTATATTACAAAATTTATATAAACATACATACTATTTAAAATAAATATTTATTTCAAAATTATAAAACGGCTTAATTAGAGAATGAGCGTAAAAACTGATCATCAAACGAATTGAGAAACATAAAATCAAAACAAAAATAATTAGCATAAATGTAGAAATAATAAAAAATACAGTATCCCAAAATATTTTTAATTAATGCTATTGTTTAACAAATCATTAGGTATATTTTTTTCGAATTAGTTATAATGACAATTATGAACTAGAATAAATTAAAAATTAAAAAATATAAATTAAATTTTTAAAAAGTTGTAAAAAAATATTGTACAAAAATCTGCAACACTTCTAACTTATCTTGGCATTAAATGGTCTAATTTATTTTGCAATCGAGTCTTTTTCTGTCCCATTATACCAGCAAAGCAACTTTTAAATTATTTTAAACTGATATTTGTTACTCTTGATTTTGAAGCGGAAGGTAATGGAAGCTCAACTCATCGGAGGAAAGTCGCGAGGTCACCCAAGAATTTCTTACCTTAAGTATCTGCAGAGAATTGGAGGTATGTGAGGCTAAATTCCTCAAGAAATAAGACAGAATAACAGGAACTGAGAGGCATGGACACGTTCTATAGATGCTACTCAATTCTGGAAATGGCACAAGCGGAAGAAAAAAAGAAGAAGCTATTGAATTTATTTCTTTCTAATTTTGCCTCCGGCATCCAATCCAAAATATGAAGTTTTCTCTCATCGGCAAGCAGATCCCTACTGTTTCAGACCCTTAAACAAAACTATTCATCTTTATTTTCGCATACTAAGGCAAATATTAATCTCATTTTTTGTATGTGCCAAGAATTTATTTTAATGACACTGAGTTTTATTTCAATGAAGACCGCTAACAATAATTTCAGGATTCTGATTAACCTTTTTCACCATTTCCTCGGACGCGCGTCTGGATTAGAGTGAGGAGAGAATTGAGATACTAGAAGATTTGAATAGCTATGGAGTTTACTATGAAATAATAGATATCTGGTTTGAGCTAAGTCAGAAACATAAGGTACATTAAGATTTTTGTGGATAAGTTTGTTGTCTTGACAAAGTAAGGATCATTGAGGGTTTGTTTAAGGATTTTGGATTTTAAGGATTGGATACGAGATGAATTGGTCAGTAGAGCCTCTTAATGTGTACTTCAAATAAATCTTTGATTTTTAACGTTCAAGTTTTTCCTACATCTCTAAAAATTTATTATTATATTGTCTACTATATCCCTTTTCTTTTCTTAGTGCGAAATCCGTTGCCATTTTTTAAAATTCATCCATATCTCTGTATTTTTTCATATTTGTTCATAATTTAAATGATTCCTTAGCCCGACAGCTTGATAATATTACATACACATATACATAAGAAATATATGTATATCTCTTTGATTAATCTATACACGACCATCAGCTAATCCCAAAGTCCACTTGAGACAGGGAATAGGCCAGCTAGGAAGAGGTGGGCACAGCAGATCAATAACTCTACGACTCCTTCCGGCATTCCTATGCCCTTCCGCGAAAATGTTTCTTGATTAGTTCCAACCTGGCTGGTACAAAGGGTACCGATAACTTGTTGATAATTATCTGGAAGAACCGTTAAGTTGTGAACTTGGGAACACAGTTCTCAGGTGGAACAAAAGCCGGTCATTACACGACTATTAAGTTACAGTTAAAAGATTTCTGGAGAGTAATTGTAATAGAACGTTATATATAGTTTCGAACATTTAGAAATTTGCTTCTTCTTTTAGTTTTTGTTTCACTCAATGATTTAACTGCTGAATTTAACGAAAATTAAATTAAACACGTTTTATAATAACTGTTTATTTAACTGATTTACATTATACACTTTTAATCAACCCTTTTTAAGGCAGTTGAGGAAGTAAAATAAAATTAAAAAAAAAAAAGTTCCATCTAGAAATATAAATAAAGGGAAAAAAAGGGACAGAGAAAATGTTGATTTCATATATCATTTTAAGAGTTCGTGTAATGGGAAGCACACACAAGATTACATTCCTGGAAATCTTTCATGACCTCTGAGGATAAAATGCGGCCATCTGCGAGAAAAATACATTTTTTTCCTACGCTGGCTCAGGAATTATTCTCCAGACCTGCGTTCATATGCTTCGTAGTCTGTTTTCCTAAAAATATATTATATTAAATTAGATTTTTTTTTTTTTTAAATATGTATATTCTAATGTTAAGGTTATTTTTGCTTGAGCCTGCAAACGAATGAAACTAAAAATTTGTATCCAATCCTACTAGAACTAGCAGCTGTCGAGATTAATTTTAAAATTAGATTAGGTGATTGATTCCAGGAAATTAGTTGTCAAGTAACAATGATTAAATTTTAGCTATGATTGAATTTTGCCCAACTCTGTCACAAATCACACACTTGACTCATGTTTGCATGTTTCCATGGTAAAATAACATGTACATGTTTCATTTTCAAATAAAATGACAATTCAGCTTTTCAGAAAACCTAAGCATTCTTAAAAGAAAAGTTACTTATTCATGTTCTGTGGCATACTAGGATGTTGCCACACTACTTGAGAATATATAAATGAGTTGGTTCGTAGAATTTCCGCTCCCTTGAATTTTAACTAAATTTTAAGAGAAAAAAACAAAACAATTCGACGAACATTACCGGGTTTGTACCTTAACAGAATTATGGTTTTTATTCAGGTTTCAGTAATAGATTCTAGAGATTTCTTTTTTTTATTTATGCAAGGAAGAGAGAGGTATTTTTGAGTGTCACTCTTCCTCATGTCTATAATAGTCCAAGCAACGAAGGATTTTTAGAGGACTTAATTCATGTAGAAGCCAATTTTGGCACAGTTGTAGGGGGAGGTGTGCTTAACAACATACTAAAAGTACTGGGGGTGGGGGTGGAATCTAAGGGTGAGGGGGGCGCTCTAAAGGTCGTTTTTTCAGTTTTTCGTTAATAACTCGAAAACTCTTGCTTCTAGCGAAAATATGTTTTTGTAATAAATTAATTTACATAAAATTGTTTACAAAAAAGGTTTTATACATGTTTTTTCTGGGATCAATGCTTAAGAAGATATAGAGGGAGGAATATGGAAAATGTAAAAAAAACACGTTTTTACTGTTAAAATTTATATATTAATTGTTAAAATTCCAATGTTTATTGTTACAAACGAATAGTTTATTATTAATAATTGAATGCTTTTTGCTAAAAATAAAATTATTGTCGTTAAGCGTAATATGCTTATTATAGTACTTGCGGTAAGTCGCACTTTTCCTCAAAAACACGTTTGTCGGTACTCTTTTGGCTATAACTCCGAAACTATTAGTCAAATCTCGAATTTCTTTTTTCTAACCTGGTAAAAGTTTTTATCAGATACCATGTATTTAGTTTTAATTACTTCCGTAAAATATCCTTTCCAACACGCTGAATTCCGCGTACCGTTGTGAAATCCTTATCTTTTCGGAACATTGTTATAACTCTAAAAATATTTGTTCGATTCCGAATTTCTTTTTTTCATCTTATAGCTGGTTAAATTTACTATTAGATCCCATATATCAAATGTTGATAAAATTCTGTGTAATACCCTTGCCAGCACGGTAACAACTGCAAACTGTTATAATATTATAGTTTTTTTTTGGCATATTTTCACTCCTAAACATTGGCATATAACTCCTAAACAACTTGCCCGATCCCAAATAGGCTTATTTCATTCTTTGGTAAAACATGAAATTTTTGATATGTTTAGTGGGCTTGCGTGGGTGTTTCACTGACTTTAATCAAAATTTGATATATACGATCTAATAGCAATTTTTTAACAATTAATATATTAATTGGTAAAGGATTTTTAACAATTAATATATAAATTTTAACAATAAAAACGTGTGTTTTTTTTTTTTTACATTTTCCATATTCCTCCCTCTATATCTTCTTAAGCATTGATCCCAGAAAAAACATGTATAAAACCTTTTTTGTAAACAATTTTATGTAAATTAATTTATCACATAAACATATTTTCGCTAGAAGCAAGAGTTTTCGAGTTATTAACGAAAATCTGAAAAAACGACCTTTAGAGCCCCCCACTCCACCCTTAGCTCCACCCCTACTCCCCAGTACTTTTAGTATGTTGTTAGGGACACCTTCCCCTACAACTGTGCCAAAATTGGCTTCTACATGAATTATGTCCCCTATTTGGCCTTTTTTGGCCTTCCTTTCTTGGACTATAAGGCTTGTATTTTTATATGAATCTTCAGCATATTTTATTTATAATAGGTGTGCATAAAGAAATGAAAGCGAAATCAGTAGGGACTTTTTGCTGAATGTGTATGCCATTTATGAACTTAATTATAGCATCCCCAGTCGCACGCTGTCATAAGTAAAGAACAGATAATTCTAACTAAGAACTGAAGTTTTATTTGTTACCGATAAAAATTTTTTATTGTAGTATGCGATTGAGCATTATTTCTTCAATAATATTTTCACCCACATCAGTAATTTTTAGCCCGGTTAAAATCGCACTAATTAGGTGTTTAAAGATTACGTATAAGCATAACTGGACATCAAATTTTTAATTTTAATGTATGAATTAGTAACCCAGAACCATATTTTAACACACATATTCAAGCAGAAACGGATTTGCATTTTGATTTGGTAATATTGATTTCATCTGGTTGGTTTTTAATTTATAAAAATAGAAGTGAATGAGAGCATGGCTTATGTCATTTCTACTACTCAACAGTGTACGTTTATTTTTTTATTATTACGGATTTGGTCATTTCAAGAGCTGTGAAAATTAAATTAAAAGAGAGTTAAAATTTGGTACAGTTGGTACTGTGATCTACAAATCGCACTAAATATTTGATTTTTTTTTTGGTGATTTTATTGCAAATAAGTCAATTTTAATATCAATTTCAGGGTCTATATCACACCGTACCTTTGTGACCTCTTATGTAGAATGGTGCTCACTAACTATCGATCAGTTGTCAAACTTCACTTTTATCCACCTATCATTGGTTTTTAAATAACAAATTAACGGAAAATCAGTAGATTTTATTATTGCTAAAACCTCTTGGAACTATAAAAATTACGTGATTACAATCTGTTTTATTAGTTTAAGTGGTTAGTGATCACAAACAAAAAATTACTTGTCCTTTTATATAATAGTATATATTTAATTTATGACCATCATAGGATGTTTAAAAGCGTATATTATACGATCACCATTAATAGTTCGTTAGATTGGATACATTTAAAAAAGTATTATTAATATTATTAATTTGCAGTATTGGCCAGTCTTTCAAAAGGCTAAAATCAATTATTTTCCTGCAGTTGCTAAAAATTACCTAAGGCATAAATGAGGAATGAGGTTTCTTATATCAAAATCGAAAGTAAACAAAAAAAAAAAAAAAATACAAAATTAAGTTATTTTGGGTTTCAATGTGTAGGAATTAGTGAAAAGGCAGCTTGATTTAAGTTATATACCAGAGTTACTATTCTTCAAAAATAGTTTTTGATATTATTTTATTTATTATTCAATTTTTTTTTTTTAACATAATAACTTTATTCACAACTGTACACAATGGACAACCAGTGAATGTGAAATTACATTGATACAACAGACATGATCAGGCATGAGGGAGTCAGCACCCAGTGGTACAATCTCCAGGCGTGAAACTATTAGACTAGGAGATCCCTCATCCACTTTCTTTTCAGCCTCCGTTGAGTTATGTCAGGTATCTGTACTGTTGCCATATTATGTATCTGGTTGTTAGAGTGTCCACGTAGTTTCTCATGAAATTGTCAATAAAGTTTATAAATATGGCTCTTAACTGTCGGAATACGTAAGTCTGTATGTAGTATATCGTTTGAAACATAAGGAGGGTAGTCTGTTATCAGTCTTAGGAATTTAGATTGAAATGTCTGTATTTTCTGAATATGTGTTCTTTTGGCCGGTTCATAAATTTGCGATGCATACGTCCAGATGGGTTTAATCAAGTAACTGTAAATGTTAAGTATCTGTTTTAAAGGTAGTTTTGAGCGTCTGTGAAGTACTGAGTATAGAAGTCGCAGTCTTAACTGTAACGTCTGTTTTTTTGTCTTGACGTGTGGGCCCCATGTCAGTCTTCTATCAAGCGTAAGTCCTAAGTATGTCACTTTTTCAGTTTGATGTAAAGGTTGGTTGTCAATGTAAACAGGCGGGCAGGTCTTGCGTCGTAGTGTAAATGTAATATGAAGGGATTTGTCATAATTAAGTTTTATTTTCCATTTTTTACACCAAGTTTGAATCTCGTTGAGGTTGTGTTGAAGTGTTAAGGTGGCTTGCGTAGGGTCCGCGTCTCTAGTCATGATTGCAGTGTCATCTGCGTAAGTAGCAGTTAACACGTTATTGTTCGTCGGTATGTCATAGGTATATACTAAGTATAGAAAATGTGCTAAAATTGAGCCTTGAGGGACTCCTGCTAAAATAGGTTTGATGGAGGAGATATGTGAGCAGAACAGAGAAAAAGCGGTCTGAAAGAAAAGATTGTAAGATAAGGTAGTAAGTGTGTGGTAGTAACGGTTTTAATTTTACTAGTAACCCCTGGTGCCATACTCTATCAAAAGCCTGGGAAACGTCCAAAAACGCCCCAGAAACGTAAAGTTTTAGTTCTAAAGCAGCGGATATGTAATCTGTGACTTTATGTAACTGTTGTGTTGTTGAATGATATGAGCGGGATCCAAATTGGTGATCAGGTATTGTATTTAATTCAGTCAGTAATTTAGTAATACGGTCCAGTAGTAATTTTTCAAGTATTTTAGAACAGAGCGGTAAAAGACTAATAGGTCTGTAGGAAGAAGGTGTGTATTTGTCTTTGTTCGGCTTATTAATCATTAATATCAAGGAATGTTTCCATTGTAAGGGAAATTTCGTTGTTCTGAGAATGGCGTTATAAAGGGTTGTAAGAAAAACTAATGATTTTCTGGGTAGTTTTTGGAGTACCTCAGCTGTGATGAGATCATAACCAGGAGCTTTATTTTTTGGTAATTGCTTGATATGGTTTTGCACTTCAGTAGGAGTGAAAGGTTTGGGAGGAAGTGACATTGGTAGAGGTGAGTCTAAGATTGTCTCTAAATGTTCCTCTTGGAGTGCGTCAGTTAACTCATGTGGTCTAAATACAGTTGAAAGATAATCGGCAAAAATTTCTGACTTTTCTCTGTCCGAGACAGCCCAGGAACCATCATATTTTCTCAGTAGGACCGATGGTTCACGGTGCTTCAAGAGGCGTTTGGTATGATTCCATAGACTGTTATCATCGGTTCTCAAGTTTGAAAAATAATTGTCATAGTTATTTTGTTTAAATTTTCGTATTTGGTGTTTAAGGTCATTATTGAGTTTATTATACGTCTGTCTGTCAGAAGGGAATCGGTCTTTTTGCCATTTTTTGCGGGCTTGTCTCTTGGCTCTAATAAGATCCCTAATATGTTGAGGGTAGGTAGGTAAATGGATAGTTTCTTTATACCTTGGTGTTTGCGAAGACCATGCACCTTCTTGTACTGATGTTGTAAAGAGTTCAACTGCCTCTTCCAATTCTTTTTCTGTTTTGAGAGCAGTTGGGATGGACAGTTTAGAATTTAGTTGCTCTCTAAATTGGTCCCAATCCATAATACCACCTGTTAATGAAGCCCTCTTTTCCTTAAGAAATGTTTCAACGCCCATCAGGTTTACAGGGGAATGATCAGAGCCAAGATTCGCTTCGGTTTTCACTGAACAGGGTACGGTCCTTAATCCTTTCGTCACAAATATGTCTAATATGTCAGGCTTCTTGTGTCTAGAATTTGGTAAGTAAGTTGGTTGGTTGGGAGCAAGTACGTCTAATGACAGTCGTTCACATTCCATAGTAGGATTGATAAGGAGCCCACAGTCAGAGAATTAGGGGCCATATTGGGGGCATACTGTCTGTGCTATTTGGTTTAATTTAGTAATGAGGCTGATAAGAGGTCGGACAAGGTTGTTAAGATTATTTAGGGCAGAAATAAGTTCTGATGGATCAAAATTAGTAGGCGGTGCTTGAACTGTACTAACATGATTCATGCCTGACCAAGTCTGTTGTGGCTGTACCATAATATTTGAATGAACATGGTCTTGATAGTTCGGTTCTGGAACACTGGGCTGCTGTTGTAAAGGACGATTTTGCAAAGGTGGAAACTGCCTTGGCTCAGGAGGCTCTACAACCACCGGCTGAGGACGATTAATGTTGCTGCGTTGAGCTCGTAATTCTATGAAGGTCTGACATCCTCTGTAGTTAGCAGGATGAGCTCCTTCGCAATTTGCACATTTTGCGGGTGTTTCTCTGGTTTTTTGGCATACTGATGTCTCATGGGCTTGGCCACATCGCACCGAGCCTGATGGTTACAATAGCTTTTCGTGTGACCAAAGCCCTGACATCTTGTACATTGTGGAATATCTCGTTTTTTTCTTGGTTCTTCTATCTTTACATGAGTATAATATAGAAATTCAATTTCATAAATTTTTTCATTGCATAAATTTTTTGATATATCAACGAAAAACATTTGTAGTGGGGTTTTTGTTCTTGTTGAAATAGCATTTGTAATATTTATTGTTTCGTATCCATTTCTCAACAACTCATCTTTTATAATGGAAGGAGGAGTAGAGTGGTGTAAACCTTTTATAACTATTCGGGCATTTTTTTCTCCAGCCAGCTGAAATGTGTGAAAGTCTGCGTTCACTTGTCTGAGGCTTCTGACTGCACTCCTGTAGCTGTCAGCTGTTTTCGGAAGTAATGTTACTATGGCCTTATTTGTTGTTTTTAAAGTTAAATTATTAATGCCTACCTATTTTTCTAGAAATGAGACAAAGGCTGGATAGTTTTCAATACCACGTACATATATTGGAGGTGGCTTCTTACTAACAGGAGTTATATTAGTTTGTTGTACTTGAGTATTTTGTTTTTCTGATGAGAACAAAACTTCGAACTGATTTGATAATTTTATATCACTGACCTTTTTAGCCTGTTTTCTGGGTTCTGCTGTAGCTGCTGGTCTTTTTTTTCCGATGAAAACTTCTCATGAATCATGGCTAAGGGCACCAGTAGGCGTATCATCAATTGGCATCTCCATACCTCGGGATGCTTCAGCCATACCCTAAATTTTAACTAACTTCTTCGCTACGGTACACTACAGTTTTAAATTAACACTTTTTGCCTAAAAATTACCTGTTTTTACCACTGAAAACTGTTATATTAGGCGGATACAATTTGAAAATAATCACCTTTCACTAATTCGATCAGCTGTTCCTTATTATTCAATTAAATTTGCTGTATTACCGATTACATTTACTGATCATATATTAAAACATAGCATTTGCAATAATGCTTTAAATGAGTCTTTAAAAAAGATCTTTTCTTGGATGACTATATTTATTTGATGTTTCATACCAGCCCCATTAGACTAAACCAGTCCAACACTGAAGAGACCGTACCCGTTCCATCCAGCCCATAAAGAAGAACCACAAAAAGAGAATCACATTGACGTCTGACAAGGCTCCGTTAATCCGGCAGTGTCCTAAATACCAAAGCAACAATGATATATGTATATATTCTTTGGTACACCAGATATCTTCTTCAATACTTGAAGGCTTTATGATACATTAAAAATAGTTTTATTAAAACGTTGCGGAAAATAGCATAGGAGTTCTTGGCTGTCTACTTCATATTGCTTCTCGGAGTCATATTAACAGTTTATTTGTTTAATAAAACATAATTGTTATATTCTAATAACAATAATTCCCAAAACCTGTCGATTCTTGGAATTCAAAATTGTTTTAAAATGAAATGTACTTAAAAAAAATGTTCATATTAGCGTTTAGTATGACTATAATAATTCAAGAAATTAATTAGTTAACACCAGGTGATGATTCATGCAAAGTACAATAAGATTTTATTTTACCAACTTGGCAACCAACCTGAGTCGAAACAATTATTTATGAAATTTCAAATGTTACCATCGGTACTAAACATCATCCCATTAAATGCTGATGTTTAATTTCAAATCGTTTTAATTAGGTAAAAGGGTCAAAATACATTATAAAGGAATTATAATAAAATAAGCACAAGATCAAACTACTTTTTTTATCGTATAGACAACAAAACTATAATAAAGCCTCGTCATTATAGTATGGCGTACCAACTCTGAACTGAAGAGGCATTGGAATCAACTTTGGATCATCGATTCTCAATATCTATTCCGATTTTTTAGAATCGATTCTTCCAAATGTAAAACATAAGTTCTATAAATCTATTTGGACAAACCTGTTATCATAAATACGAGCAATAGTACAAACTGCTGCTAAATATTACTTTTTTTTCTTTTTTTAATTAGAAAGTATCAAATCCATTTTTCTTACCGAATTGCCTTATAAACTCATACGCAGCACTTCGAATTATCTTTGATAAATACTGTATTTATGAAATTGAAAAAAGTTTAAATAATAGTATTATATTAATATAAAATAAAACTGTTCCATTTAATTTGTTACAATATTTTATAAATGATTTTATTAAAGATATTTATAACTCAAATATATTATTATGTCCCTTGCTTGTTATTCTAACACCGACGATATAGTCCATGAAGGACAATGCTTCTGCACTCACAACGAACATCCTGAACCTATTCTCTATCCTGTCACTCCCAGGTCAGTTTTGAGATCTTCCTACCAGTGTAGCTTTGCTATACAGTTTATTAAAACGTATATAATAGAAATTCTATAGAACTTTTTTTTTTTTTTTAAATCACCATTAAAATATTATTTAGGGGAAGAGTAAATTTTTTTTCTGAAATGGAGTTGTAAAAATCAAAATATTGTTGTTGTGTAGAATAAGATGGTGAAATGTATCTGCCAGCAAAGTGGCTTTTAAAGTTAGTTAGCAGAGGTTGAAAGATATCCATACACGAAAGAAAGGGGGAACGTTCGCATAGAGAAAGCTAGAAAAGGGGAGAGTCCAAATTTTGTTTGTTCACTTGTTCAAAGTTAATCCTCTCCTAGTTTCCCACTCTTATCGCTATAATGTATATTTTTATTTATATATACATAGATCACTAGGCTTCTTTGATGATTCAAGATAAATAAGGAATAAAAAATAAAAAACTCAACGGAATACTTATCTATTGGACATTTTTCCTACTAAGTCAGGTGTATAATTGTAAGTGATACTTTATTCAGAAATATACACAGTGCCTTCAGCATTTAACAAAATGTTTGCTATCTTTTATTCTACATCCTTTATCGATAAGCGAAGACAAATTTAAGGACCTACAATAGCTAAAAAGATTCTGAAGGCCCAAAGCCCGGAAATGTTTTAACGTTTACCTCATTGAGAAAATAAAATAAGAAATATTAATTCTTAAAAAATTAATTTATTTCATTAATAGTGTCTACTTTTGAAAAAAGTCAATGAATCTAGAACCCTTCATCATTCCAACTCAGAAGGATGGGAGAACGTCTAGGACTCTCATCCTAAAAAAATTATTCCTGAGATTATTAACAATTCGTTTTGGCTAAATTTAATATTTTAATTTGCAAAATAAATAAGAAAATGACATACAAAAATTACAATTAAAATTATGAAAAGATGCTATGAAGTTATTAAAACTCCATACCTTAAAACTTAATTATCTCTAAATGCAATCCAAATTACATTCCCCCTTTTTTCCTGTGGACTCTTCATTTGTTAATATGTTCATATATCAATGATATATTCTTTAATTTTTAGAACTAGAAGATCGATTTCATTTTGGAGCCTGTCAGCCCCATCTTACTTAGTTGTAGTTTATGGTTGTGTTTTTATTTTTATTTTTAAATGAGTTATCAAAACTTTATATTTCAGCTATTTCCAGTTCCGAGGCTTTTTGCTGGCATGACGTTTACGGTCTATAAACATGAGTTATATATCTCATGACCTTTATATGGCCTTTTATGTGGGTCTGAGCTTTGTCGTGTCATAACTTTCCAGTAGCCTAATTATTGCTGACAATGCTACGGTTTAATTTACTATAGATTATTTTAAAAGAGGACACTACTTACGTTACAAAAAAAAATAGACTTTAGGATAGTCTAATGACTATAAATCAAACTCTAATACTATACTGCAGTTAAGAATTAGTTTATACCAGGTTTGTGACCATAACTGTGTATTTTTAAATAAATAAAAGGCCAGGGAAAAAACAAAACACGTTAGTCCAATCTTCTCAATTTAGAGAAAAATGAAATTTTAACTTTAACTAGCTGTGGTCCATTTTTAAAAATTGAAATTATTATTTTCTCAAAGCATATTCCCTTTACCCAGATAATTGTTTCCGTCTCTGAAAAAATAAAAAAAAATCTTAATGTTCCAGAAATAACGAGGCATTACCCAACTGCTTATTAAAAAACATTGTAGTTCAATGCTTATTTGTTTGTGACGAACAAATTGAATGGTCATGAGGGTAAACCATGATAGTCCAACCAAGTCAGAAAGTGAGAATAAGGATATCCTATAGTGACTTTGGGCGTTATGCAAGGCGTTGTCTTAATCCTCCTCCGAACCCCCACCGTCAAGGTTGTTAATTGTACCAATTTAGTAAAAACTTTCGATGGATAAGAGTAGAAAGTAGTACTCTGTGAAAAAAAAAATGTTATAATTAATTCAATTTCCGAAAGAAAGAAAATTAAATTTCGTGAAGGAGTTACCAAGAATATCTTCCAGCCGTCAGAAATTTTAAAAATCCTGGCAAAAAATTATATATTTAAGTGGATTTAGATTGGACCCTCAGGATTTCAGATGTTTCTCCCCTTACATCCAACAGTAAGGGGGGGGGGTAGTCAGCTGAAATCCTGAGCGTCTAATCTAAAACCACTAAAATGATTTTAAATTTTCGATTTTATGTGGACTATCGTTTTTTTGTGTTCCCCAATTGTAATATGAACGAAAATAGGAAACAATTATCAGATGGCTCCACCAGTTTAAATCATATATGAAGGCTCCACCACATCGAATCATATACGATATTATTAGAGAAAGATTAGAAGTAGGGTATTCTGGAGAAAACGAAGGAAAGGAGATTGAAATTGTACGGGCTTGTTCAAAGGATGGATGATAAAAGAATCCCCGAAAAAGCATTAGAATGGAAAGCAAAGGATAATAGAAGAGGTGATAGGCCTCGCTTTAGGCGCAGTGATGTTGTGGCTGAATGTTAACTGGCTGGGGACTATCTGAGGATGAAGCGATGGATAGAGAGGAGTGGAGGAATCGGCGAAAGTAGGGGTTTGGCTGAGAGAAATTTCAAAGGACGAAGAAAATTCGAATAAAGAAGAAGAATTCATTTCTCATGAGGGTTTCTTTTTACAATGGCTTCTTACTCTGTAAAATTGAAATCGTGTAAATATTAAATTCCTCGGATTGTGTTTAATGTGCTGCAGTGTATAACAGATTAATTAATAATATTAATAATGATTCTAAATTCTAAATAATTAATTTCAAAGAAACAAAATTGAAATAAATATAAGAAACTTTTAAAAAGGTTGTTATTATAACAACGTTTGGCAAATTAAATCGCAATAATTAACTATTTTACAAAATGTTTCTCATTATTTTCCCTTTCAAACTATATCAGAATTTGAATGAATGAATTTCCTTGAAGTAATATGTAATAAAGGAAATTGTTGGATTTCCAAATATTAAGCTTGCTATATTGGAATCGAATACAACTCCCGGCATTTCAATATGAGTATTGAAAACTTCCCGGTAGAGGAAATTAAAAACGAACGATTTGAAATATAATTAATTCTGAGTGCATTTCCATTGCTTTCGTGAGGGGCTTCAAAATTTGGGCTTAAGTCGAAAGTTTATGGTGAACGCATAGAATTATTGTGATAAACCTATCAATTTTATCGTAACAGTATTTCCAGTTTTGTAAACATATTGGCAGTTAAATATTTGTGATCAATAAGAGGTGATTGAATTTGTAAAAAGCCCAACATAATTTAAGAAGGGATCGTGATGTAATATTATTACTTTTTTTTTTTAAGCATTAAATGTTTATAAACCTCTGTCAATCATAAAAATGACAATCAGTGAATTTGATGAGTTTAAAAAATAATAAAATTTGTGGCATATGGAGCAAAACCATACTAAATTGAACATTTTTTTTTTAAATTAAAATTAAAATTTTTTTTTAATTTAATTTTTTGTTATAACAGATATCTTCCACAGACATTAGCGAAGATATGTTTTGCTTGTGTCAAGTTATCATTACGCATAGATTCTTCTTCCTGATTTTTTTTTTATACTTTTACAGCTGAGACATTTTTCACGTACTATATCAACACTGTTTGGTAGATCATTTGAAACTAAAATACTCATAAAACATCAAGCACTTGTACAATAAACCAAACATTAAATTATCAATGATAATATCGTATTCTCTTTCTTGAAGTAAAATATAGTATTACAATTTCAAACTGTCCATGCTGAAGCATTAAAAAAATAGATGCAGCCAAAAAATAGAACCATTTTATTACAGTTTTTTTTCTAATTTTTAAGTACTTTTCACTAACGAAACATAGTTGAAGAATATAAAGGAATTTTTAAACAGAAGAACATGATTGCTCGAAGCGGCCGAGACTAAAAAGCCATCCTACTGCCTACCCCCCTATCATCCAAAAAAATAAAATTTATTTTTTTACTGATAACCTACCATGGTTAATTGATTTCCTAATACAATCAATCGCCATTGAATCGTTATATCTAATAACACTTGTGATAATGTCAATTTAATGAATGAAAATAAAAACATTATTAGGAATATTAAAAATTAGCAAGACTGTTAAAAATAAAAAAAACTTTGAAAGTTTTCTAAAATTAGGAATTAAAAAAATTACATTGACTCATTATATTGACTTATTCTATTGAGGGGGATTTTGCCCCCTCCCCCTACCACTACTGTTAGCGACCCTGTCTCAAAGTTAACGGGAAAAGTATAATGTAATAGTGTTGAATTAGATGAAATGGAAAGGCGACGTAAACATGACTAAAATCGAGGTCCTTGATTATAAATCCTATTGCTATCGTTCTGAGACTGAACATTAAGAAAATAAACTGTAGTAAAAAAAAAAAAAACAAAAAAAAAACTAAAATAGACACACTTCATTAGCAAACCGAGCTTAAAAGTAAAAAAAAATTTTTATCTTATGTATAGCTTGTGTTAAGAGCAATAGAAAGTTATTAATATATTACAATTTAAAGTTAAAAAGCGTGGGGTGCTTGATATTAAATGCTATATTAACAAAAATATATTAAACTACTTTAAAAGAGTAGAGTTATTAAGAATATAATAGAAATAATAAAATCTCAGTGATGTCGGTTTGTCCGTTTCTCTGTATAAAATCACTTGAGGTACGCATGATGATGTAGAAGGATCAATACAATTAGGATTGATGAATTAAATGCCACTTCTATTGAGATTATTTTATTTGAAAACTAGTTTCGAATGCTAAACATTCATCTTCAGTTCTTCGAGGTAACTAAAACACTTTTAGTTACCTAGGTGTTTTAGTTACCTCGAAGAACTGAAGATGAATGTTTAGCATTCGAAACTAGTTTTCAAATAAAATAATCTCAATAGAAGTGGCATTTAATTCATCAATCCTAACTCTGTATAAAAGTTTGCTGTAACCCAATCTTTTTTACTATAAATTAAATTATTCTGTTAATAACTTAAGTTTTACTTTGATTGTATTTCAAATCAATTAATCATAAAGGATTATCTGGTTTTATATCGCCATATCAAACTATTCATAAAATAAAAATTATTTCCTACTTTTTAGTTCGGTTTGCTAATAAAGTGTTTTTAACCATAATTTTATTAGCTCTCATATGGATTATTTTTGTAGTAGCAATTTATATTTAAATCGAGGAATCGGTATCTAGAATCGAATTTTTTGGTATCGATATCTTCATCGATAATAAAAAAAATGGTATCGCCACTTCACAAATTGAAATTTTAGTACTTTTCTTTAATTTTAGAATGGGGAGTCACAGTTATTTTAGCGATACTTTAAACAATTGATTGAACCTTAAGTGAGCAGGTTTACCCTCACATCATTAATTATTGTTGAGATTTATTATTTATTTACTTGGTGTTAACGCCCTTGTGTACTCTAACTAGGTCAGGAAGAATAAAGTTCTGCCCGCACAGACTGGATTCGAATCGGTATCACGATGGATCCGAGAATGATTGAGTGCTTAACACTCGACCATCACGGTCTCATTGAAATGTATGAAAAACGCCCTGTGTTTTGTGGAAACATATGAATCAATTAGCCAGAAAGTATGAATATAGAATGAAATTTCAATCATGCTCTTTTTATTTTATTTTATTATTATTTTTATTTGTTTATTTATTTTTTTTTTTTTTTGCGGTGGTGATAGACGATAAGAGATAGTTTAATCCTTCTGAAAACAAAATGTTTACAGCTATTTTTAAAAGTCGCATCACGGATTGTTTAATGGAAGTTAGGGATCAGAATCAGATTACGCAAGACTTAAAAATTTGAGTACTATTGATAAAGAAATTTGAAAGTCAATAAAATCGAAAAGTAATAGATGGAAATCTGGAATTTAGATAAACGATAATTAACTCAGCTACTGTCATAACCCTGGTGAAATTCCGCTCTCTAGAGCGTCCCTTTTTTCTGGAAAATATTTTAATGTATAAAATATATTCGCTCCATTCCTCTGGAAAAAGAAATCTGAGAAAATTCGTTTTCTATATGAAATCTCGGTGATTATTGGGCAATCATCGACATTAAAAAATGTGCTTTACTATAGCAACATGATGACCGAAGATAGTAAGTTCGAATTCAGCCAGTAGCAGAGTGAAATTGAATCGTAGTAATTAATTTTCCTTACCCCCACCCATTGACAAGGAAAACCCTGAGTTGCCGGGACAACGAGGAAGGAGAGATGGGAATTTTTTTTTTTTGAATAACTAGAATCTCCTAGTTAGCTACTTACGCTTCTAAATTTAATGATTTTTATCCATTTTCAGTCCAAGGGGAACATATATTACTATACATTATAATATTTTTCAGTGATTTAAAAGCACGGATTATTTTAGAATAGTAATCAATAGATTGAAATATTGATTACTATTCTAAAATAATCCGTGCTTTTAAATCACTGAAAATTATTATAATGTATAGTGATATATGTTTCCCTTGGACTGAAAATGGATAAAAATCTATGCCGATTTACATATCTCAAGACATACTCAGTCACAGTATTTCTTGAATTCTTCTTATCTTGAGTAGGTTATAATAAATTCATCTTCACCTTCTGAAGTTAAGTAAAGTTGGGTGTTGTCGATGATGATACCGGGGACATCAAGTCCGCGATGACTTTTATCATTGAAGCTCATCTCCTTCTTCCAGTCCTTATTTTTTTTGTCCTCTGTTCTCTACTCCAACTACTCTCTAAGAATCCTTCATTTAAACTTTCCTTGAAGACCTTTGAAATACTGTTCTGTGGTTCTTAACTAAAGCTAACTATAACTCCATTTTACCAAAAGTTATGGACATATTTTCTTCAGATATAGGATTTGAAGGGGGTTCTGGCGGCCCTAATGCGCTTTTTTTAGGTTTCTTTCACTAAAAAAGGTCTTTTGCATGTTCGCTTTTACATATTTCCGCACCCGTAATATTACTCGTGCAATTGTTAAAACCATTACAAACGATTTATAAATTATTATTTGGTCTCTATAGTGCAATGACGTCAATAATGGCCACAGGTAGATAAAAATCTGAAAATAACGTGAATGCAAGATTTGGGTATACTGATTTTGATTAGTGAATTTTACAATCTGCTTCTTTCACTGGTAAAAACGAATAAAGAGGTAAATGAATCCATTCATGCTATATAACAATGAAAGTAAGAAATTCTTCTAACTATATAATAAACAAAATAAAATAAATTTATACTAATAGTAATAAATACTATAAACTATAAAAAAAAATAAGATGCACCCGCAAAATATATACAAAAACTCTAAGCCTCTATCTTTAAGCTAGGGAAACCCTGCTTATGGAAGGGCAAGCCAGATCTAAAGAGATCCCATTTTTCAGCGTTGAGTATTAATCTGATTGTGATTTTACCAGATTATTTGTCAAAACCCTATGGATGATGCAAGATGAATAAATAAATAAAATGGAATATAATAATAGCTAAATTTATCACTTCTGTTCGAATAAAAAAATTCCAACTGAAGTGATAAATTTCCAAAATAAAAAAAAATTCAAGACTATTTTTTAATGATAAAAATTCATCAGCGATTTAAAACATTAGCAATTTCATATACAGATTTCATATGCTAATGTTAAAAATGTAAAACAAGAACTCAAAACGTGTGAGTATCAACTCACATAATACTCACACTGAGTTTTCTCTAATAAATCCATAAAAAGGTCTGCCTTCAGAAAAGGACGACTTCTTCTTTTTTTTAGAATTTATCTCTTTTACTTTTTGACAGACCTTTTCAAAGACAAATTAGAACAAAAATTCTCAATTCATAAATCTCTTAATTGGTCTATTATATCATATATTGTTATCGGATATTGGTGATATCATGTGCCTATGGTCAGGGACGGATAGGCAAATCAAAAGGTTTTTAATATGATATTAAAAATTGAGGAAAACCTGAGGAGGCAAAGCAGAACGGCTTCTTGAGTTATGGGTTTATAGAGCGATCTGTGAAGTAATAGAGATAAGTGGAATAGGTAAATAGACAATTAGGTTTTCCCTCTTACTAGTCGTTTGTTCTATTTCTAATAGAAAATGTATCAGTTAATTTAAACAAAAATTTAATTGGTTTTAAACGATTTTTATATTTCTAATAATTCGTACATATTAAACTTTATACTATTTTCTATTTGATTATTAATGTATTCACGATTCTATGTAGAATTTATGGCTACTTTTATATAAATGCAATAGATGTGACAAATAATTGTCAATACAATCCTAATTGTATTGATTGATTGACCAAACATCATGCACACCTTAACTGAAAATTAATTAAACAAAAAAAGTTAACTGTCTCGGTGTAGATTACAATATGAGCAACTTTCAACCTCATAACCTCTTTTCAGTTAGCATTGAGGTCTAGAGGAAACCCCCCACCGATTACAATCACATCCTCGAAGTAAATTTTCGGGTATTTCTACTTATCTATACATTTCTTCTCACCATTATCTTCTGATTCTGTTTCTCGAAACTTTTTTTTTCGTCTATTGTGCCGATTTATTCGTTTCTCACACTCTGCGCCGGAGCGTGTAATTCTTTATGAGAGAGGTAATAGGCGAGAAAAAAAAAAGATGATTATTTCATGAGGGAAACTTTTTTTCTAGAAAACTAATTCATTTCAGCAAGGCACTTTGACAGTTGTGAGAATGCCTTTGTGGGGTGATTCAATTTTCGCTAACATTAATTCAAAGCTTTCTCCATTGTCCGAGCTGTAAGAAAACTTAAATATGCAAGTGAGACAGATTTTAAAAGATTTTGTGATTCTAAAACCTTATCAGTGTTTTTTGAATTCATAAAATATGTTAAAATTAAGTACGGAATTTTGTTTTTTCAAACGCTGTTCGTACACTTCTTAGAACATGAAATAATTCTCTATAAATATATCTTTTCTGTAAAAATAAGTAGAAATTGGTTACTGTTAAGAGTTATTTTTATTTAAAAACCTAAAGATAAAATTTTATTCTGAATTCAATATACCTTTAGCTGACCAAGTTAACCCTGAAATTAATGGATACTTTCGGTGAATGTTTACGACTATTTTGCAATATACTCAGTCTTACTCATTTATTCATTTAATTTATAAGTTCACCATATTTTTTTTTCCATTAGAAATAATTTTTTTTTTTTAATCAAACGGGAGTATTAAGATTAATAAAGTATGTTAGACAACTTATACATCATTGTCTTATATTTAAATTTAATGCTATTAAAAGTTAATGAACATTATTTAAAAAACGGAGCAGAAAAAAAGAGCTTAAAGAGTAGGTGTAGGTAGCATTTAGCAGCTTGTATTTATTCATACAGATGCAGTCAAGCAAGAACGAAAAGTAGACCAGAAAAAAATAAGTAGACATAAAAGTTTCTCCAGTCTTCCAAATACTGGAAATGCGCGTGGTTCTAGAAGAGAGAGGGTGAGAGAGAGAGAGAGAGAGAGAGAGAGAGAGAGAGAGAGAGAGAGAGAGAGAGAGAGAGAGAGAGAGAGAGAGAGAGAGAGAGAGAGAGAGAGAGAGAGAGAGAGAGAGAGAGAGAGAGAGAGAGAGAGAGAGAGAGAGAGAGAGAGAGAGAGAGAGAGAGAGAGAGAGAGAGAGAGAGAGAGAGAGAGAGAGAGAGAGAGAGAGAGAGAGAGAGAGAGAGAGAGAGAGAGAGAGAGAGAGAGAGATTGTCTAAGATGTATAGACACCTGGAATTAGTACTTTTCCCCATAAACCCTTCTCTATTCGAAGGTTGGCGAGCCACATAATGTTTTAGACACAGTAGCCCGAATTATTCTGGAAGTATACCCATACAATTTTTAAAGGTATTTCAACAGAAATTTCTTACGTCTTTCAAGAGATCTTCTCCCTTGAATCTTCCCTTCTATTATATGTCATAGTAGTTCATACCTATTGGCACTCATGATGTGACACATGTATCTTGTTTTAATGTTTATCAGGAGCTTCTTAGTCCAATATATTATAGCATGTTTGTATAAAGAAATCATTCAACTTAAGAAACAATGGGAGGCCCTTTCCACTTTATCCCGTCAGACGTTATTTTTACAAACCCACAACTACGATCGACATCAGACGCTATTTCATCAAATTGTCACTATAATTTTAATTATAACAGATACAATATTGCTGGTGGTTGCAAAACAAATTCTTATAGAAATGGAACTTTATTGGTAGATTTGTATTGTTTTCTGCCATAAATACAAATCCATGCGCTTTAATTTACATTATTTTTTCTCAGTACATTAATATTTTTAATTGAATTCTTATTTATAATTATTTAAACTTCTATGATAAGAGAATTAACATATAAATTATAAACTGCAAAAGATAGGCAGAGGGAAAGGAAGAAATTCTAATCAAGTTTACAGCTACAATGGCTGAGAAATATAGATTAATCCTGAACTCAGCCAGCCATAATATTGAACACCACTCGTTGCCAGGAAATAACTCTATACCACCAGCGGGCACTCGATGAAAACAGAAAAAAAAATTATTTAAAAAAAAAATGAATAAAAAAGGGTTGCGTTTTTACCTCAACTTCCTCATGTAGAGAAAGTAAGGGAATACTTGTAAAAATGTTTTTGATATCCCAATTAATTTTACTTTTTAGGATATTTTAGTTCAAAAATTATTAAAAAATAAAATTTTTGTTCTGCTGTTGATATTTTTTTTGCATTATATATTTATATTAAAAACAGAAGAAGATAATATTGTAAGATTAAATGTTTATTTTATTTGTTCGAATAGATAAATATGATTTAAGAAAAATAAAATAATAAAAAATTTCAATATCCTCAATCCTTGTACTGAATATTGTATTATTTCATTAATTAATTATTTTTAAAAAAAGAGGAAAGTTTAATTACATTCTGTTAAAGAAATGAAAATTTACATTTAATTTTTTAATTAATAATTATATTTTCAATAATTATTTAAAAAGACACTGGTTTAATTAACATAGTTCAATGTTTTTGATCAACTTTTTTAATAACAAATATTGTACATATCTTTCATATGATTAAGAAAATTTTTCTAAACATAATTATATAAATTTGTAGTAAAGTCGAAAAATATGTAACTATTAAATATATAGTGCAAAGAATCAAAATACATTTTAAAATTTTTTATGGTTGTTTAAAAATAAGTGGTGATTTGACAAAATAGTTGCTTATTCAGAAGGCAGTGAATATGAGAAAGAATTTTTCAGGAGGAAGGCGCACCATGAATTGAGGATCCAGTCGAAGACCAGATCTTGGGCCCAAGGCACATTAATAAAGAATCATTTTAAAACTAATCTTCAAACTAATGATAGCTGTGAATTTATGGCAGAGCTGCGAATATCTCTGGACAATACAAATAAAATGGAAGTTTACAGGTAGAATTATAGAAATGAGCTTTCGTTAAATGTGAAACTCTTTCTTCGAAATCGATCTGCAAGATTGATGAGGTTTAGTCGAATTTGGTAGAGATGTGGTTCGATGTCGTTAACTAAATTAACTAAAACGACAAACAGGAATATCACTGCATCTTTATAATAATAAAATTGCTTTTAATTAGAAAACGAATGACAATATATTGATATAGGTATCGGTGTATATATTCAGAGCTAGAAAAATTTCCGATATGAACTATCGATATTTTTCTTACTATAACCATCCCTAAATATGAGGAACATTGATGGTTATTCAAAGAGTTTTGAATTGTTAGGATTGGTCATGTGTGGGCCTTAAGTTTTCACTTCTGCTGTAATCAGCTTAGAGACCTAATCAGTCTTTACTCCCTTCCCTCCGGTGTTAAATTGTATCGGTCCATTAATAATTGATCTGAATAAATAGGTTCTATCTTTAAACAGCATTATTATCATAGTTGCTTCCATCCAAAGTAGGGTAAACCATACAATTATTGACAACCTTAAAGAAATATTTGGAAATATTCATTTTAAAATTATAGAAAGAATAGTCCAATAATGTTAAAATTTGCAGTCATTTTTTCTTAATTACTGTACTTTTAGCTAAGCAATAAAGTTCACATCAAACATTATTCCTGGAATGTATTTTGAATTATAGTGACAAAAAATAATGTAAAATCAGTTATTGAAACCCTATGGATATCTTAGGAAATACGGATAGAATTAAAAGTACTTATACACAATTGAGTTGTAAGATTTAAAAGGAATTTTATTATTTTTTTTAGGACTAAATATAAAGTTTCAATAAATATCTGGTTTGCCCTATACAATTGTACCCTTGGCATCTCTACGCCATTAGGCTAATCAATGCCATTAAGATTAAACTAAATGTTGATTGGGTAGTTACCAGTATAGAGAATTCTCGATGCGTGTAGAATACCTAAGTACCGTTTCTCAGTTCCATAATATGTTTTAACCTAATACCTTTGATATTGAAATTTCAGTAATTATTTATTAGCTATTAATCATTAATTGATATATGAATTAATTATTAGCCAGAGTGCTCTCTGTGGTTGAGAATGTTTCCGTATTCTCGGATACTCCACCCAATCTGCCCTCCTGAAAATATCTCAAGACACACTCCACCATTGATTGTCAAGTGATTACCATCCTTATCCTTTTAGATTTTTCAAAGATAATGTTGACGAGAACATCCTTCTTCCTTGTCCAAATCTGCCTTACTTTGGTTTAAATCCTTCCTTTCCGACCGATCACAGTATGTAGTCATTCCAAATAAACCTCCGTCCAAGACCCTACCTCTTTCTCGAGGTGTTCCTCGGGTATCTTCACTTTCACCCGCACTCTTTTCTGTTTACATTAATGACCTTCCCCTTTCCATCCATCACTGCCGGTATCACCTTTACGCAGATGATCTCCAAATCTATTTATCCTTTCCCAATTCTGACCTACTGCAAGCTACTAGAAAAATCCAGGAAGACTTGGATCGAATCCATAACTGGGCAGTGACGAACAAGTTAAATTTAAATACTGAAAAGACCAAAGAGCTTGTAATAGGTTCGAGTTACCTCCTGAAAACCATGCCTCCTATTCCCACCATTTTCCTGAGCAGTGATCATATCAAATTCTACCCCTCAGTCAAAAATCTCGGAGTCATTTTCGATCAAACCCTATCTTGGAAAAACCACGTATCCGAAATTTCCCGTCGCATCATCCCAATCCTAAAGCGTCTCAATTACGTTCGCAATCTTCTTCCTTTCGAAACCCGCAAATTACTAGTTTCTTCCCTTATCTTCCCCCACTTCGACTATTGCTGTGCTGTGTATAGGGGTATTTCTGGTGATTTCGAGGCCAGACTCAAAAGACTGTTAATGTAACTGCTGCATTCGTTTTATTTTCGGGATCCCCAGGAACACCCATGTTTCACAATTTTACGCAGAGTTAAAGTGGCTCTTTCCTTCCTACCGTCGCCAGTATTTTCTGGCTTCCTTTCTCTACCAAACAGTGAAATCCCACCGCCCACTTTACATTTCTCAATTCCTTTAGCTTTCTCAAATCCTCTCTTATTACCCGCCAAACCCGTTCCCGCCCATCAGATTTGTACAGTCCTGCTCATTGCTCCGCTGCTTTCGACAGATCATTCCTAATCCGATTCTCGTCCCTAAGGAACTCCATTCCTTACACCATTCGCCACTCAAACACCATGTCCACTTTCAAATATCACTTATTTAACTACCTACTATCCATCCAGATCCATGAAAACTGTCATTAGCCAGTTAATAGTTATATAAAATATAAAAGTTTATGTACTTGAAATTTTATTGTTTTTACACAATTGATTCACAAAATGAATCAAAATATTTCTGTTTCTTTTTGTCAATATTTCTAAGCTTAATTTTTATTTATCATTATTAATTACTAATTATTATCTTTAATAATATTTCATAACTATCTTGAGGCTCTGAAGGCCCCTGATTGTACATTATTTTTTATTCTTAAGGGACTTAAGGTCCCAGATTAAACAAAGAAATTTTTAATTTATTTTATTTATTAAATATTTAATTAAAGGATGGTTTGCATTTAAAAAATGGAGTAGACTCAGAGTATTACAAATGGTGATTAATTACACTTGGCAACAACAAATATGTTTTGGGCACAAAAATAGTTTATTTTGAAGTATATTGGCTCGCTAAACACGAAAATCACCATAAAAACTTCACATTAGCATTTGTTTTCAAGAATTAGAACTCTTCACTCATCATTACTTTCTTTGTATAACCTTTGTGGTATTCGTTTAAGGGGGTGGATGGGTGTACTTGTTTATGTTTCTTGAAACATGACTTATTATATTGTATTTATTAGTTAGTGATGTTTTGCCTTCGAATTTACCCTTAAATTGATGAAGGGGTTTTGTATATCTTAAAAACAAGATCTAATATATAAATTTCATTTACATATTTGTTTTTTTTACAACCTAAAATTAATGAGAATAAGCTATTTAAACCTAGGAAACTGACTAAAAAATATTTTGTTGTTGTCTAGTGTTATTAATATCTTATCGTTATATGTCGGTATGTCAAGGAAATCTCGGTCAGAAATCTAATTACATACAACAAAATACATATATAGTTGTGCGTTAATTTTATTTTGCTTATTAGCTCTACAAACGTTTGCAAGATTTAATAATCAAAGAGGTATAAACGGAAATTAAAAAATAAATAAATCAAAAGAAATCGTAACCAATTTAATAGTTGATAACTGTGTTGAATTTTAACATCAAATTTAAAAAAAATTAATTTATTCGTAGGTGTAAAATAAAAATGTAATATTAATGCTCCTTACGATCCATAAACAGCTTAACGTTCCATATGTTGCAGGTTTGGCCCCAACCAGAACCATTCCTTTTATAGTAAACTCCATACCCACTTCGAATCCACTATTCACCCAACTTGCTTCACATTCGATTCCCGATAATCTGAGAGGCGTCTGAAAAAAAGATGACCAAGAGACCTTCTATTATAGACCTTTTATTTAAGTGTTACTTTACATGCTATTGACAAATCGTCGTATTAATTTCCTCAAATTGTATATTTGTATACAATATTAAGCCAAATATACACTTTATATATACAATTTTAAATATCAAAAAACAGTTATAAAAAAAAAAAGAATATTACAACGATTTCAGTAAAAGGTTTTACATACCATATGATCGCCCTTGATTTGTTGAATTATTACTGAATCAAAACTTTATTAAAACATTTCTTATAAACAAAACTCACTGACCCTTTGAAGACAATATGGTTGGGCACACCATACTGATACATAACCATTGCTGTTACTCTTCGAAATACCTTGAGATCGCCCATTGAAAATGTAGAGATGTCGAATTCATTTAGCACCTTAAAATGTGACATGTACTTAGACCACTTATGGATACATTGTACCCTAGATATTGTGTAGACGATACGTAGGTGTACTTAATTAGACACCTTGTCATATTTCTAGCGGCAAAACCTTCCTGACAGCATCGGAATTCGCACGCTCTATTTTAGAGGCAATATTCCAACGGTAGTAGACATTGTTGGATCACAGCTTAGCATGAAAAGTTCAGAGCATAAGAAGAGACGTAAGACCATGAAGTGGTTCCTTGTTGTAGAAAATAAGTTATTACACAATTATGAATTGGTAATACAAGACTTCATTCATCAAATAATCAACGATGTTCCTCTCAAATGTAAAATGTCTAAAGGTAGTTTTTCGATTGCCCCTATATTTAAAGGATGTTTCATACCACATCAAAAGGTTAAATAAATCAGAAAGCTCCGCTACATATCAGAAGAAAGAATTGTTTCAAAAACTAATCACTAAAAAAAACTATTAATTTGTACACGGGTGGAAATCAGTAGCTTAACCCTCTCCAATTATGGCAGTTGATAGCGCGCCCTTAGAGGCCAACGAACTTAAGAATGCACAGAAAAATCAGAGTTCAAAAAAATAATTAAAGTTTATCGTCATCATTCCATTTACAATGAAATATGTTATTTTCTTCCACACCCTTCTTGCCAATGAGAGAAAATAAATACATCGAGATCAAATTACATTAAAAAAAAAAGATTAAAAATAAATAAATTGGAATATTTTTTTATTCAAGTTTTAAACCAACATACCAGACTTCATCAAATAATCAACGAAGTTCCTCTCTAATATAAAATGTATAAGGGTAGTTTTTCAATTTCCCGTAATTCTAACGAACATCCACTCTACATCAAAAAGTTGAATACACTGGGAAACTCTAAACATATGAGTAGCGCTAGGAAACAATGTAAACAATGTTGATAAAATCATCAACTTGCTGTACAAAAAAGAAATCTTTCTTTATGTTTTAAAACAGCATACTAGACTTAAAATATAAGAAACTGTTCTTTATTTCCGAATTCGTAAAATCCTCAATAATCCTTACTTTATCGCCAATAAACTTATCCATAAAGTTATCAATGTTCCAGATATTGCTGATTTAGCCCAAACTAGATACATATCCTTTCATATTAAACTCCATACCCACCCAAATCCACTTGTCTCCTAACTTGCCTCACACTCAATTTCGGATAATCCTCCCAGGCGTCTGAAAAGATTATGGCCAAGAGACCTAATGTAAAACTTTTTCTAGCCCTACTGGTGAGTAGTTCTTAACATGTTATTGACAAGTCATAACAGCCATGTTCCTCAAATTTACTTCTTGTATATACTGTATACAGTTGTAAATATTAATTAAAAGTTTAAAAAAAAAGTTCAAATAATTTAAATGACAACTTATAAAGAACAGTAATGATATGCAAATTTGTAACAAAGGTCGGAGCAGATAGACGAGATACCGTTACAGCGCACCGTAACATCTTTGATC